>JABXJD010003034.1:17500-37447 GCA_013375575.1 Percina caprodes
TAATTCACATATCAGACCATGACCAAATTGCTTAAAGAATTACTTATTTAAAAATCCACCTGCCAAAGTCACTTTTTACCAGCCACATTTTTGTCTCATGAAGGTAAAAAACAGGAATTTCTGTTTCTCTATGATCCCATCCACATTGCGCCGTCATCACATGCTGTAGTAGGGGGGCCCGCCTTGATAATCCAGGAGCCGACAGGATTGAAACAGTAGCAAGTTTCATCGACTTTATAGTGAAAACATGTTACAGTGTACTTTAATAATAAAATGTTTACATATTGGCAGGACATCTTTCGCTGTACGTTGTGTTGGTAAATGTAAGATGTTTGAGTCACACACAATCGTCTTCATATCAGAAACAAGGAAATAAATTTGACCCGTTCTCACTCCCGCTTGGTCAGTGGCTGCACGTGGGACTGCTGGGATTGTCGCAAGTAATGAAAATGCAATAGGGGCCCGGCTGTCAGTCAATGTCTTCCAGTGATGCGGGCCCCTGATTGGTCCGGGCCGTAGCGATGCCGTACCCTGCTTACTGATAGTTACTCGTCTGAATCACTCAATTCTCATTGGTAGGTAGATTGGCAGTTACCCGCCAATTGCAAAATTCACCCGCATTTGGCGGACACAACAAGCTACAGACTTAACTTGTGTCTGTAGGCTGTATTTCTGTGTGCAACATCTTATGTTCTAATCTAATTTATGATTTTTGCATCTATGTATTTTTTGCTTTCCGGTTCTGAATGTGATACTGGATCACTGTGACAACACAGCCTGACTCCAGCTCCCTACTCACCGCATTGACTTGAGTTTATATTGATTTTCTCATATCACTTTCCAAAAGAATGCCAATAGACTTTTTCGAAACATTGAACTACTTCTCTAGACTGAAATGAAAGGAAATATTTTTTCAATAAAGATGACTTGCCCTAAATGACTTGCTGAAACATAAATTGTTTTTCCTCCAGGTGGTGTTACTCCAGGAGACAGTAAGAAAGGAGTGTGAGGAGAGGGAGGAGCTGACTGCTGCCCTGTCTCAAGCTCAAGAGGAGCTTCTTGGGCTTCGATCCTAGCGTCTCATCAAGGTTCCTCCAGGTCTCCCCAAACCCCATGAAGAGACTAACACCCCCAGGGAACAAGCATTACCATCTCCATGGTCAAACCCGGGTACCTCTTACTCGCTCTTTGAACTCCCCAAACACACTGCGACCCTCTCCTGCCTGCACGGACAAAGACAGAGGCCAGGGCACAGATGGAGGAAGAGCAGGGAGGAGTTTTGAGTCTTGTGGTGAAGAAAAAAGACGAGAGGGAACACTGCCGAGACTGAAAGCCAGCAGCAGCGTGAGCGAAATCAAAAGTAAGGTCAGTTTGGTGATGGAGAGGAAGGAGAGACTGTAGAAAGCAATCAGTATAGATGACCATTTACTGTATGTATTAAACAGCTATTGCACCTGTTAAAAAATAAAACATAATTTCAATGTTGTTTTGAAATATTTTTATAATAATTTCATTAGTATTTTAACATTAATTATATTATTTGAATTGTATTTTTATTCTTCCTTTAGAATGTAATAATACATAATACAATTTAGTCAGATATCCTACTAATAGCCTACTTTAAAAGTCACACCTACACACACACACTTATGTACACGTAACCACACACTTTATACACACAACACAACTACTGAGTCCTGCTGGTACAGCAGTAAACTCCCAGACACATACCCTCTGACAGACATGCACTTGTGTTCTCACAACCCGACTCACGCATTCTCATTGGCACGCACAGGCTTTCACAGAGAAACATCCACGCACGCACATAGTAAACACACACACACATACAGCCTATCACAAGGGCAGGGCTGAAGGAGCATGATAGCATGTCCTTTGCCACCCGTGGACACAAACAAAAGGCAGACAAACACAAAAGAAACTGTAAGGCAAGCACCCCCGGACACACACACACACACACACACACACACACACACACACACGTGCACACATACCAATTACCCAGCCCTTACCCCTCAGGCATTGTGTGTTATTGACATCATTCACTCCGTGCAAGGTCTTTCCATCCCTCCCTCCCTCTCTCTCTCTTCCTGTCCCTCTACATTTGGGATGAATTGGCATGATCCGAGAGAAATGCATGAAGTGTGTGTGGCGTGGAACTCATTTCCCTGCTTACTGGCACACATGGAAAGCTTTTAGTTTGACTTCCCAGTGTCCCTCAATTCCAACCCACGTGTAAGACAATGCATGTGCACGTTATTCACACAGAAAGGTGGAATAATAATGAGTTTATCCTGCCAAAAACACACACATATGGTTTATCTGCTAAAAATTAGGGCCTGTGCGGAGATGGAGGAAATATAAAACAATGAACACTCTGTGCCATTAAAATGATTTTCTACCTCCCCTGTTATGTCAGCAGGGTTGAATAGAATAAAAAATAGAATTTCCTAAAACATATAACAAACCTGTTGGTGTTTTTCGTGAAGTTGTCTGTCACTCTCTTCATTTGAAAAATTTGGTTGCATAAGATTTTCTAATAAATCGTTGTCTACAATTAGCAATCCCTAGATGCCTCTTTATACAAACAACAATACATATTATGTTTATGTGATAAAGGTAGCATTTTCTTTTGTACTTTGCAGCTGACTTCTTATTGACTTGAGTGTGTGATTGTGTGTGGCTTTGTGTGTGTTTACTCACTGCATGAGACTTTGCCATGTGTGAGGGTCTTCAGTGAATGATTGTTTCCTTAATAACACCACAATCGCTCACTTTTTGCAATCACGTAATACCACCGAAGAACAGGGTCTATGGTCATCATCACATCATCATAAAAAAGGCCATTTCATTTCTGTGCACTCACTTTATATTCCTCAAAGCAAACAAAGAAGAAAAGAATAATGTTAGTACCCATGTGGATACTATTCCAGACTTATCACATTCTCCCTGCAAATGCACTTCTGACTGTTGATCTTTGTTTTTATTCTTGTTAAATTTCCTCCCACTGTGACCCGCACGTCTGCTGTGTATTTGAAAAGATAATACTCCTCCTATGCCAATAGGTGGCCTTAATAAACTTTCCCTGCTCTTACTTAATGCCATAATACACACTCACCCTGTCTTTGACACACTCACGTTAAGCTCTGTCTCTCTCTCTCTCACACACACACACACACACACACACACACACACATACATACATTTGTCTCTCTACATTTGTCAATATCCTTATAATCTCTGTTGGCCTTCTCTACAAAATTCAACCACTCTGACCCTCTCAGCCTCTCCTCCACAGCTTCCATTGTCTATTTTATTTTTGATCCAGTCAGTTTTCTACTCCCCCTGCTCTTTTACTGGGCTTTTTCCTTTTTATATGCCCTTGCTTTGTAGCCTTTGACCTGGTGTTTCTCCTGGTTTGTGTGATTGAGAAAGAACCATGGGACATGTGTGTGAGAGAGATCTGACTTGATACAATTCTTAGAAAAACTTTGTACATCTTGATTTGTGTGTAACAGGCTTACAACATAATGCCCAGTCACATTGAGATGAATGATCCCTCTTAAAAATTCATATTTAATCACCCTTAACTTAAGTGTCCACACATAAACATTAATATATACAAACATGCATGCCTTGCACACACATTTGAAATGTGATCTCCTCGCAGTAATTATCATGCAGGGCAGGCATGCACATGTGTCCCTGGGGAATCTGTGCGAGTTGCTCGTAAACACACACACACACACACACACTCTCTCTCTCTCTCTCTCTCTCTCTCTCTCTCTCTCTCTCTCTCTCTCTCTCAGGGAGTGGCGTGTGTTTATAACTAAGCCCTTGTTCGTCACTGGGCGTCCCTGAACGCCTCTCTCCTCGTCGTTATAATCGTTCTGGAATTCTGCCGCCCCGTGAGCCCTCCCACACCCTATAATTAGTGTCACCCGGGCAACTGGAGAAAGAATGCTCAGTATTCTTGTTGTCGTGGTAACTGCGTAAGTGCTAGGGCCGAAGGTGCTGGTTGTAGGTGTTGGTTAATGACAGGGACAATGAGACCTCAGTCTCCCACCTCATGTGGTGTATAACTGTGTGTGTGTGTGTGTGTGTGTGGGGAGGTGGGGGGGGGGATTTTTATCTGTCCTTTACATGCCACATAGAGCCTCAGACAGGTTATGAAAGTATACCCTTATACCATGTTTGCATGATTATAGGTATTGCTTACAATAGCTTTAGATGCACGCAGACACACACACACAAACGCATTACCTCAGGAAATAACCAACCATGGCAGGATTAAATTGCCATGGTTGGTTACCATGTGAGCATAACCATTTCAATTGGTCACAAATTCAATCTGAGGTGCCATAAGATGATTGATAGGCTAGAATTGTTTTGTTAAACAAATTTAAATTCATTTAAATTTTTCGGACTATAGAAATATAACCCCCAATTTCCACGGCTGTGGATCCGCTCCGGATCGGCGGCGGAGTCATTAGGTTTCCAGTAAAGTCAATATGTGTATTTTAACTGACTGCGGACTAATTCAGCACACGGCAAGACAGGAAGTCGAGCACAGAAACAAAATAAAACATCTGGTTAATTTTCTAAATAAAATAGACTGTGCTCACGGCGGATCATAGTTCCCTGCACTTCACCTTGAAAACACAGCACAGTTTTCCTCTCTACTCCTCTGGATGGAAACTATTGTTGTTTTTGTGGTTCTATTCTACATGAATTTGCGAGATCTCATGGGTCCTCAAGACTTCAGCTGTCTGTCATGGCTTCAGCCGTTCCACAACAAATCCGGACCTGGTGGGTGTTGACGGACGACGGAGCACGGAGCCGACACGCAGCGGAGCCGATCCGCAGCCGTTCTGCAACCGGTGGAATTTAGGGGTAACACATTTAATGAATTGAAAGGAAGTCAAAATCACTGTGATGAGAGGATGCAACTAAGTTGGCAATGCTTATAAATGATGTGGACTGAAGCTGAAATGTGGGACACCACTGACATAAAGCATTCATTAAAGTCCTCATAGTATGCTCAATTTTAGGTTCATATTTGTATTTAGAGGTTGTACCAGAATAGGTTTATGTGGTTTAATTTTCCAAAAACAATATTTTTGTTGTACTGCATATTGCTGCTGTTCTTCTTGTCAAATTGTGTGTTGAGCTCTCTGTTTTAGCTACAGAGTGAGGCATCTTACTTCTGTTCTATCTTTGTTGCGAGTTGCACATTTGCAGTAACTAGGTCAGCACTGCTAGCTAGTTAGTTGCACAGTATGAGGGCGTGCCATGCTAGCAGCTAGGTGAGCATTATAACGTGTGTTACAAAATGACAAGCGTTTTCACAGAAGTAAAGGCTGGACTACAATAGAGCAGTTTGTGAACAGTGATTTCTCTGGAAGATGGTAAAATGGTAAAAACTAGATTTTGACCTAGAGCCCTTCTAACAGAGCCTCAAGATTAGGTGATTTGCAGGATCCACCAGTTTCTTTACTATTGTGCTGCAAATTCTTTAGCAAATTTGCAATTAATCAAATTACCAAATACCAAATGACTTGCAGTGAAACTTGGGTTTTGGGGCCCTGTGCAGGCAAACTGCTAGCCTGGTCCTACCAGACTCTTGTACATTTCATTACAGAGAGTCTGGCCACTCTCCATTGACAAGAGTTAACTTCCTTGAAGGCGGGTACTATGTTGAAGTTTAAAACTATTGGATCTGCCCAGAGCCACTCTGGCTCTGCCATAACCAATCGCTAACGTTTGGTCGTGACATCGGCTTAGCATCGCTAGCGTTCGCCTTAGCCAACTCTTTCACCACTAATGGAGCAAGAAAATCAAACTTTACCTGGAGATTGGCATGTTAGCCTAATAGCTGGTTTGATTTGCATTGAGAGATGATCTGATGTCAAGTACGCCATGTCAATCTCTAGGTATGGTGAAGGGTATGTGATGATGTGGGGTTATTTTAATGCCAAAGGCCAAGGGAACTTTATCAAGATGCATAGTATCCTGATCCATGAAATAACTGGCCTTTAAAAATAAAAATCTGCCTTCCTTAATGGGCATTTAACATATGGGTGTGTATACTTATGCCCCCTGTAAGGAAAAACATGTATTTATTTCCGATACATTAGTCATTCACAAAGAAAATTTGTGTCCTTAAAGTTTGGATTTTTTTTTCCTTTTTTATTATTAAGGCATTAAGATCGATAGATCAATTTCCAAAAGATGATTTTTTTTTATTCCTTCTCTTTAGTCAACTTCAGCATGGGTAACAACTGTACATTCACAAAAAGTCACATAGGCTACAGTACAACGCACACACTTGCTATACGGGTGGGGGGTTCTGCACGAGGTCCTCAAAGAAAAACTAACCTCATACTGCTAAACTTGGGGCGCCGATTTTCAGAAACCTTAACTGGTGGATCTCCAGTTCTCTCTGCTGTCCGTTTTTAGTTACTGCAGGGCTTTAGGCTACTAAATCCTGGAGGCGGAACAATAGCCTTAAGTGTACACAATGTTCCCTGCACTGAACTGTTCATTTGAAACACACGGATGCATAATTTTAACGAGTAGACATTACTGACTTCCTGTACACTGTGTGTAAATGACGCGTGCATACCCTGATTTCATAATAAATTCTGCTTAACATAGAGCTTCTTTTTTTTTTTTTTAAATTGGCGGATGGATATGTTCCATATGTAAGAAGGCCGGACTTTCCCGTAAAGTACGTCACAGAAACCGTTGGTGGTGACAAGCATCATAGACAGTAAAAGAAAGGTGGTAAGTCGTTTCCTTGTGTTGCCTTCGGTTGTTGTCGGAAATATAACACTCACTACAATAATGAACACTATTTAATGAGATGGTTGTATTGCCAACATATGATATTACATTTAAAAAGAAAAAGTAAGGGTAGTGCTATAATTTATGGTAAAACCAAGTTCCCGAGTCCCGTATAATAACAACTACCACTAGTTGACTTCAAAGTTATGATCGACAACTATTTTTGTTTGAGGGTTCATTTTTTTCCTAAATACTTTTTGGATAACAGAGCTTTTGAAGGAAGATAATGAGATAATTTACTATTTGTAATAAGGAAAACAATGGAGCCATTGTGTCTAAGGTCAAATGATCTGTTTATTAACTTTTTTTTTTATAATAGACTTGATTAACTTAGTTTGGATTGTAAGGTGTACGGTTGTAATGTGTAAACAGGTAAATGATGAAAAAAGAAGGCTAAATGAGTGACCATTTCAAGATTCAAAAAGCTTTATTGCAATGACAAAAAACACAGACCACATAAAAGCAAACACACATGAAAGATTCACATACTGTACAATTAGATTAAAAGCAAACAATTACAACAACAATTCCATAAGTAAATAAAAGATGGTGTGCAATCTGCATCAAAAGTGGTGATAGTCTATTTTGCCTCGTATAAGAGGATATTGCACTGGGATTGAAGGAGTTCAATAAGTAGCCTAAGGGGGTGTGAAGTAGTAATGAGGTCTGCCTTCTTATGGCCTGACTGCTTGATTTACAGTAAGAGTATATATATATATATATATATATATATATATATATATATATATATATATATATATATATATATATATATGCTGAAAAGTCCGCTGAATGGGAAAAACAAGATCTGAGCCATCAACACATATGCCCTGCCAGTCATCAGATACCCCGCTGGTATAATAAACTGGCCAAAGGAGGAGATAGAGGCTACTGACATCAAGACGAGAAAGCTCCTCTCAATGCATGGAGGGTTTCACCCCAAATCCAGCACCCTGAGACTGTACACCAAGCGTAGCGAGGGAGGCCGAGGGCTAGTGAGTGTCAAGACCACTGTCCAGGATGAAACAACGAAGATCCAGGAGTACATCAGAAAGATGGCCCCCAAAGATGAAGGGCTTAGTGAATACCTCAGGCAGCAGAAACCCGAAGGTGAGGACAAGGAAGATGAAGAACCATCATGGAGGGACAAGCCGCTGCCCGGCGTAGTATGGGTTGGAAGTCCCAAGGTCAAAATGGAAGACACCTCCTAAGGTAGTCGAGAATGACCGAGCTAAGATCCTGTGGGACTTCAAGATCCAGACTGACAAACTGGTGATGGCTAACCAACCAGACATTGTGTTGATTGACAAACAGCAGAAGAAGGCAGTAGTAATAGATGTGGTGATCCCAAGCAACAGCAACATCAAGACGAAGGAACTCAAGAAGCTTGAGAAATACCAAGGGCTGAAAGAGGAGCTAGAAAAGATGTGGAAAGTAAGAGCAACAGTGGTGCCGGTGGTAATCGGAGCACTGGGGGCTGTAACTCCCAAACTGGGAGAGTGGCTCCAGCAGATTCCAGGTAAAACATCAGAGGTCTCTGTCCAGAAGAGTGCAGTCCTAGGAACAGCTAAGATACTGCGCAGAACCATCAAACTCCTAGGCGTCTGGTAGAGGACCCGAGCTTGAGGATGACACATACCACCCCACAAGGGGTAAGAGGGGGATATTTTATATATATATATATATATATATATATATATATATATATATATACACACACACACACACACACACACACATACTATCTATCGGTCAAAAGTTTGGGGTCACTTAGATTGCACTCCATTGTAGACAGAATACCAGTTGAGATCAGTTGCTTTATTTTTAACCAGGGCAGCAGTTTTCAGATTACATTATGTGCTTACATAATTTCAGAAGGGTTTTCAAATGTTTTTCTAGTTAGTTTTCTAAAAATATATCAGATTATTAAAAAGAATGTGCCTTTGGAACATTGGATGAATGGTTGCTCAAAATGGGCAATGTAGATATTGCATTAAAGATCAGCCACCCACTCAGATCAGCTGGTATTCTGTCTATAATGGAGTGGTATGGAATTTGTAAGTGACCCCAAACTTTTGACCGGTAATGTATGAGTGTATACATAAAATAAATAAAGTCGTGCGGTTTTTGTTTAACGATTTAATTTTGAGGAACTATTTTACCATCGCGGATGTGTACACACGTTTGAGTCTCAACAACACGGTGACGTCACGTTCTGTCAGTCACCCTACTCCGCCATCATTCCGTCGAGGCTGGCCGAGCTTTTCTGATAACCGATTATCGCTGTTTTTCGGATGAAGATGGCTGCAGGTCCTCTTTCTGTATCCTCCACTGCATCCACAAACAACGATGGCATCCTCATCGGTGACAAAGTTTATTCGGAAGTGTACCTTACAATCGACAACTCGCTTATACCGGAGGAAAGGTTTTCTCCAACGCCGTCGATGCTCGACGGCCTCGACCTGGACACAGAGACCGACCTTCGCATTCTCGGATGTGAAGTGATTCAGTCGGCGGGCATTCTTCTCCGGTTACCCCAGGTAAACCTTTTAGAATAGTATGGCCAACGTAACCTCGTATTATACATGTTAATGTCTGGTCTATTCACAATAAGCACATATGTATTTCCAGTCCTCAACACGTCGCGGCCTGGTTGTTAGCTGTTTGCTAAATTAGCCTTTTCACGTTGGCGTGGTGTTACGTTAGCTAGTTAAAATGGCGGCGGTCCATTGTGCAAGGTTAGGTAAGCTTATACAAGACAAAGTCCAAACGTCGCACTCTGTATTTTTCTCGTCAGGTGGCAATGGCAACGGGTCAGGTGCTGTTTCATCGTTTTTTCTACTCCAAGTCCTTCGTCAAGCACAGTTTTGAGGTAAGTCAGTTTAAGCTTATGGCTCATTGTCGGGCCGCTGGTTACAGGGTACGTAACGTCATGGTTACGTTCGTGGCGGCCATATTGTCGATACGTTGTTTTTGAACTGCTGTAAGACAAAGAGGGGACATTCTGGAGATCAGTACTAAATAAATCAAACACAAAGTACATAAATGTCGCTGAATCAAAACAGTATTACACTTTTCTAGTGGAATACCTTAAAATAATGTAGCTACACAAGTATTGTAAACATAGCATTAACGTTATTTTACAGTAAGTCTTTGAACTTTTTTCTAGATTAAAATGGTGGCTGGTTGGCGGGTCATTGTGTCTTAAACGTGTCGTCACATCGGTTAAATACTTACAAACTAGCTAAAGTTAATCTTACTAATGCAGTTAATTACTATATATGTTAGATTGGTCTGCCTTGAGAAAAGCAAATGTCGGAAATGCTGGTTTCTAAAATTGGCCAACAATCGGTACACTTCATTATAATCATCATTAATAAATGGTAAAATGCTGGTTAACTAAGTTTTACTGTTAACAAAAATAAATTATATTGAATTTATAATATACACTAACAATAAGCAATGTTATAATCCATTTTATTGTATCATCAGTTTAGTGTAACATAAAAGCCTATTGTTTATACATTAATGTAAATAGTTTACATTGTCAATGGTTAATAATGGTTTGTAAACATCTATAAACATTATTTGGATGGCTGTATACAATACTTAATATAATTATATTAAATGTTGTGCTTGAAACAAACTGACACAAAACATGATTGCATTACTTTTTAGTTACTTTTAGTTAACATTATGTCATTATTTGTGACAAATGGTAAAACTATCTAGTTACCATTTATAAGTTATTATAAAGTGTTACCCATTATCATGTATAAATTTAATATAGAGGGTTTTCACGACACGTCATCAGACTTGAGGTTGCCATATTGGAGATACTCCTCATCACAACAATGTACAGGCACTGAAGTAGATCCCAAACGTCGTCAAGGAAAATGGTTATTGCAGTGTTTTAGGTTGTACCAATAGGTCAGACTGAGAAAAAACATTTGGAATATTGGTGTTCTTTGAAATAAAAAAAACAATTGAGAGTCACTTGGCAACACCTTGAGTATCCCAATGATGTCATGCAGTTAAGGTTAGGTTGATTAAAGAGTTAAAGTAAAGTTAATGCATTACTTACTTTGGCCTTCACAACACAACGGCGGTTAATGACTTGGTACTGTGTCTCACTCATACACACACCGTCTGGTTATAGG
Organism: Percina caprodes; assembly: GCA_013375575.1. NCBI lineage: Eukaryota > Metazoa > Chordata > Actinopteri > Perciformes > Percidae > Percina > Percina caprodes. The sequence continues at coordinate 28,525 of JABXJD010003034.1, forward strand.
CCTCTGACCTTTTATAGGATTTAAGGTCTGCAGCTGTGTGTGTTCGGTGAGAAAAGCAGGTAGTTGACTAGCTATATTGGGATATACAACTGAAGGAAGAATCACTGAAATCCTATTGCTTTAAAGCAGTCCTGCTCACAGGTGTACATCTTCTCCCACAATTACCTAATTAAAATAGTTACCGCAATAGAATAAATATGCCAAATATGGCAAAGTTTCTTGATCTGTGTCAAATTTGTCTCTTAGGGGCGTGCCATTTTCACATATACTGGTCGAGTGTGAGCAATATCTCTGGATATACGTCTTAGGTTATTGACCTTTCTTCCAACTTTTTGCTTCAATTATCTTTGCAGATTGTTGCTATGGCTTGTATCAACTTGGCCTCCAAGATCGAGGAAGCACCAAGACGAGTACGAGATGTCATAAATGTTTTCCACCACCTGAGACAGATCAGAGGCAAAAAGTAAGTGTCGTCATTGAAACCAGTCTTCTCTTTTGGGAAATAATACATGGTTTTGTTGCTTTTGGTTCTATCCAATATAATGTATGATGTTGATCTGTTTTTGCTGTGAAAGTGCCCTTCTGTTTATCCATGTGCTCTAAACCATTTTAAAACTTTTCAGTTTCCGCTTCACTGGTAGTTTCAGAAGTGTAATTGTCTACATGTAACATCTGAGTTTGACAATACACTGAGATTGATATCACCACAATTTCACTTAAAAAAATTGGCTGCATTTTGAGCATTGTAAGACAAGGCATCGCTGCTTTACAGCATGTGCCTTTGTCTTCCTAGAAATATGTTTATGTCAATACTATAGACCTTGGCATTAACTTGGCTTCTTTTTTCCCTTGCAACCAACTAACAGCGACCAGCTACATTTACCAAAGCCTGGGTGATGTGGAATGGTACGTAAGATGAAGCAGTCGGCATGACAACCATGATGCAGGGCCAACCCACCCCCTCCAGTGGGAGACGCCCGTGGTCTGAGCTACCGTGGGGCACTGGGATCAGGGATGACAGGTTGGCCGAAGGTCCTTGGCCCCCGGGGCGCTTTGAGGACTCCTGTGGTTCAATCTTAAGCTTTTGGTATCTGTCCTTCAATCTGTGGACCATTGGGTAATGTAGTCTTCTTCACTGACTGCTCCTCACCATGCATTTTGTTTGTGCTCCAAGAGTAAAACCGCGTTCACCAACTGTTACCATGGCTTTACTAGAAATATCTCCTTGTTCGTTGGAAGTTAGGATAATTAATTGAATACTATGCAGGTTATGTTTTTGTTTAGGGTCAGTGCATGGACTGTAGGTTATATGAATCGGAATTAAAGTAAATGTACCAGTAACCCTGATGCACTTGTAGCAACTCTATTTAGATGTGGATTTAGACATGTAAAGTAATAGACGTCACACTGATTTTTGTTTTTACCATGCATGTGGTTTGTAGCATGGCGGTATTCACATTTAAATTGATCTTATTTGAGACATCAAAGCACTAGATCTTGATTTGAAATTTGATTGTTGGTTCTGTAAAATCGGCTACATTACTACTCATAAATGTTAGAAGGATGTCTTTTTTTCTCAAGTTCGGTTTATTCTGTTACTGTGATATAGATCATATAGATAAATGGTACATAAAGTAGGAAGATGATAGTTTAAAATAAGATCATAATGCATCTAATCCAAGTTTTTAATTTTAGAATGTTGTAGCATTTAATCATTGCTATAAAACTATAACAATATGTAGATCTGTTTGTTTGCAGCGGTAGTATTTAAATACTCTGCTGTGTTCAACCAGCAGATGTTTTCTAGGCTGGTACAGTATTCTGCAGTGAAGTCAAAATGTAGTCATTTTTCTTTTGTCTTCTTTGAGTCTCCATATCGTTCTGCACTATTAACAAGTTGAGTAGTCAGTGGTTGTGGTTATGGCTAATTATACTGACAAATACAGTACATTAGAATAGGTGAGGAGGATTTGTGACTCATAGTGGGTTTTGTGATAAATTTCTGTTGCGTGTTGAGGTAGTGATGTGGACAATGGTCTGGGTTGATATTTCTGTTAAAGCTGTGACACAGTGTGAATGAGGTTGAGGGCTGTCTACAAATCCCATATGCTTTCACTAGAACCACAGGAGTCCACAGACCCCAGCAAACTGTCAGGCATGCAAACACTTAAACCTGTTGCTTTTAGTTGGTTGAAATGGGAAAAAAGAAGAGTGCAAGACATCAAAAGGGCACTTTCTTTTATTTCTTTTATTTCGAAAGGGGGAAACTTTATTTTATTTTGATTCCTTTATAAACCAGGACTCCAAGTTCATTGATACTTGATCAGAACTACATAAATACCAAAAACCAAGTCATCAAAGCGGAACGGCGGGTCCTGAAGGAGCTGGGCTTCTGTGTGCATGTCAAGCATCCTCACAAGGTGAGTTTAAGCCATACTTGTAACTATTTTCATTGTGTAGTTTAGCTTTTGCTGATTTTCACTTACAATACTACTCAGAAAGCAGTTTTATACAACCATTCTTACTTTTTACAGCAATTTTTCACTGGGCAAGTCTGTGCTGTGTTCGTCCTCTGCCACGCACAATACCACAGTGGGAACGTCTCAGTAACGGAGTGTCCTGTAGTATGACTTGCAGATTTTGTCTACACAGTCACGTTGATTAAACTAGTATCTTCCTTCCACTTCAAGCACTCCTACAGTTAAAATTCATGCCTTCTCTTTTCTGGTGTTGGCCTGATTAAAAGAATCTGTGATGTTGTATTATGTTTTTCCACCTCCAAGAGCGATCTGTCATTGTCCGTGGTCTTGTAGAGGACACGTATAGGCAGGGCTTACAGTATTCTGGCCCCGTGCCGGATCTCTGGCATGCGGCCAAAAGGAAAATAATATTTGGGAAATTTCATGCTGTTTTAATATTTATTTTATGCGCTGGGTCAACAATCATCGAACTTCCACCTACCAATGAAACAAGTTCTAGCCAATCAGATGCAAAGTAGGGCGGGTCTTTGCAAGAGCAAAGAGCAAGAGTGCGGTGTGGTTTCCCGGAAACAGTTTATCGAACTTAGAGCATGTAGCTTACATGCAAATAAACTTAAACGCTTATCTTTAGCAGATAGCCGCTACACACACGCTTCTGGGGTGTGGTGCAGCTGGTGGAATATCAGGCATTGACTTGAATGGCTGTGATCGCCTGCGGGTGTCGCGGCGCCTTCTGAATGCAGCGCAGAGGCGCCTGGTGGAAAATACCGTTGAGATTATGCTTAAAGGCGGCTTTATGGTTCGGTACGTGGAGACTATAGGCCGGACAATACGCAGTAGCCTGACTGGCACCTCTCATAAAATGTAACTACACATCCCAGCGTTGCATGCCGCTCGCCCGTGGCTTGGTATTTCCCCCTACATTTTTCCGGGGTCTCCTTCTCCATAAACAATGTCAAGGAGAGGGTTAACTTCCTGCTACAGATTTTTGACTGGTCAGAAAGCAAAGGGGAGACACTTTGTTTCTCTCACTTCTTGAGTCAGTACTCTCTACAGAGCCAATCACCATCACTCTCTCACCCTACCACACACTCCCCACAGACACACACATGCCGTCCCTGCTATCTTCTTAAAGAGATTGACGCATGCACCAATGCACAAGTATAAACTTCAGGCCACTTACATAGGTTACGGCAAAAGCTCTCCACGGATCCATAAACCAGCCTTTAGTTTAACAATGTCATACCTAGGGTGTTTGTGTGTTTTTTAACGTATAATCCTTTTATGATTCCAGATTATCGTCATGTACCTTCAAGTCCTGGAATGTGAGAAGAACCAGACACTGGTCCAGACGGCCTGGTAAGTTCCTTTCTAGTTCTCCACTGACCCCCCCCACAGCAGCAACCTGTGTCATGTCTGCAAGAAGTGCCAGCAGACCTGGGCTAAAAGTGAAGTTGAACAAGTTTCAAATGGTTGAATGGTTGAATCGCTTGAAGAGCACATGATTTATCTGCTAGGATCTTGGGACACACCCATATGTGGAAACAGCACCTGTCAGATAAGTGATATTCAAGTGCCCCTTGTGTTTTTAAGTACAAATTTGAAAAGCATTCAACAACCATTTTGCCCAGGTCTGACCGCGACGTTCCCTCACTCCATTTTAATCCTTCCACCTCTTTTTTTTCTGATGGAGCGATTTGTTTTTATTGCAAACCTGTTACGTGTCTCACTCTCTTGTCTGCCCTTACATGGCTTTGCTGTGAAGTCTTTTTGATTTGCGGTGCCCAGGGAACTTGGTTTAACTTTGTCCTTTCTCTCTACTCTTTGATTAAAGGGTAGTCCATGCTGGTAAGTCACATAAAGAACCTCTGAACTCTGCCTCCTCCAACCACATGACCTCAGGAAGCTCCCCCCATTGGTTGGCTGCCCCTCTCCAGACAGCCAATTCCAATGCCAAGATTCACTGAAGGGGGCGGGCGGGCCTTTACCAACAGCCAACATCGTCTTGTTTTCTCTTGGGTGTCCAAAAGGATTTGTATTTGTTGGTCTTGCTACAAAGGTTTCAACTGTAATGCCCATTTTTGCTAAGTAGCTACATATATATTTATATTCTGACTTTTTTTCTAGTTTACTTGCATCTAGCATTGAAGTAAACTTAGCCACAACAGAATAACTTTTTTGACCAGTTTACCTGCCTTTTTTTATTTTTATTTTTTAGTATTTACAGTAGTATACTGTGTCCTGTCCCCAACTGACGTGGTGTCCAGACATGTGTCTGTCTTACAGGCTGATCCGGGTATGCCTCCCAAGGACCTGTCTCACCCACGCAGCAGTCAGAATCCAACGGCCCTGTGTTATGTATAGTAGCGTTGGCATAGCAGTTTCACACTGACCTGCCAAAGTGCAGGTCAAGTCATTTGGTGAAGGCAGGTTAGACTGGAAGTAATCCCTGTGTAGCAGGTTTTCAATGAGTACTTGCGGCGAGTGGAGCAGTACATATTTGAATGGGTGTATGCATTTGGAGTGTCACCACTGAATAATGGACGTTTCCCTGCTTTGTGATCAGTTGTAGTATTTAAGCTTGGTGGTTGTAGTTCCTATTGATAATAATTAGGGCTGTCAATCTATTAAAATATTTAATTGCGTTGTCCATAGTTAATCGTGATTAATCACACATTTTCTGTTTGTTCAAAATTAACTTTAAAGAGATATTTGGCAAGTATTTAATTACAATATCAACACAGGAGTGGAAAATGTTTTATTCAAGTGTGTGTGTGTGTGTGTGTATGTATATATATATGTGTGTATATATATATATATATATATATGTATATATATATATATATATATGTATATATGTATATGTGTGTGTGTGTGTGTGTGTGTGTGTGTGTGTGTGTGTGTATATATATATATTTGGAAATCAATTAACACCACAAAACAATGTCAAATGTCCGGAAACCCTCAGCAGTGTTTCCGTTGTGAAGTAATTATGGTTTCTTTTAGCTGTGTGTCAAATATAAAAGATAGCAGATATTATTGAATTTGCAGTAAACCATATCATTGAATTAAGAATCACAAAAGTAGCCAGTAAGTGGGCGAGAGACATAACCCGTGACCAAATTATCATAGTTTTATAAAATTGTTAGACGTGTTTAGAGACTCCGGTCTGCAGTGTAGTTCACACTTTACTGATAAACCAGAAAACCCTACTGTTACCTGGACTTCATGATCATAACAAAACCTGAGTTAATGCATCAAAAATGAGTGCCGTTAAACAAATTTGCATTGACAGCCCTAATAATAATATGGATAGGATCAGCGTTGAGTTAGTTTATCAGGGTTTTATCATCATGTTTCTGTTATCACTCGTTTTTGTCTTAAAGACTTCTATGTTTCTTAAGGACATAGATGCTCATACCACCCTTTAGTTGCCTGACTCACATCCTGGCCATTTTGTCTTTCCTAATGCTGTCCCATGGCTAATCTAATTTACCCATTGTCCAAGTCAACCCACTGACAATCTGTGTTGTAGCACAGATATTTTACCCAGCCTAAGTAGTGGGGCATAGATCGCCACCGAATGTCTTTTTGATAAGTCATAGAGGAAATGGGGTTGCAGACAAATACAATCATTTATGGGGGTCAGTTTCAAATCATGGCTGGAAATCATTTATTTAAATTAAAACGTTTCAGTTGAACCTTTGAATCAAGGTGAAATGTTGCAATCACTATGGTTTAGACACTTAACATATAGACTTTAGGTTGTCTGAATATTAGTCCAGTGTTGCATCATTTGATTACATCAACATGACACTGACTCCCAAAATCTACCTGTTGTGCTCGCCATCATACATGCTGTGTCTCCCCCTATTCCCTTTTAGATATAACAAAGTAGAAACTGCATTGTCGGAAGTCTTGCTTCTTGATGATGGGTTGCATCTGTATGCCTGCATGCTCTCCCCCCTCCACAAACGCACAAGGCATGTGTCATTGTCTCAATCGTCATTTGTCTTTAGCTATTCTAAGGTCACAGTGTGGTAAAATGGTCTTGGCAGATCTACAGTAGATCATTTCCCCATTTCTGTCTTCATGCTTTCCCTGTGACATACAGCACTCCCATGGATGCCCGAGAGAGAGAAATGGACAAAGTTAAATTTTAAAGATAAAAATGAAAATCACACTTAACTGTATACACTGTAACTAAAAATGTGTTGTCTTGTAGCTATCAGGGCTTGTGATTAATATGCTCTCTGTGCCTATTCTCCAGCATATCAGTGAGCAGTTAAAATTAATGCTTGTTCAGAAGTCATCCACCACACAATTCTGAGTGGTGAAGATTTCTTTGAAGAATTGTCTCGGATTTAATTGGGAATGAAAAATCTAAATTGGAAAGAATTGTTATAAAGCCCTGATAATGTGTTGGCACTATAGACAAATGTTGCAGATTATTAACCTACAGTAACAATTTATGGTTAAAGCTGTGACACATCTTAGAAGATGTGGGTATGGGTGAGAAGATGCTATGTTTTTGTTTCTATGTGTTGCATTTGCCTTCATAGGAACTACATGAATGATACCCTGCGGACAAATGTGTTTGTGAGATTCCAAGCCGAGACTATTGCCTGTGCCTGCATATTCCTTGCTGCCCGAGCCCTGCAGGTAACAGGAAATGTTTACCTAAAACATGTCTTCACCTTGCCATTAATGTTTATTTATTCGTTTTTTCTGTTTTTTTTTCCACTAAATGCTGTCACATCAAATCCTCTATATATAGCTATACAGGATAGGTCCTCCAAATGTAACCTTTTGCGTGCTTTTCCCAGATACCTCTGCCATCCAAACCTAATTGGTACTTGCTTTTTGGAGCCAGTGATGACGATGTTAAAGAGGTCTGCATCACCACCCTTAGACTCTACACCAGGAAGAAGGTAGGGTTTTTTAGTTTATTTTAATTCAGATTATTTTTTTGTACGTCCTCTGGTGTTTTGGAGAATACTGCACAAAACAATGCGTTGAGCATTAACGTCTCTGTGCATGCTTGTAGAATGCGTCATTAACAGATGTGGTAGCCAGTACTCAATGTTTATGTGTAAACTGACTGAAGTGTGATTTCTTTCCCAGCCTAACTATGACCAGCTGGAGAAAGAGGTAGAGCGGAGGAAGGTGTTCTTGGCAGAGGTCAAGCTGAAAGCTAAAGGCCTGAACCCTGATGGTACTCCTGCACTGTCCACACTGGGTGGCTTTTCTCCTGCTTCCAAGCCCTGCTCCCCAAATGTGGTCAAGGTGGAAGAGAAGTCCCCAAACCCCCAGACCCTCAAACCAGTTAAGAAGGATCCAGACAGCCGGACTCAGATCAACAAGAGTCCACACAATGGGTAAGAAACATGCATACAGTTTATTAGTAGCAGTATATGATATTTCACTTATCCAGACTTTCCTTAATACTTTTATTTTGCCTCCATTAAGTTTTTCATCTTTTGTTTTGGAGTAGGAGCTGGCTCATAGTGCCATTTATCTTAACAGTGTGTCTTTCATGAGTCTACTTTTTTCTTTTTCTTTTTTTAGATTAAGGAAAGACGTAAAGATCGGAAGGAACAGCAGAAGCGGAAGTGGCTCTCGTTCAAGAACGCGTTCCCGTTCTAGATCCCGCTCCCCTCGCAGACAGTAAGATTACTTACAATATGTAAAGACAATCTTAGTTTACTTGTCTTAGTGTTAAGTTGTATGATAGTACAACTCCTGATTGTGTTATTGATGTGTTAACCTGCCTTTTTACGCCTCTGCATCAGCCGTGGCCAAAGGCAATATATTTTTTGGGTTGTACGTCCATCCAAAGCAATATCGCAAAAACACCTTGAAAGAATCTCTTAGAATTTGGCACAAACATCCACTTAGATTTAAGGATGAATTGATTAGATCTTAGAGGTCAGTGTCTCTGTACATTTTTCCATAGCTCAAGAGTTCATACACTAATGTAACATTTCACAACAAAGGTGAAATGTTGTAATTCTAGTTTATTTAGCCAACTATATTCCTTATCTCTTTTCTCTTCTGCTTCCACAGTTACAACAGCAGACGCAGTCGCTCAGGGACCTACAGTTCTCGCTCACGTTCTCGCTCTCACAGTCGCAGTCCATCGCCTCGACGACATCCGCCTCTCCACCCTCCTCCCCCACCTCAAGTCAAAGACAAGCCATCATGGCAATAGCGACTCCAAGCCCAGCGGACGCCACAGCAACAGTGGAGGTGGAGGATCTGGTCACAAGAGGAAGCGCTCTCGGTCGCGGTCTCGCACTCCGGTCAAAGTAGACAGGAACGAGACCGAGAGAGGGAACGGGACAGAGACCGTAGTTCCTTTGACCTCTCTACAAAGAAACACAAACACGAGCGAGGAGGTGGTCATCGAGGAGACCGGAGGGAGAGGGAGAGGTCTCGGTCCT
>JABXJD010001873.1:0-69363 GCA_013375575.1 Percina caprodes
TGCACAAACCTTGTCACCAACTATAAAAACTGTGCTGGCCAATAATGGCTTTTCTACAAAATATTAACATGCTGTTTGTCCAGGGTCAAATACTTGTTTTTCTCATCAGATGGTTATCAATTTTAATAAACTCATATGATGTGATTTTCTGGAATTTTCTTTGGGATTCTGTCTTTCACTGTTAGAATGTACATATGATTAAAATTATAGATTGTTGCATTCTTTGTAAGTGGGCAAACCTGCAAATCAGCAAGGGGTCAAATACTTATTTCCCCCACTGTATATATATGTGTGTGTCAGTGGCAGATGCCACTTACAGTACTTTTCTACACAGGGAAAGCCTCACTTTCCATAACAAACCTCAGTGGACCAATGTTACGTCACATACTCACCTGTCTTAAAGGGGAAGGGTTGGCCGGTAACATGTAAAAGGAGAACAGTAAAAGTTTACTTTTTTATCAAGCAGCAAAGAAGTTGTATTGTCAACATCGCAATGTCCTGCAATGTGACTATTGCGCATGCGCACATCGTGATGTAGACGATGAAAAAAAAATATTGTGCAGCCCCAATATATTTTATCTTTCTTTCAAAAGACTAGTACCGTGGATTTTTTTTTTGATGCTCAAAAAATCTGAACTTTGCGGTCCACTAGTCATGCTTCGGGCATGTATGTATTGTTTGGTTTATTTTAGTCCAAAAAGCTTCAAATAAAGTTATGAGGGGGTAAAAAGCCTCATGTTTGTTCGAATTTGGCTTGCAATTTAGATTTCGGCACAACAATCACAAAAACAGTGTAATCAAGAAATTTATTTTTGCAGATTACATTTTGAAAGTAAACTTATTGTTTTGTACTGACTGGGAGGAGAAGAAAAATTTAAACGGGAAAAGTATTATTGGAAATTTCACAGTTTAAGGTGTTGATTTAACTGTTTCACTGTTTTTACGTTCAATAAATGCAACATCTTTCCAAAATAAGTAATCATGTTAAATTGACCAGAATTTGAGTGATTATGATTTTTCTATAATCAAGCAGACCTAAGTCTAGTCTTAACTAAACTTATTTCAGTTACCTATTTTATCATGTAGCGATTTGGGATTTGCGTAAAGTGCATTACAAATTAAATGTATTATTATTATTATTATTATTATTATTATTATTAGTTGCTGGGTGCTAACTCAAAGAGCTGATTGTACTTCTATCTGTATTTGTGCACCACAGTCAACTGACACTCTGCCCCTCCTTTTCTCTTGCTCTCTTCTTCCTGAGGTGTTACTGACTGCAGAACCACAGGAACAGGCTTGAGGAGACTGTCGGAATTTTTTTCACTCTTGCCTTTTTTTATTTCCTCAAGCATATGCTTTCACACAAAGCTGGTATTCTCTCTCTTAGCTGCTCATCGTGTCACACTTTTGCACGCCAGGAGACAGTGGGTGTGCATCTACGGTCTTGTGGGTGCCAATGTATCTATAAGTAGTCTATCTCTTTATCTTTACCCCCCAAACCACCACATCCACCATGTGCTATGATCCACCTCTCTGTCTAGCAAAACAACTATTCATCTAATATTGTGCTAGTGGTAGAAAGGACAGAAAGCATTTTCTCATGTTTTATTTCATCAGGTCACAGGGTTAGTATGAAGAAAAACAAAAAAATTAAAACTTCAAGCAGCGATGAACGGGCCTCGCCTCCTTGCAGGTGGGGGGTACTGGTAAACACCAATCTTTGCGACAGTGCATTTGCATGCCGTTTTTCTGTCTGTGTGTGACCCAACCTGTTCCCTTTCTTTAAAAAACTTCCATATAGATGTATTTTAAAATAATGCGTTTTTGTCTTTTTAAAAAAAAAAAAAAAAAAAGAGAACATTATGCCTTCTATTCCTAGATCTAGATGAGTTTACCAGTACTTATCTGAACTAACGACATGATCACTGTCTCTAGATAGTGCACTGCTGCGCTGGCACTGCTGCGTTGCTAAATGATAGCAACTCACCAGGAGACTTCCCCAACTCTCGGCAATCCCTCATTTGCCCTCTCACATCTGACAGGTTTGAAATTATACGGCTGCTGGCCTTTCCACCTCATCCAAGTCAATTGCCATAGTTCTAGTACTAGGCTGAGGTTACTCTCCCCAATGTGGCATCACCGAATTGAGTAAAAAAAAAAAAAAACAACACTATTTGGAGATGATATACATATCTTGAGTGCTTTTTTTCTTCTTGTTGATTATGTGAAATTTCAAGCAGATATAACAATGTACACAGTAGTTATAGCCACTTTCTAATTCATTGCTAAACACGCAAAATGGGCGCCATGCCCACACTGTTTGACAAAAAGTTTTTCTTTTAATAAGTTTTCCTCTTTAAGGTGTTGAGATGGCTCAGACCAAATTTGAATTGCATCTGATGAAATCTCTAGGATTTCGTTACAGTCTGGCACCTTGACTTTTAGGCCAACTTCCTGTTGCCGCTAGGGGGCGCTATGACTTTGAGCCAATATTGGCATGTAGTTGTCGCCAGGGTTGGACTCTTATGAATCCTGAAAAGTTTCGAGCCAATTGCACAATATACACTCATGTTACACCCACTTCCTGTTTCAATGGGGAAACGCACAAAATGGCCGCCCCGCTAGCGCCATGCCCATGAAGTTTTCTTTTAATAAAATTTCATCTCTAAGGTCTTAAGATGGCACAGACCAAATTTGAAGTTTGTTGTATGACATCTCTAGGAGTAGTTTGTTAAAGTACAACATGTGGAAATGGCCAAAATGGTGGACTTCCTATTGGGTTTAGGGTATGGCTTCGATGAGCTTTTTTTGTACGTTTTGACATGCTACATATGTGTACCACGTTTTGTTAGTTTATGTTAAACGTACTGTAGGGGCACAATTCTTTTAAGTTTTGTAGGAGGTGCTAGTGAGCCATTTTTGTGGTCCTATTCTCCTATTCCTGTACATTTTCATCATGGTTGTCGCGACCGCCAATTTTGGTGAGTTTTTGAGTATGGTAAGCCCTTGAAAAAGGTGATTCATTTTCCGGAGAAAGAATTCCTTCAGTTTCAATAGGGCCTTTGCCGCTGCTGGTGCTCGTGCCCTAATAAAAAACAGTTACCAGAGGTAGTATGCATTCGTAAAGTGAGCATCCATGTCTTTCTTTAAACGCTGAGATTGATGTTATATTGATTGAACTATAAATTAGGTAGCTAATGCGATAAATCCGCCCGGCTAATATATTGTCCGTTATTAGCTTTTCATAGATAAATCAGTATCTGTGTAGATGGTGGCCAATAAGGAATGTGTGTGTGCTGCTACAACTCTGTGTGGTATTCATCTGGTCTCTAATCTGAGCTGCTGTTAACTTGCGATTTCTGAGGCTGGTGACTCAGATGAACTTATCCTCAGCAGCAGAGGTGACTCTTGGTCTTCCTTTCCTGGGGCGGTCTTCATGTGAGCCAGTTTCGTTGTAGCGCTTGATGGTTTTTGCGACTGACCTTCATTTCTTAAAGTAATGATGGCCACTTGTTTCTCTTTACTTAGCTGATTGGTTCTTGCCATAATATGAATTCTAACCGTTGTCCAAATAGGCTGTCGGCTGTGTATCAACCTGACTTCTGCACAACACAACTGATGGTCGCAACCCCATTAATAAGGCAAGAAATTCCACTAATTAACCCGACAAGGCACACCTGTGAAGTGAAAACCATTTCAGGTGACTACCTCATGAAGCTCATTGAGAGAACACCAGGGTTTGCAGCACTATCAAAAAGCAAAGGGTGGCTACTTTAAAGAAACTAGAATATAAGACATGTTTTCAGTTATTTCACTTTTTGTTAAGTACATAATTCCACATGTGTTCATTCATAGTTTTGATGCCTTCAGTGATGATCTACAATGTAAATAGTCATGAAAATAAAGGGTGTGTGTGTGTGTGTGTGTGTGTGTGTGTGTACACTTTTTTTTGTACTTGTTATAGAGTTGGTTACATTAGCATAGCATTCTTCTCAGCGTCATCAAACATAGGTGTATATAGACCCCTCAGCTCTTATGAGCTGAGAGTGCATTTCAGAGGAATAAAATCTGTAGTGCGTCAAGGACTCACTGACGTCAGTTTACTTCCACACTGGTGGCCTCTGTGTACCTCAGTCCTTTGTTGGTACTTTGTTTTTGCATTGTTTTGCCACTTCACTTTGCAATGCCTGCAGTACAATCACATCTGCGTGATGTGGAGAGGCTTGTGGAGTGTTAATTTGTTTCAATATCCCTGCAGGAGTCTGCTTTTTAATAGTGCATGAGCAACTTCATACCTCTACCAAATTAACACTCTAGTGGTGTTTTTGTAATGTCTATAATTCTACCCCGCTGTTTGCATTTTCAATTCCACTATTGTCTTCTAACATGGCTCTTTCCCATTTATCAATGTGTTGCCTTTTCTGCTCCCTCTCACTCCCTGTCTGTTTCTGTGGAAGTCATCTCAACCTTTCACCTTCTGCGGGCCTCTTGGGAGCTGGAGTGGATTTGCTAGGATGTTTACACATATCACTGATAAATTGTTTGATTTGGAGAGCAGGCCTGCTATTAGAATGGTTTATCTGATTTGGTATTGGGGGAAGCAATTTGCCACAAATTTCTATGTGATTAAAAAGGATTCCCATGGGTCGGCTTTTCATTTATACAGTGGTCCCACAACTCTAAGGCTGTTGGGTTGTAATTTGCTATCTTCTTTTTCTTGTTTGGATTTAACTTGCACTCTTGCATTTTCATCTTTGTCAAATGTATGTGTCTTAATTGGATTTCATTATACATTAGTACATGTTGGGTTTTCCTCACAAATTTAGCCAATTCAATTAAGCTTTGCATAAGTGTAGAGGTGATCTGATGTTTTTTCAGAAATTATCTGACTACCAAGGATTGGCTGATGCTAAGCACCAAAAGATATGAATGCCAAATTAAATATGTACCGTCTTAGGTAGTGTCCTAATTTATTTCTAGTCATAGTTCTATTACCCTTACTTGTATTATCATGTCATTACATTATACCCAATGCTATAATTTTGAGTCATAATTTTATAACAATTATAGATTGACTAACCATGACGTTGTGCTAACATAATCACTTCCAGGTAGACAACTGGTCGTTGATTTAAATTGCGGAGATTTGTAAATTCTGCAAACGTGTTTATTTCTGTTACCCCCGTAACTGTGACGTTTTAAGATGCATAGTTAAAAACCGAGGTTCAACCAATCAATCTGATGTTTCTGCTGTGTTCATTGAATGTACTGTGTTGCTTTGCAAGCTTCTTTGATAAACCAAATCTAGCTTTTCAAATATTAGGAACAGCAACATCTCACTGCCCGTCAGACTGACTGCTAGTTTTGGGTAACGTTATTTTTTTCAATCTTAGGCCTAACAGGTCTCTTACATAACGTTATTGATAGTGTTAAGATATGAATGCATCAAGATGCATTTTAGATTTAATAAATAATAATAGTGGCTGGAGGTATGGTCAACACAGACAAATAAAGGCCAGTGAAAATACTCCCATGGATAATCTCCTAAGTGCCTTTCATATACTGTGCATTCAAGTTTACCGTAATGTACATGTCTACCAATTTAATTTAACAGATTAAACAATATATTCATTATATTCAGTAAATTCATCACATTCATTTTTTTTCTGGGTTATGGTACTCATGTAAAGTATTATTTTCCTACCGGTATTTTTAGTCAGTGCGGCTGTATGTGACTCAGCCAAATGTGCCACTAGGTGCCACTAGATTGCAGTAGCTACATTTGATGTAACACAGGTCTCATTTAGTGACAGCAGATGTTAGTGACGGACTTTTCAACAACAAAACGAAAAAAGTTTTAAAGTATGCGGAGGAAAACTCGGGTGAAAAATCTGCGAGACATTTTGACATTGACCCCAGGGGGATCCGATACCGGAAGAAACAGAAGAATGAGCTGATGAGATTAGCCGACAGGAGCAGAGCACGGCTAGCTAGCTGGAGGTGGGAGGAAACGATTATGAAACGAAGCTTGCTAGCTACTGTCTGTAATGTAATCTAGCAGCAAAATCTTAGTACCTATATTTGAAATAAATACCCGGTACATTTACAGGGTTCAAACTGACCCAATGGTGGTGTTTGATTATTTCTCACCCAAATTGCTTTGTCGCCCTTCTGGCTGTTGTATGGTGATATTTTTTAAAACGTTTCATAAAAAATGAATGCTCTCTGTCCACTGGAATGCTATGGCTGTTTATTTAAACCAATTATACTTATCAAACAGATGGAATTAGAAATAAAGGCCTGCCTCTAATAAAAGCCTGCTTCAAATAAAAACCGTGTAACTTCTGCGGTTCAGGTAAATTAAGGCTTTTATTAGAGGAGTTATGGTAATAAGTAAATTAATCAAATTTGCAATTTCATAGATTAGTTTCCCATTGAACCCCGTTTAAAGTAACGCCAAATATCCATTCCAGTGTTTGCCTTATTCACTCTCAGCAGTGCACCGCTGTGAGTGCAAGTCCATGAACTGAACTGAGGTTAGCTCACGCCTGTAATAATAGCAGGACAGTTGTGCACTGATCTGGTAAAGACAGATGGAACAGGTGAGGATCACGTTGTCGGTAACCTATCGGTTAGAAACAGGCTTTGTAGTGAGCAACACGGTAACCTGCTGCAAATCCGGTGTTTTTACCTGAGCTAGACAGAATATTGTACTGGATTTCTTTCAGTTACCTGGCTTCCCTAAACTTAACCGCTGTCCCGCATAAGCTGTGTCACAACGGTGGTTAACAGCTAGTTCAGTCAACCCAGGGTTTCCCAATCCAGCGACAGGTGCGTTCACATAAAAGAGGTGCTGTTTGCACAGCATGACCAATCACAAACATCTACTATCTACCGAACATCTTACACAATAGCAAACTATAATTCTACTTAAATATGAAGAACACAAACACGGTCTTGAATGTTTACTTCCTAAAACGGGAAGGAAAGCTGGCAAAAATAGCTGACGCTGTAAATACGTAAGTCACAAAGCTTATCATTATCACTTCCCCATCAGTCAGGCTTCAGGTGTGTGTTATGTGGAGCATAACACACACTGCTCTGACTGCTCTGATTAATTTGGCATGCAGTTAACACACCAGTCATAATTTGGTTTTCATGAAAACTCAACTCCTGGCTGTTTTGAAAGAAGGAAGTAACAAGAGTAACAGGTGAACTAGCCTTTCCCGTGAGTGAGTTATGTAAACAAACAACAAAGGTAAGGCATGTGGGCTCTGTTGGGACTCTATGGTGCCTTCAGGTACAGTACATGTTGTTAAACTAATGGCACAGTCAATAGCCTCACTGACACCCCTAGTATATAGTTATAGCTGGTGTATCCAGTTAATCAGAAACATGATTAAATAATTGCTTTTATATAAATCTAAGCACATAATCAGTTCTTTTTACATTCTTTCACAGACAATTATCCACCACAGCATTATTTGGCACCCTCACATTGCTGTTATTCTTTTTGTGTGTGTGCTTTTTTCTTCATTCCCATGACATTATATCTTGTGCTCCACAGGACTTTCAACTTTGTGTGTCATGCTTTAGTGGATACTTGTGTAAGTGCACTAATACCAAGTGTCATGTCCAACCCCAAAGACTGTTTTTCCTCTGTTAGGTTGACGGTTGCTTATTTTAGCCGGGGCGGCCTGCTTTCCTCTAATCATGCTACTGTAGGGTGAAAGGTTATTTTCCCAGCGCTAAAGAAGCCGAAATTACATAAAGCATGAGGATATAGTGCGGAAAAAGACAGTATAATATGGTATGCATTTAAAATCAATGTCAGTATACACTGTTTAAATCTGAAAATTATTTGAAATTCAGATTAATTGTTGTATTTTGGTTAATGATTTGATCTGGCATGGCAGCATATGAGTAAATAAGTGAATTAGTTTGGAAGAGATTTTGAATCATTATGAGCTCTGGGGGCTTTTACAAAAGCAGAATTTATAAATCCAAGATAACCGAGAAAGCGATGCTTGACCTAGTCTAATCTGTGCAGCCACGAAGGCCAAGCCAGGCCAAGGAAGAGCAACTAGGTTGAGCCAGGCTGAAGTAATTCGGATAGATGCATGTTCACAGTTTTCCTTAACAGTCAATAACAGATTTATTGATTCTAAAATGGAGAATATGCATTGTTCATACTTTATACAAAGTGAGCAGCAGCTTCTTGTGGAAGTATGATAATGTGAAACACATGATTTGTAATAAAGAAACACGGCTGCTGTAATGAAACGGTGAGAGAAAGCGTGGCAGACAATCACGGACCGACCAAATGAGTAAGTAACCTAAATATGCATTAACTGATGGCTGCTCTGAATTGAAACCGTCATCATCCCATTCAAGGTTTAGGCTACTAATAATTTGCACAAATTAACTGTTGTACTCTTTGCCTAAAAAATTAGCAGAAGATGGTGTTACTCAGGAAATTTACGCTAGAATATGATGCGTAAATGTCTTTCGCCCTCTCTCTCTCATGGGCTATAATATAAATTTCCTAAGTCATAATAACTTCCACTGCTCGCTTTTAATGCAGCGTTCGTTTTTGCAAATGACAACGGACTCATTGAATGGTTTCAGTTAAGAGCAGTAGTTAGTAAATGTATATTTTTAGACTATCATTCAGGCGGTTCCGCTATTATCTACCCTGTTTTTTTTTTAATAGAGGACGAGTTTCCGTCTACATATTATATGCATTACTCCCTCGTATATAACATAGAAAAGAAAGACAATGAAGAAATTGGACTCTAAAATGTAGATACTATAGACTATTAAGTTACAAATTCCACAGCAAAATATAAGGTCAAACCATTGAGGTGTCCTCTCCCTGTTGTTACATGAATGTACAGTAGTCTACACTATATAGTAATTGGTTCAATGAACTAAGACTATAATTTGGGAGGATTGTACAATTAGGATGCATTCTTAAAATTATACAATCCTCCCAAATTATAGTCTTGGTTCACTGGAAAACACAAATTGCGTGCTTAGAATGCCAATTTATTGAATCCTTAATTGTTAAAGAATACAAAAACAGTGAATCAACTAAAATAATTGATTGGTGGTAGATGATTTGGTCCACTATAGAAACACATGTACAGCATTTTATGTATTGCTCTTCATCACTGACTTTATTTAAAACACATTTGGCAACTTTAGCAACCTTTTCTAATTATCTCAACAACTGCCATACTATATTCAAACTTTTAAGAACAATATGAACAGTAGTCTTCATACAGTAATATAACAGTAACAATGACTGTCACATAAATAATTATCAAAAATAATGGTCAAAACTTTAATCACAGTGTTAAACTGAACAGCAATATGTACATGTTGTGTTTTAATGCCGGCTGATAACAGGAAGGTAAACCACTGCTGAGTGAACAGAAGAGCCAGCAGGATTAATAGATCCTGACTGTTAACCTGGTTAGGAGCAGGCTATCTGTACAGAATAAATCTCCATGGTAATGTAGGTGCCTCTGCTTTAGAGAAACAGAGTCAAGGCTAAATTGAGCAAGGATAACTGGGACATCCTGAAAGAATGTAAATACAAGCAGGGGGGACAACTCTGCTTATCTTTATGAGCATGTTAATGAGTTTAGATCTCTAGGAGGAGTTTTGAGTAGAACCACCACTTCTTTGCATTAAGAGGAGAGGCCGTTTTGGCATTGGGTCAGGATGAGTCCTTGACTTCTCTGTGGGCAGCTTCAACTGGAAGCCAACCCAGAACATGCTGTAGAGATTACATATAATTTCTGGCCTGTGAACACCTGAGGTTCCCTAAGGACTAGCTGGATGAGGAGATTGTACAGCCTGCTGCCATCAGGACCTGGATAGGATAAGCAGGGCAAACAATGAAGGATGGCTGGATGGGGCAGTCCATTTGTTCCACAGCCAGTGCTGGCAGGTTCAGAGTGATTATTATTATCATTATTATTATTATTATTGTGTGTTTACATGGACATGAATAACTTATCTTGAGCAGAGCAAAATCTGGTTATTCATATTCCTTTTATGGAATAAAACCAGGTAACCAGTAACTGATTGATTTGTGCAGGCCAAACCAGCGACAGGAAATATAAAACACTACACCGTACATTTACTCCCACTTCACGTTACTGCTAATTTCTTCTCTATTTCGATTAACAGCTGACTGCTCTGAGCTCATCCCCAGTCGCTGTCTCTCAACTGACACACACACACACACACACACACTCTAAGCTTTTCCTGAAAGGAGCTAGGCTACGCTGATCTTGTAACACTGCCCTCCAAAATGGTGCATTCACTACCACTGCGTAATACAGAAGAGCATGGATGAAGATATGCCTCTTTCATCACCAAAAGACAAAACTTGGTTTTCGCTATCTGTAAATGCACAGTGGAGCACAGACATTTTTTTTTTTTTATAGCATCTTAGTTTTGATAGACATTAGATTAAATTAGTTAAAATAGCCTTAATATGGGTATGGGGGAAAAAACAATCAGCGGTCATCCCTTTAATTGATGATATGCGATCTGATTACCAGTTGGCAAAATCCCAAAACATGCAACAGTAAAGGTACTCCAGGTAGCATATTCCGGTTTCTCATAAACGGGAGAATGTCTTATCCGGGGTACTGAATACAGCATATGATGTTTATATGCTCAGACATAAACGGAATACTCCAAAAACATGGTCATAAACGGGTTGTTTATGTCCATGTAAACACTCACCGCAGAAACAAAAAAGACCAAAAAAAACAAGGCCAATAAATGGATTTTGCTTATCTTTTTACTTTTGCGTACCTTTCGGCTTTCTAGCAAATCTTTACCTTTGCCTCCTGTTTACATCAACATAGAAGAACATATCTAGAAGAATACTTCTATATAGGGCACTAAATAGTTTAATGAAGTGAATCGTGTGCAATGGCCTTAACATTCACAAAGTACTAATCCTAATCAATTTGAATCAAAATAAATGTCAAAACCCAGGACAGCATGAGGAATGCAATGAGGCCCCTTCATTGCAAAAGATATTAAAACTATTGCACCATGTTACTATTTTCGGCAGGGGAACTGTTTTGGATTTCATTATATTCATATATGTTCTTGGAGTATTGTCCACTCCAATATAGATCTGTCATTAATGATTCCTTACAGTCTAATTCTGCTGTCTAAGGCGAATTGGAGTACTGTAACAAAATTAGTCTCCTGTTACACATTTATAGCAGGTACAATATTCATTTTACAAGCGATGTGGGCTTATGCTGGTTCATGAAATACTAAAACATCAGAACCAAATAAAGTCGATGACGTTCTAAGTCATAGAGCATTATGGAAATAGTTTTCCTCACATTAACATCGAAGTTCATAACAGATTAAATCATCAGCTATGTCTGAATTTACAAATCCTTACTTGCCTTAAAGCTTAATTTGACACAGTTAATTTTAAATTTTCATTTTTGAGCCTCTCCGTCTCTAAAAACGATTACTATTCCAACCTTTAGATAAGATATAGATAAACCTTTTATTGTCATTGCACAGAGTCCCATACAATGACCTTGTAAGTGCCACAACTGAAGGTGCTTTAGAGATAAAAACAAAAGACAATTGACCGCTAAAACCTAGAGTACCATAATTTAAAACATAAAAACACTTAGGACTGGACAGGTCATGTAAACAACGGGAAAAGCGGAAAACAAGATTGTCATTAATGTATCAGGCGATCCTGGACAAACTTTTCTTTCCATGCATTGCAAGCCAAAAAGTTAAAAAGCAGTGGAGAAAAACTTAAACTGTGCATGGTCTTACGGTCGTATAGTGTTCATCGTTACAAATTCTAACCTTAACACCAAGTTAACATTCAAACAACTCATTTGGAAGTAGTAAAGACTAGTACAATGTACTCACAATTCAGAAATGCCCTCACTAAGATGGTTTAAAACTGGAATTGGAAGATTGTAGCGTGAGCACACACATATACAGTGGTGTGAAAAAGTGTTTGCCCCCTTCCTCATTTCCTGTTCCTTTGCATGTTTGTCACACTTAAGTGTTTCGGAACATCAAACCAATTTAAACAATAGTCAAGGACAACACAAGTAAACACAAAATACAATTTGTAAATGAAGGTGTTTATTATTAAAGGTGAAAAAAAATCCAAACCATCATGGCCCTGTGTGAAAAAGTGATTGCCCCCCTTGTTAAAACGTACTATAACTGTGGTTGTCCACACCTGAGTTCAATTTCTCTAGCCACACCCAGGCCTGATTATTGCCACACCTGTTCACAATCAAGGCATCACTTAAATAGGAGCTGCTTGACACAGTAAGGTCCACCAGAAGATCCTTAAAAGCTACACATCATGCCGAGACCCAAAGAAATTCAGGAACAATTGAGAAAGAAAGTAATTGAGATCTATCAGTCTGGAAAGGGTTATAAAGCCATTTCCAAAGCTTTGGGAATCCAGCAAACCACAGTGAGAGCCATTATCCACAAATGGCGAAGACATGGAACAGTGGTGAACCTTCCCAGGAGTGGCCGGCCGCCCAAAATTACCCCAAGAGCACAGCGACGACTCCCAAGAGGTCACAAAAGACCCCACAACAACGTCCAAAGAACTGCAGGCCTCACTTGCCTCAGTTAAGGTCAGCGTTCATGCCTCCACCATCAGGAAAAGACTGGGCAAAAATGGCCTGCATGGCAGAGTTCCAAGGAGAAAACCACTGCTGAGCAAAAAGAACATCAAAGCTCGTCTCAATTTCTCCACAACACATCTTGATGATCCCCAAGACTTTTGGGACAACATTCTGTGGACCGATGAGACAAAAGTGGAACTCTTTGGAAGGTGTGTGTCCAAGTATATCTGGCGTAGAAGGAACACTGCATTTCATAAAAAGAACATTATACCAACAGTAAAATATGGTGGTGGTAGTGTGATGGTCTGGGGCTGTTTTGCTGCTTCAGGACCTGGAAGACTTGCCGTGATAAAAGGAACTATGAATTCTGCTGTCTACCAAGAGATCCTGAAGGAGAATGTCCGACCATCTGTTCGTGTACTCAAGCTGAAACGAACTTGGGTTCTGCAGCAGGACAATGATCCTAAACACACCAGCAAGTCCACCACCGAATGGCTGAAGAAAAACAAAATGAAGACTTTGGAGTGGCCTAGCCAAAGTCCTGACCTGAATCCTATTGAGATGTTGTGGTATGACCTTAAAAAGGCCGTTCATGCTCGAAAACCCTCTAATGTAACTGCATTTGGACAATTCTGCAAAGATGAGTGGGCCAAAATTCCTCCAGGACGCTGTAAAAGCCTCATTGCACATTATCGCAAACGCTTGGTTGCAGTTGTTGCTGCTAAGGGTGGCCCAACCAGTTATTAGGTTTAGGGGGCAATCACTTTTTCACACAGGGCCATGATGGTTTGGATTTTTTTTCACCTTTAATAATAAACACCTTCATTTACAAATTGCATTTTGTGTTTACTTGTGTTGTCCTTGACTATTGTTTAAATTGGTTTGATGTTCCGAAACACTTAAGTGTGACAAACATGCAAAGAAACAGGAAATGAGGAAGGGGGCAAACACTTTTTCACACCACTGTACCACTTTAGTTATAGGCTTTTAAAAAAACTTTGAGCAGTGGCATCAATGAGAGTGATGAACACAGCAAGGCTTTGGACAGGATTCTGATGTCCCTCATACATTGTGTGCTGAAGAGGCAGAAAAGCAGTGTGCTTGCTGTAGAAAATCCTTCAGTAAGATATATAGTTCTTCCAATTACTTGCTGTTGTCTTTTCTTTCTCGCTCTTTTTCCCCCTTGTACTGCGGTGATTAAATTGGCTGAGAAATGTAATATCAGAGGTTTTAGTTAATTTGATTCTTTTGAGACAGAGGCTACGGGCTAAAACTACTTTCTTTCAAATAGTAAATTGATGATTGTTTTTGGCATTTTTCATCCCAGTTATTTTTTTAACATCTAATGGAGGAAGGCATGGTGCAGTATGAAGAGCCCGAGGTAGCATCTAATGCAGCTATTATGAAGTCTTTTGGGGGCAATTTATTCATAAATGCGCAGGATAACCTCTCTGTTGTTTAATTTCCTTTTTCTTATTAGATTTTTTCAGATTGATATTTAAGGTGCTATTAAATATGCATGAGTAATTCTTAGATGCAGGTTAGAGTAGTTGTAGTTTAACTATAATTTCAAGAGAAGTGTGAAAGAGGGGTTGTTTGTGTTGGATGGGTGCTGGAAGAAGTAAAATGGAAGTGTTTCTCAGATTAACGTGCAGACAGAGTAGAGGAGGAGAGAAGCTGACACAGGACAGATTTAGTGAAGAGAGAAAAGCGGTGAGGAGAAAATAAGCCTGGACATGCAGTCAGGAAGGGAGTAAATCAGACCTCGAGAGGGCTGGGAAATTGCAAGGCCTTAGAGACTCAGAGCAGGGATGGAGGGATGTTGATTGATAAAGGAATAACTAGTCTGTTGTTTATCACTGGAGTTAAGATGGCGTTAAGTAGCCTTATGCTGTGGTGAGAGAGAAGTATGAGACAGTCAGAGGAGGGATGGGGAGGTTGGGTGAGAGGAAAATAATTATGAGGCGGAGGTCAGCAGCTTAGGGGTTTAAAGTGAGAGGCACATACTTTAGAGAATATTGACAATATGAAATCATTAGCCAGATATACGGTTAGAGGGAGATTACAATTTACTTGGTACAAAGAAAGAAATCTGGTTTGAGTTATTTTTATAGTATAACTTTGTCTTGTAGAAGAATATTAAGCCACTGATTAAGTCCCTCTATCATCCTTACATTTGCCCATTGTTTCTAGTATATTTATTCAGGTACAGGAGCCTTGCATCAATTGTCACTGCTGCACCAATCCTTGTCCACCTTATTTTCTAATTTCATCATTTTGTCTCTCCATTGTGGTAACTGGGAGCAATATCTTTTTATCCCTTGTTGGATAGCGGAAGAGGGATGCTTGTTTTGTTTTGCCTGTAGCACTCCTCTGGAGATTTATTATATAATGCACCGTACTTCCTTGTGTGGTTTAGAATAAAGACATTGTGAGAAATCGTTCTATATTTTTTAAATATTGCTTCTAGCAGGCATGATTGTCTAGCTCTGCAACCACAGATAAAAAAACATACTGTGGTAGTTCACCTTTTATCTAGGAAATCTCTGGTATGGATTGCTTCCATTGTCGTCTTTTTGGAAAACTGCCAACTGGGAGCCTGACCGGAAATATATACCTGTAGTTTTCAATAGTCTGTAGAGTTGTACTTGCATTGAAGTGTAACTATGTTGTAAGCAATTGACCAATAAAAGACAATGATGCAAAATACTCTCCTGTGAATATATTGCATCAAAACTATTGTTGGAGCTATTCATTATTTTGTTATTGTTGGAACTATTCATTGTTTTGTTATATATAATAGTTAAATATTTTTATTTAATTTCAGTTTTGCTTGAATTATACAGTTACATAAATTAGTTCATCATTAGTATTTTATTTGGGTTGTTTTTAGTATCTGTTAGTACTTTGGTTTTGAAGGTACCAAGCAGCCTTCGCCACCAGGTGTAGTCTACAGATATGGGTGAACTGGTGTGTGGGAGGAAGACACCAGGGAGGGCTGATGTTTTATTCTTTTTACCAGAGCCTGGAGATGCCATTGATCCTTTTTTGTGAAATGTTTGTATGCAGAGAAATTGGATTAATAAACCTCACAGAATACCAGCTCTGCCTGGACAATGAAAGTTTTAATCTCTGCGTAAGAGTCACTCCTTCGGTGCCTCAGTGGCTGTTGAACATTGAGTTTTTAGATTGTTTTGTTCAATCTGTAGACAATTCGCCACTACAACTATTAATACCGGTGGCGATGCCAATTTGCAACTATATTAAAATAAAATTTTGAATATTTGCGCCAGCTCATCTACCAAGGCCGGTTAGGTGGCTAGGGACAGTTTGAGGTCCTTTTGGAGATACTGGTAAAACAGACAGAGAGAAAGTGACGGTAGATGCAGTTTGAGCGAACGAGAGAGAGCAATTGGGGCAGAAGAGAGTTCAAATTTAGTGATGAAGATGTCAAGTGAGTGTGCAATAGCTAGTGTCTGCAGTATGAGCATAATTAAATGCTGCAGCTCCTCAAGACCCCTAGGGGTGTGCTGTGTCTTGTTTCCCCAGCTGCTGAGTGGAGGGGGTTAGCTCCTGGGACTCCAGCCCTGTCTTTCCCTGGACTTTCCGAGCACAAGTCGGGAAACCCAGGCAGGAAAAACTAAGCTACTGTAAGCTATTTTATTGAGTATCCTTTTAGCAAAATACTTAGTGAATTTAATTCTCTTGATGTACAGTATATGTCTAGTGCTTTTATTGTGAAAGGTAAGAACGTAAAAATGTTTTTTCCACTACTGGTCTTTTTGTGCTACTGGGTAAGCTCGCTGAATGAGCAAGAGTACTGTTTTTTTCATTTACCTCATCAGACAACTGCATGAGGCTTTCCACATGGTCGAATACAATTTACTGGCAAGCATTAATGTTGAGCTTTGCCATGAACATAATTGAAGTGAAACAAATTCCGCACTAGGTATTGACAAACTGACCATTTGGTTTACTTTATAAAACAATTTGACAATCATGTCCACTTAACAGATTGGCCAGTTGTGTAGAGGTGTAGAATTTGCTTCTCACTTAAGCTTTTTTTTTTATTCTTCACACAAATACTTCCATCACTTTCTCTGTGTACAAACAAGTGTAATACCATGAATGCCTTTTGAAGTGAAACAGTATAAACATGTGTGGAATTATCATGTTTTTCCCCTCCTAAAAAATACTTTTGCCTTTTAGACATTGTTGGACAACACACAAACTAATTTGTTTCAAGCTTTCCTCATGCCTTAATAAAGACATGTTCTGTTCCAGTCCTCTACGTTTTGCTTACAGGGCCATTACCTGTCCACTGCTTTTCCCTTTTTGTTAGGTCTTTTGTATTTTTTGAGACTTTGCCTTTCTATGACCCCGTTTTCACCTGGCAATAACATCCGTATGTTATCATAAACTGTTAGTAGTGTGTCAGTGTTTTTGTTCCTGCATGCTGCATGCTCCTATATCCACGGCTGTCCTGAGCTCTCAGTAGTGCTGTTGCCTTAAAGATAACATTATTTTTTGTTTCATAAAATGTCCCAGAATTCACCAAAGTAGGACATTAGGCTACTACAAAACTTTCTGCTCTTATGTCATCTCCTTCTGTTATTTATTAGTCTGGCGTTACCAAAGCTACAACGCTGTCTGCAGTTGACAGTGAAATGCATGGTCAAAGCAGCGGCTGTGAAACAGTTTAATTTCCTATAAGTTTTTCCACAGTAAAAGTACTTCGTTATTTTGATATTCAAATGCTTTCATTATGAAGCAGCAAAATCAGGAAATGTTGAATTTCATCAACCGTAACGTAACCCGTTAGTAGATCTCCTTATGTCGGCACCCTTTTATATAGGCTACAGTTTACGGTCGGCACACAGACAGACTGTGTCAGAACAGGACCTATGACTAATTCCACCTTTCCTTTGATTCTATCACACAACATCCTTTCCTGCAAATGAGTGTACAGAGTAGTATTAAAACAGATACGCAGTTTTGGGGTGTGTCTCAGTCAGTTACTGCAAATTAATCTTGACTCCACAAATGCCTGTCAGAAATCTAATGGAGTTGGTAGTGTGATCCATTTCCAACCCTCTGAGAGGCTTCAGCCTTGTGATCGTAAAGATATGTCACTCTGTCGCCACCAGAATACCAATGTTATACTCACCCTCGTCTCTGACTGCAGAGACACTGATTCAATTGAGCCACAAACCTTTTTCTGTTACTGCTTGAGAGAAAATGACAAGTTGAGCTAGTAATATGACCAGTGTGAGAGAACCTGGAAGGAAAGACAAAGTCCTGAAATGTATCTGAAAATCCCAAAGGTTTTCCTCTTTGTAAGTTTTCTAATGAAACAGGTGTTCGCCTTATCCAGCTGATATGAGAGGTGGGAAATGAGTTCACTCCCGGCTCATTTACATTCATATGAAACAAAGGATTGGAAAAGTAACAAGGCTTTTAATCACATTTCCAGTGATTTGAATTGGTATAATGTGGTTTCTTTGTCCACTGCTACAGATGTAATCTTCTTTAACCCACTGATGATGATAATTCAACAATTATGATTAAGTGGTCACATTTTAATGTTGTCTGGATTTGAAGCAAACAAAAGAAGTGAGCCAAAAACAAGTTGTTGCCATATTGCCGCAGGTTTAGTTTTTGTAACGTTGCCATGTGTTGTTTCGTCACCCCAAAAAACACATGAACATTCTAGTAAACAAACCCAACGTGCATTGTACGCATCTTCCTCCCATTCCATAGCTATTGAAATTTGATCTCCATGTTGCCAGCCTCATTATATAAATAGCGTTATTTTACTTAATACTAATGCTATACAAGTTTGATTAGTAATAACGGTTTAGGTTGCTGTCTGATGTAGGCTAATTTTGTATTTGTCAGAACTTCTCATAACGACAAATGCCGGTTCACGCGATTTGCATAAAATTAAACTGGTTTGAGGTCATGCACCTGATCTAAGAGGCAAAACCAGAAATCAGCCAAACTCTATTGTGTGGTTGCAGCATGACTGTATGATACAACATGGATATGGCGTTCCAAGATGACGCTCAGTTCAATCCGAAGTAAGTTGCTCACTGGCCACACACACCAAAAAAGCCCTCAAGTTTTTAAGTCCATTGAAGTATTTATCACATTTTAAATGTAAAGTTGGATGTTGGAAATCCAAAATACCAATCTCCTACAATAAAGTATGCATAAGTTTGTTTTAATACCAAGCTCAACTACAAAATGATGTTAGGCACAGTTGACACTCTCAGGAATACTTACCAAAAACCCTGCTACGTCCTGCTGTGCCTTGTAATGCCGCACAGTGCCCTGCTATGCCATGAACTACTACAAAGAACTACTACGAACTATTATTTTTTGTGACTGTTATTGCCACTCTTCATCCTAACCCCAACCGGTTGTCAGACACCGCCTACCAAGAGCCTGGGTCTGTCCGAGGTTTCTGCCTAAAAGGAAGTTTTTCCTCGCCACTGTCGCACTGTTGCTTGCTCTGGAGGTAACTACTAGAACTGTTGGGTCCTTGTAAATTATAGACTGGTCTAGACCTACTCTATCTGTAAAGTGTCTCGAGATAACTCTTGTTATGAATTGATACTATAAATCAAAATTTAATTGAATTGAAAAAAGAAACAATTAGGAAAAAAAAAAGAAGTGTGATCTTTGTTGTTGAAACTTTTTTTTTGCGCCACCTGACAACATAGGTGGTGAAATTGCAAATACAGTCTAAAAATTTACCAAAACCCCTGTACATGTTGTGCAACCATTAAGACTTGTTTAAACATACTCTTCCAAATTCAAAATAATGTATTCTAATTTTTTTTTTAAAGATTATTTTAAAAACATATTTTTAAAAACCTTATTTGTCAATGACCCACATGTCAATTGTCTGGCCTCATGTGTATTAAAGTTTTACATTTTGAAATCCCCTGGTGTAGAGACTCAGCCTTTAAGTGTCAGCAGCGTTTCCCTGGCACGCACTGTGGGGCTTTCATGCTATGATTGTGTGTATTTATGTTTGAGTTTGCAGTAGAACAATCAGGTGACATACTCTAACTCTGTCAGCCACTCTGGTCTGTGTGCTGTCTGCAGCACCCGCTGTGTACTCCCATGCCTGAGGCTGTGCGGGGCTCTGCATATCTGCAACCCCTGGGACAGTGCCAGTCTCTGTGTGGCTCTGTGCTTATGGTTTCCTTTGAATCATAAATTAGACTTGAAAGGAGGGAGATAATGAGCACATGATTGAGGACTGAGGAATACAGAGTGAGCTTGATAGATTTTTCTATCATTATTACGCATTATTGTCTTGCCACAGAGCCTCTATCATGTAGGGTAATTATATTGATTTCATCTGTCATTTGAGTATTTTATCAGAGTGTAGCCTTTATTGAGTGTCCATGTGTGTGCCTGCTGAAGAGTATTAGCCAGGTCACACAAGGGCCTGTCAGAGGACTTTGCCTGTAATTAAAGACTGTGTGGCAGCAGCATGTTTCCTATTAGGCCACCAGTATCACACAACATCCATGTGACTCTTAGCAGTCTGCCACTCTTGCCCTGTTTAATAAAGTTTAACAGAAACACTTAGGCAATTGTCAACATCAATGTTTGGCTTTGCCTGTAGCAGTCATAGTTTACAGTGGCAACAGTGAAAAGACTTTGGTGGCTTTTTGGGTAATTTGACACAGATACTTTGGGCCTCTTTCCACATAGTTAGAACATTTCAGTGGGTGCTGCATGGTTAAGTGTGTGCATCCTCTTTTAAATTTCAAGTAAATTTCTTTAGTACGATTCCCTGGAGAATTGATAAACGGAAACCAAATGCTAAAATTATGTATTCTAAAATAATATTTGCACACTAAAATGCATGCTACATTTTAGTACATCATATATAGGGCCATGAATTATTTGTTTATAACCTTGCAAACACATCAATACATTTTATGTACAGTACAGGGCAAAAGTTTGGTTACACCTTCTCATTCAATGTGTTAACCTTTATTTTCATGACTAGTTACATTGTAGATTCTCACTGAAGGCATCAAAACTATGAATGAACACATGGAATTATGTTTACATAACAAAAAACTGTGAAATAACTGAAAACATGTGTTATGTTCTAGTTTCTTCAAAGTAGCCACCCTTTGCTTTGATTACTGCTTTGCACACTCTTGGCATTCTCTTGATGAGCATCAAGAGGTAGTCACCTGAAATGGTTTCCCAACAGTCTTGAAGGAGTTCCCAGAGATGCTCAGCACTTTTGCCTTCACTCGGCTGTCCAGCTCTCCCCAAACCATCTCGATTGGGTTCAGGTCCGGTGACAGTGGAGGCGCAGCACTCATCACTCTCTTTCTTGGTCAAATAGCCCTTACACAGCCTGGAGGTGTGTGTGGGGTCATTGTCCTGTTGAAAAATAAATGATGGTCCAACTAACGCAACCCGGATTGGATGGCATGCCTCTGCAGGATGCTGTGGTAGCCATGCTGGTTCAGTATGCCTTCAATTTGGAATAAATCCCCAACTTTGTCGCCAGCAAAGCACCCCCACACCATCACACCTCCTCCTCCATGCTTCACGGTGGGAACCAGGCATGTAGAATCCATCCGGTCACTTTTTCTGCGTTGCACAAAGACACGACGGTTGGAACCAAAGATCTCAAACTTGGACTCATCAGACCAAAGCACAGATTTCCACTGGTCTGATGTCCATTCCTTGTGTTTCTTGGCCCAAACAAATCTCTTCTGCTCGTTGCCTCTCCTTAGCAGTGGTTTCCTAGCTGCTATTTGACCTTGAAGGCCTGATTTACGCAATCTCCTCTTAACAGTTGTTCTAGAGATGTGTCTGCTACTACAAGTCTGTGTGGTATTCATCTAGTCTCTAATCTGAGCTGCTGTTAACTTGCGATTTCTGAGGCTGGTGACTCAGATGAACTTATCCTTAGCAGCAGAGGTGACTCTTGGTCTTCCTTTCCTGGGGCGGTCCTCATGTGAGCCACTACAGAAGATCTTTATATGGTGTATATTTCTTTATGTTTTGTATTATACAGAGAGTGCACAGGTTTCCTTAGTTAAATCTGCCTCTTTATGTCTGCCAAATCAACTTACTGCATATTTTTCAATTTATACTTTATTTTAGAAGAAAACCAAGCTACAGTGATTTGTCAAAAAAATCCCTCATTTCATGCAGTAAAGTTGTTACCAGCCAGGCTAAAGCTAATATAGTTAGCCTAAAGAACGGCAACGTTACAGTTCGGAGCCGCGACGCTGGAAACGTAACACTAATCTACTGATCTAACTAAATCTAGTGTCTGATCTAACGTCACTTACACTGATTTAATTGTTCTTGGATACACAAGATTGTTGCTAGTGCGCGTGACATGCGTGTGATGCCGGATATGTGGATGAAGATGGATGGATGGATTTTTACCAGATTTTTCATTAAAAACTTTTGAGTTGAAACAGTTTTTTGAGTGTCAATAATGTCTGAATCAATTATAAGAAAGTAGAACTTTTGTAACAGAACATTTTGAGTTTCCTTATGCTTTCATGTACTGTATGTTTACAAGGGGTGTAACGATTCTACATATCCAAGGTGTTTTATACCTCTTTTATGAAGTTAACTACAAGAACACTTAAGAAGTCTGAGGTAAATACATTTTATAGACAGACATATTGCGATATGACACTAGAAATCGTCTTAGATTTTGGATATATTGTAATATAATATGGTAAGTGTGGTCTTTACCTGCTTTTGCAGGCTGCATTACAGTAAAGTGATGTCATTTTCTGAACTTACCAGACTCTTCTAGCTGTTCTATTATTTACCTTTAACCACTAAGTCATTAGATCATTTCTGGAGAATATTTATCAAAAATCTTATTGTGTAAAAAGCACCAATAGTCAACCATAGAATATTTTCGCAATATCGACATTTAGGTATTTGGTTAAGAGTATTGTGCTTTGTGATTTGATTTTCTCTATAT
This sequence comes from Percina caprodes, assembly GCA_013375575.1. NCBI lineage: Eukaryota > Metazoa > Chordata > Actinopteri > Perciformes > Percidae > Percina > Percina caprodes. Next base: position 22,669 of record JABXJD010001873.1, read on the forward strand.
TGCCCAGCCCTACGACGAAGTGTCCAAAGTTTGGGATAATTTCAAGCTGAAACAAAACAAAATGCTACAGTGTGTAAAACAGAACTAGCTTACCACAATAGCACTCAAATAAACCCTTAATTTTATTAAAACAGCTGTAAAAGTTTTAAACTTCTACAACTCAGTTTTAAATTAAATGAAACACAAATCTGCTCAAGGTACGGCATAGCATTAGCATGCCGAGTTGATGTTTTTCCTGTGGAGTTCAGACTGATTTGCTCTCGCTAGTCACGTGACCAAATCGCAGTCTTTGCTATTAAGAAATCGCATTTTGACATATTGCGATATTATTGCAAATGCAGTTAATCGTTCAGCCCTAGTGTAAATATCCTTTAGGCAGGGTAGGGGACCGCGTTTGTTCAGCCAGACAAACCACTTTTTTACTATTGCTTTTTAATAAATCAAAAGTATGTCTTACCGGATTAATCAATGAAATGGAATAGTTATATATTGTTAAATAAGAAAAAAGACTAGCTGTCCAGAGGATAATCAGTTGAGATTGTGTGTGTGCGTCTTTTGAGAACTGTAAGTCGCAAAACTTAGTTTCTGAAGCCTGTTCTATTGGTCTATAGTTTCTGCACATTTAAAGTAAGTTACCTGGTAACTTTGTTGTTTGCGTTATTCACCTGTTAGCTAGGTTTCCCGTTGCTTGATTGTAATAAAGCATCAAAGGAGAGAAGTTGTCTTCATCCGTGTTTTAACAGACACACCTGGGGCGAAGTTGGAGGATCAGCTTTAAATACAGTCCTTATCTAGTCCTCATTAACAAGTTTCAAATAATTTCACTGGGGTTACCGTTATTTTTTGTTGTTATCTAATTAGATGGGAATATACTGTACATTGCACTTGACTAATACGACTCGACAGATTTGGCAGCATTCTGCATTCATTCGCGGCAAATCATTGTGGCTTGATAGCGCTAACGTTAGCACATATGGACAGCAACATGATTGAAAATGAAGAAAACGGAGATCCCAGATATTCGGCAAGACATTCCCGATCATCCTCGGCCTTATATGAGTAAGATGTTTAGGCATCAGCTCTTAAAGTATGGGGACATTCTTAATTAATGTCTGTTTAGTAATTCATATTTAATACTTTATTTTTTTTTTCCAAAAGCCATATTCGACCACACACAAATACATATAGATTCCTTTTATATGTTAAGGGGAAGATTAAAAAATAGAAACTGGATCTGGGAATTCTCACAGAATCACAACTGAATTCATACTTGCTGCTCAGTCAGAATCTTAATAACCTGGAGTCCCAGTCTCTGTCACCATAATCATATATGTGATGTTTTAGGCCTATTGGCAGACGTCCCTTTTTAAAATGTAGGCAACAGCAAATAAAGAGCCTTTTTTCATGTCCACTGAAGTTTCTCATCTTGCACTCTTAACATTTGTGTGGTCCAGGTGGCTTTACATAAATAATGGTTGTCATTCGCAAGGTTACTTTTAAAATTCTGGTTGTCAATTGACTGAACAGCACTTCTTTTTAAGGGAGATGCTGAAGCCAGAGCACTTTCATTGTACTCACTCACTCACTCACTCACTCACTCACTCACTCACTCACTCACTCACTCACTCACTCACTCACTCACTCACTCACTCACTCACTCACTCACTCACTCACTCAGTATTATATAAAGCACATGGCCTGTGCTCAGATGTTATTGATATGTGTAATCATGAAGTGCCCTCCCCTAGTGGAGGAAGAGTCAATGCCTCTCATGAAGTCTGGCCTTTTGAAATGTCAGTTGTTTCAGTGGACTATACTATTTTCCGTCTTTCGTCTTCCACTTGTATCTTCACTCCTTTTTAATTTGACATCCTCTCTTTTTGCACTTCAGTTTTCATTGTTTATCCTCTCTCCTTGAGTCCATCAGTGTGCTTTTTCATTTGGGCACACGTAATAGGGAACAAAACTGCACTGTGGCAGTTTTTTGAATTGTAACCATGCACTTCATTTAACAGCACACTCTCATGTCATCACGTGCAGATCATTTGCCAGTATCCCATTAAATAGGGATTTTAGGAATATTTATCGAAATATCCTCGTACTGGGAGACTTTTTGGTCGAGCCATACCTCTCTTTTGGGACCCTTTTTTTCTAAGCGTTTGTAGCACATAGTTCTCCCGTCCCGTGTATGGTCCTGTGCCAATGGGATCCAGCAGATATGAGTCTCATACACTTGACCTTAACATAAAACCTTTAAACACTCAGACAGGGAGTGAAGTGCTTTGCTTCACCAAAGGTTACTCCCACAGATTCCTCCCACTCTTGTGCAGTGCTTGGCAGCGAGAAGGAAAAGGGTGAACACAGCAGGCTGCCGCTTTGACCTCAGGCCGAATACATTCCTGGATAAATATAGCCTTGATCTGTCTTTACACTACAGTTCTAAGTTAACAAAAATTAGATTGATGGCAAATGTTTATAGTTTTTATTTACAGTTCACCAATCTTTACTATAGATAAGTGGGTGGGGGTTGAGGGTGTGTGTGGGTAAATTTCATTCTCACTTCCCTACTTCTTTCACTACAGTAGCAGTTTAAAGTAAGGTGACTAGATATTACTAGATATTTGTACGGTTGATGTCTCCAGGTCGGTCGGTTGGTCGCTTTCCTGTATTATATTAATTTTTCACACTATATTACACCGGTGCATAGCCGCCTGTATCACTTATGATTGTAACTTGACACAACAATTGATAATATTGGTTCAGCTGTGTTGCGCACAGCAAGGTCAGTGTTTTGACCGTGGTTAAGTGTAGGTTAACGATTAAAAGAGCAGTTATTTTGTTTGATTAATTTTTGTTTACTTTAAATAAATGCATTGTCATTATGTAAGTTTGAAACTCTTGGACAACAAGTAAATCACTGACAATTCTTATTACAAAGAAATTCATGTACACAGATGCCATGCGTTAACTTTCGACCAAATAAACAACAAATGTGCGTCGCCAAAAGTCGGAGATTGTGGGCGGCTAAACGCGTTGCAGACGGGCATCGGTACCGGGCAGTGGACCACTTATTGGAGAGTGTGGGCGGCTGGTAGCGGTTCAGACCAATCAGGGGCGGTACCGGGCAGTGGACCACTCATTGGAGAGTGTGGGCAGCTGAATGCGGTTTTGTGGAGTGGCGCGGACTGGAAACTATGTGCGGCGATTTGAAGGCCAAGTGATTAAGGTAAAACGGTAGGAATAGAAAAAAATCCAATGCATTGGTGGTTTTTGTATTTACGTTAAAAACTTTGCTTAAAGTCAATGCTTTCTTTTTGTTGTGAATGTTTGAATGAAAAGGTGTGGTTAAACAAAGGGTAAAATGGAGGACGAAGAGGTTGATGAGGGTGCGGCCTCTGTAAAACAAACAACCTGAAAAACTCCCAACAAAGGCATTGATTTATAAAATAGATGGCTTAGAGAAACTAAGAAAATTGACACTTAATAAAGCTGCCACCTTAAAAAGAACAATACTAGGTTTGATGTGTGAAACTGGTTATGAAACTGAAATAAACCAAAACTTATTATTTACAATTATTATCAAATGTTGATCAAAGATGCAAAGGATGCACAAAATACTCTGTTAGAGTTGTTACCTGTGGAAGAAAGGGAAAAACGGGACGTTTGGTTCAAGGCAAAACTTCAGTGTCAATGAATTTTCCCAAAATGTAACGAAACGTTTGGCAAATGAGGGAGCCGCTGGAAATGAGGATGTTGACATTGACAACAATGAAATAAAACCAATGGACAGTGTGTCGAATATTGGATCAAGGTTTTGAGTCGATCAAACAAATCTTCAATTGAAATTGTACGTGTACAAGCCAAAGCCAAGAGAGCTGCGCTTCTGGTGCGCGCAGGAACTATGAAACGGAAACATGCGATAAGGAGGTGGAGTCATTCCACAAACAAATGGAGTAATTGGAAATGGATACTCATATTGAAGCCTCGGGAGCAGAAATTGCAGTTTTGTAGGCGTTTTCAGGTCAAGATGGAATGGAATCCTATTTTGAAAAACATGCCAGCTGCCAGTCTCTCCGCACCTACATCAAGGGTTACAAGTGGAGCCTTGTTGTTAAATAGGGCTGAGCTCAGAGAAATTATGCTGAGGGTCAGTCTGCCCTGTCAAAACAGCGTGCTAGAAGACCTGTCCGGAGGATGGTCAAGCTGATCTTCGGCACCGCTGCACAAGGAAGTATAAAGGGGGTTCGAACGATGTTGGGAAGTGTTTTTGCTACCAAATTCTCACCAGACCTTGGAGCTGAAACACTATCTGGGTACTTATCTGAACAACTTGGCTGGGAGGTTAACTGTCAGCATATTGTCACCATGAGCAACAGATACAGCTTGTTGAAAGTGTGGCCTGAGTGCAACGATGTTGCGGAGTTGTATAAAACAGAATTGTGGCATGTGGCAATCCGCATGTTGGTGTGCCCGCTAAGAATCACAAGCTCTACTCCTTTCGAACAATGCCCTAACTCTCTCTGACTCTGGTCGCTATGGTAACGTTTAAACATCCCTTCAAAATAAAATACAGATATGCCACAAAAACGAATATAAGAAACATTTTATTTTCATGAAAGTTTTAACTCACGATAACGACAAATCAATGGGAGCCCTGAGCTTGTTTCTCTGCAACGAGACGGCCCCATCTGGGAGTGATGGGAGACAGTGACACCCGAAGAGTGTTGCTTATGTCCAGTCTACTCCGTTGTTTGGTTTTGGTTGCTGTCACTGCAGAAAACCCCACTTCACACAGATAGGATGTTGGAAATGGCAACAGGGTTTTCAGTGCTGTGGTGGCGCTCTCAGGGTATTCTGCCAGGATTTTAATCCAAAACGTCGGCAGAGTGGCTGTTCTTCTTGCACAGACATGGTAGATGCACCTGGTTTGTTGACAAATGGGTCGCTGATCCATTCCTTGCCAGTTCGTGGGTCTTTTGTGGTTGGGAAGCGCTCAAACTGCTTTAAAAGCAAAGACCGGTGATCGTGCACCAGCTGGGACAATGATGGATCAGGCTCAGTCTCACCCGAAATCCCCACTAATGTTTGAAACATTTCCAATATGCCTCTGTTCACGCGCCGTCCCCACAAATCCAGTTTGGCTTTAAATGCAGCTACTTTATCTGCCAACTTGAAGACAGTTGTCATTTTCCCCTGAAGTGACAGATTGAGTTCATTGAGCAGGTTGAATATGTTGCACAGGTAAGCCAGTTTTGCAACCCATTCTCGGAATTGATCCACGGACCGGTACCGGTTGGAACCATGGGAAGTTAACAGCCAAGGAGATGGACCCTTTGCCATTAAGACCCTACTGGGGTGGGTTGTCAGTGGGTCATGTGGAGATTTGAAAGGCAACCTTAGTGATGACTCATGTTACCACTCTTAATAAAGTTTCTGTTGAGTTGCTTGAGCCGCTATTGGAGAAGCATTACAAACATGATTTTAATGAAAGAGATGCTGAGGACAAAGAAGAAATGTCAAGAGAAGATACGAGTCATTGAGATTATGGAACAATCTGAAGTTTCAGGATGGACATTACAGTTTAAAACTACCATTCGAAACCAAAAACGTAACAATGTCAAATAACCGATGTGTTGCTCAACAGCGCCTCGTCGAATTAGAAAGAAAATGGAAAGAAATGAAAAGTTCAAGCAAAAGTACACAAAGTTTCTCAAGGATGTTATCAGCAATGGTTATGCTGCAAATGTCCCAGAGGACAATGTGTTTTACATTCCACATCATGGTGTCTACCATCTATGCAAAGGCAAGTTGTGGGTTGTTTTTCACTGTGGAGCTGAGTTCAAAGGAACTTCCTTAAATGAGCAACTTTTGCAAGGTCCAAACCGTACAAGTTCTTTCATAGGAGTACTCCTAACGTTCAACCTAGAACCCATTGCCTTTATGTCTGACATAAAATCTATGTTTTACCAAGTCAAGGTAGCAGAGGAAGAGAAGGACTTCCTGCGATTCCTATGGTGGCCCAATGGAGATCTGACCAACGAAGTTACAGAATACAGAATGACTGTATACCTATTTATAGCAGTGTTATCTCCCAGCTCTGCATGCTACGCTTTGAGGAGGACTGCTGATGACCATCAAGGCAGCTTTCCAGATGAAACTGTTGACACTGTCGACATAGAAATTTCTACGTGGAAAACTGTCTGTGGAAAAAGTAATACAAATTGTTAAAGATCTTGATGACCTTTGCCAGAAGGGAGGCTTTCATCTTACACAATGGATCAACAACAATCGCAAAGTCCTGCAAACCATTCTAGAGAAGGACCACTCTAAAAAAGTCAATGAGCTCCATTTGGACAGGGACCAACTCCCAATGGAAAGAGCCTTGGGGCTCCAATGGTGTATGAAAAGTGACACCTTCAACTTCCGCATGGACTGCAAAGAAAGTATGTAAACTTGACGAGGGATTTTTTCTGTTGTTATCCCTTGGGGTACCTTGCATCAGTTACTCTTCCAGCCAAGCACATTTTACTAAATTTGTGCAGAATGAACTGTGGCTCGGATGAAAAAATTCCGCAATTCCTAAGACAACAATGGATCAAGCGGTTGATTGACCTTAACCTCTTGAATAACGGCTGCAATTTTGTGCATTTGGCCAAAATGACATACCCAAATTAAAAGTGGTGCAGCTTCCACATTCTTTGACACAAAGAGATGTGCCTGACATCATTGGAAAGCTAACACTCTCTAGTTTCTTATGCAACTGCCCTGGTGATTCTAGGCCTTACTGCCAAAGAGTTACAGAGTCTAGAATGGAGGGTTTTATTTCCGTCCAAGTCATACATCTGTAAATTGACCATAACACACAGCTGAAGGTAGTTCAAAAGGGAATAGACCCAACACAATGCAATGGCCACATGTCTTGTCTTACTACAACCCAAATTTGGTGTCAAAAGACTAAGAAATTGATTTTATATACATGTTTTTCTACAATATGTCCATGCGTTTTTGGTTTGGTCAATTTGGAGACTCCAAAAGGAACTTTGGTTACCAGGACTGCATACCAATTTTCAAATTGTTATAACTTTAGAACCCCTTGGTCTAGAAACATGATCTTGGTATCTAATGAAAGCTAATACTCTGATGTATCTTGCTATCAATTTGCATTTGATGTCAGACCTTTAGGCACAGCTTTACATAAGCATAACCACACAAAACACATATTTTCTTATGTTCCGACTAGGATTTTGATTAAAAAAAAGGCAAAAAAGTGCACTTGCAAACTTTTTTATTTATAAATGGTATAAAACAGAATAAAAGTACATTGGGGAAAATACAAAAACACAATCTTTTGGAAACTATTTACAAAAACCATCTACCATCTACATCTACAAGAATGAACCTGTTTTACATCCGTTCAGGTTACAAATTCTTAGCAGTGTGCCATGCATTGTAGCAGTCCCTGCTCACTACAAAGCAAAGGCACACATCACAGGAGGAACATTTCACTGTGGTCTTTTGGCCGCAGTGGACGCACCTCCTCCGACCTGCGGTGCCATCCGGGCAATAATGCACAGGTTTATGTGAGGCACCTGGGGGAGCAGGAGGGGGTGGCATTGGAGGGGCTGAGGTAGTGGACCCAACTGCCTTGAGCTCCAGCACTAGGGTCTCACGAAAGGTTTTCTGGGAGATTGGCCTTTCCTGTCTGGCACTGGCCATCTCCCTGAACAAAATGAAGGCATTGACAATGGCAATGTCAATAAAATGGAACAAGAATGACCGGTACCACTTCTTGGTCTTGTGAAGGATGCTGTAATATCCAATCAGGGCATCAGAAAGATCCACACCACCCATGTATTTGTTATAGTCCTTGATTGCTGGTGGGATGGAGACATCCTGTGAAGACCATTGGCCATCTGCCCCCTTTATCCGTCTTTGCACCTTGTCGTCTCCATGTGCTGGATGGATGGTGGAGCACATGAGCACATCCCTGGTGTCCCTCCACTGAATGAACACCACGGGCCCCTCGCGGATCCAGCGGATGGAGCCCCGGGGAGCATTCCTCTCAAGCCCACCTAGCCTGTCTCTTGGGAAGCCAATTCGCTGTTGTCTAATAGTCCCACAGGCCGAGATTTTCTTCTTCAGCAGGTCCCGAAAGAGCTCCGGGCTGGTATAAAAGTTGTCCACAAACAATTTGTAACCAGTACCCAACACCCGTACGTTGACCAGCTTCATTACTGTATCATAACTCAGCCCCTTCACAACTGGTGATCCTTTACCTTCATAGACAAAGAAGTCCCAGGTGTAACCGTTGGTGGAATCCGCCAGCACAAACAGCTTGTACCCCCACTTCACAGGCTTATTCTTCATATACTGGCGGAGTCCACTGCGGGCCTTTGATGCGACCATCCTTTCATCTATTGCAATGCATTGATTTGGATGGTAATTGGCCATGCATGCCTGTCTTATGTCCTGGTACAATGGCTTGATTTTTCCAAGCTTGTCGTACCCAGGGGTGCCTCTTCTTGCATTGTTGGCAGCATCAAGATCAGGATCACTGAGGTGGAGGGCGCGTGATATGGCTCTGAACCTGCGCCCCGACATCACACTTGATGGAAAAGAAAAGGCGTAGAGCTCCGTTCTTTTCCAGTAGTCGTTGAGGGTCGGTGTTTCAATTAGTCCCATGTAAATAATCATGGCCAAGTAAGACATCAAGTCTGCCATTGTGATCTGTTGAAAATTGTCCGGGTGGTCTTTTTCTCCAAACTTATTGCTATTTTCCAGAATTGTCTGCAGTATGCTGTTGGTCATAAACAATTGAAAAAGCTGGAGTGCCGAGTACTGTAAAGTACCCACAAGCTGGTGGCCGGGTGGGCGTGATGGCCGGAATATTGGCTGCCGTGGAGGGATGTCCGGCACATCTGTGCCTTGCCACGGAACTTCCAGGGGGGATGGCTGCTGTGGAGTGGTCCTTCCTCTTGCTCTCCCCCTTGCTCTTCCTCTTGAGGCACCTGTGGCTCTTCCTCTTCCCCGTCTTGCAGGCTGTTTAGAGGTAGAAGGTTGGGGTTCCCGTTCCTCTTCCTCCTCCTCCTCCTCAACAACAGGAGATGCTGGGGTCGTCCTGGGCCTCTTTACCTCTGGTTGCCATTCAGAGTCTGATGTCTCTGGCTCTCTGAAACAAAGAAATGAATTGATTAGCTCATCTCACACCTCATTCATGCACAGTAACAACCCCCACCCCCCAGGTACATCCCATCCCCCACCAGGTTACACCCACTGCCTTTTCTTTGTTTTTTATTTCACACCTCCACATGCACTCATAACAGCAAACAAAGTTTCTGTATAGGCAACTTTGAGAGAAAACTCAAGATGCAATTTATTCTATCATATCTACAATTTACCACACATACATGCTCGACCACAAGCACACAGATGCACACAAATGCGCACACACAGCAGCACCCCTCCCCCTCACACAATAACTTCACAAATAATAATGTATGTAATGTATAATAAATTAATAAATACTTTCTGATAAAGTAATCAATACGTTATGTATAAACTTACAATTCAAGATCAGGGTCCCTTCCATTTGGTAAATTTATTCTATCATATATTTTATCTACAATTTCGATATACGCTCGACCACAAGCACAGAAATGCGCACACACAAACACACAGCAGCACCCCTCCCCCTTGCTTATAAACTCAGTTTTCACACAATAACTACTCAAATAAACTTACAATTCAAGATCAGGGTCCTTTCCATCCAGAAAATCCTTTTCCATTTCAGAGTCCACTGAAACTTCACTTTCCGAAGAAGAAAGTACTTCTTCATTTGGTCTTTCGACCAAAATAGCAGCTGCCTCCTCCGCCGTAAACCACTTCTTTCCTCCAAACATCTTTACACGTGTGTAATAATGTTTTCCAGATAAAATACAAATCGCAAAAAGTCGCTGTGTTTACAAACAAAACGCGCACGAACGCTCTACAATGATGTCTGCGAGAGCGCACGGTTTACGCACGGACTTTATAGGCATTACGCACGGCTATACCAGGTCACGCCCTACTCCAATGGCGTATTATCATATATCGTTGGATTCGTCTTTTCATAGGCTAAAGAGCTAGGAGGGTCTCGCAACATGACATTGCTACTGGTTGAATTAACAGTCGATCAAAACGAGGGTGGTCCAAATCAAATGCCCAGACATCATTGGCTTCCAAGCTGTCCATCTCTGCATCCCTGGAACAGATTGGCTCATGAGAGGTCTTGTTTGATTCCTAAGACTTTGCAGAACAATGCTGACACCCACATTTCAAGTTAGGCTTCTTGCTTGTGGAAGGAGGTTGGAAAATATATGCGGGAGTAAACTACTTTTTACCGTGTTTACGTTGCAATTCGGTCAGAAACTTCGAGAATGTGAGACAAACAGCTAGATTTGGACAAAATGGCTTGGATATTACTTATTCTTGGACTCTTGGCGACTCATGAAAAATAATACTTTTGGGAAATTTCGCCAAACTGGATAAAGGGAAGCATGTGAAGGTAAGTTAGCACACTGTGATTGCTGCTGTCCTTTTCAGTGTTATGGTAAATTGATTGCAATTATTTACCTGCTTATATTATGGTATGTTTTGAATGTGGTCTTATCCGAATCCTGAGAGTCTAAGCTTTCAGGCGATGTGACGCATGTGCATTTATTTGAAGATTTATTTTCAGTTATAACGAGTTTATATGGAGCGTTCCAGTGTTGATCCCGGCAGCGGGACAATGTTAGCAAACAGGTTAAAGGGTTTTTGATGTTCCAAGTGAACAGATGTTTAAAACCATGTCACTTTGGATCACATGTCAACGCCCAATTGCACCACTTTGCTGATGCTAGTGAAGTAGGATACGGCACAGTAACTTACCTGAGGTTACAGAACAAACGGTCACAAAATCCTGCAGATGATGCATTTAGAGGTGTGACAGTCCACAAACGTTTGAACAACAAGACATGGTTGTCAGATCCAGAATTCTTGTGGCAAGCAAAAGAAACATGGTTGCACTGCAAAGTGGAGCTCACTGTTGATGAAAGTGATCCAGATGTCAAGAAGGAGATCTCTGCAAATGCAATAAGTTTACAGAACCATGCAACCAGCCAGCTGATCATGTATTACTCTGATTGGAAGAGACTGAAAACTGCAGTATCATGGATACTGAAAATCAAGAAGGCTCTACTGGAATTGAGTCGAAAAAGAAAGAAACTTCAGTTGCATACTCCTCTGGATCCCAGTTACGTGGATATGGAAATGTTGAAAGCCAAAGGCTTAATGGGACAACATTTGTCAACTGAATAGCAGAAAGTGCTGTCATCCAATTCAGCCAAAAGGAAAGATAATGAGATTTGCGCTTTGTTGTCTAGAAAATCTGTGAAAGAAGAGTTCCATCTACAAGCTCAACCCTGTTGTAGGAGATAGACTGCTGAGAGTCAGTGGAAGGCTGTCCAGGGCGGCTATGCCAGAAGAAAGCAAACACTCAATTATCCTGTCAAAAGATCAGCACATCTCCATGTTAATTCTCTGACATATCCATGAACAGATAAGGCATGGGGAAAAGTCACATCCGCTCCCTGTTGGGAGAAAACTATTGGATCACACACGCCAATGCAGCAGCAAGAAAAATCTTGTCAAGGTGTGTGTTTTGCAAGCATCACAAAGGACAAATGCCCAAAGAAAGAACTACTCCAGACTTACCTCCATTCACAAATGTTGGGCTGGATTACTTTGAACCAATAGAGGTAAAGCAAGGCCGTTCCTATGTGAAACGTTACAGAGTCATCTTTAAGTGTATGGCAAGCAGAGCAGTTCATTTGGAAGTGGCACATTCACTGGCCACAGACTCTTGCATCAGTGCCATTTGTCGATTTTACATGTTGGAGAGGCCCAGTGGCCCATTTCCGCTCAGATAAAGGCAAAAAACTTCACAAGAGCAGAGAAGGAACTAAAAAGAGAAATTGCAAAATTGAACAATGGGACAATTGAAAAGTTTTTACTGTATGAGGACATCAAATGGAGTTTTAATTCCCAAACAGCTTCACATCATGTCGGTGCTTGGGAAGGCATGATCAGGATGGTTACGATAATGCTGTTATCTGTTCTACATCAACAAACCTTAACTGATGAAGCGTTGTTCACTGTCTTATGTGAAGCTGAAGTACTATTAAATGATCGACCCATTACCAAAGTCTCTGAAGATCCTAATGATTTGGAACCTCTAACGCCAAACCATCTTCTCACATTGAAAAGAAAACCAAGTTTGCCTCCAGGTCTGTTTGATCAAAAGGACCAGTATGTAAGAAGACGATGGAAACAGGCACAGTACATTTCAGATTTATTCTGGAAAAGATGGGCAAAGGAATATCTTGCTTTGCTACAGGAAAGGCAAAAGCGGAACAAAACATAATCTTGCAACAGGAGACATTGTTTTGATTGCGGATGCAACAGCCCCACGAAATTCCTGGAAAATTGTAAAAATCAAAACCGGTCCGGCATGGTCAGATCTGTTCAAATCCAGACGAAAATAAACATTACTGAAAGAACATTGACAAAATGTGTCTATTAATAGAATATGAATTGTCTACAAAACAAGTTGACATGATATGCAGTCTGTAAAGAAAAAAAAGGAAAATTGGTTTAACCCTTGTATTGTCTTCACTTTCAGGACCCTCTCCTATCCCTCGGGTCAAATTGACCTGTGACTTATATGGGGTTTTAAAAACAATTCTGAAATAAAATTTTACTTTATCATCTATTAACAAATAGTGTCTTTATCTCAATTTCAAACAATTGACACCAGTCTCTACTAGAACACAATTAAAAATGGAAGTGTGGATAATTTTTTGGTCATAAGGTTTTTCTTCATGTAAAACTTTGAAATGGGTCAATTTGACCCCAAATACCATACAAGGGTTAAGGTAGCCTACAGCCTGCAGTTTTGAAAATGTTCATTTAAGTTTTACATATATATATATATATATATATATATATATATATATGTATATGTGTGTGTTTGTGTTTAATTGTTATGTCCTATAGCCATATACATTTAGGGGCCGGTTGTGTTAGAGCCATTTCATTGGTTGACCAGCGTGTGATGCTGGAGGTGTACAAGTTTATTTAATTATGGCCTAATTGGTTCAGCTGTGTTGCGCACAACAAGGTCACAGTTTTTTGACCGTGGTGTAGTGTAGGATAACGATTAAAAGAGCAGTTATTTTGTTTAATTAATTTTTGTTTACTTTGAATAAACGGATTGTCATATCCAATGTAAGTTTGAAACTCTTGGACAACAACTAATTCACTGACAATTCTTATTACAAAGACACTCATTTACACAGATACCATGCGTTAATTTCTGACCAAACAAACAACAAATGTGCGCCACCAACATGGATCAGCACAAGTTATAGTATTTGCTCTGGCCCTTGCACTGAAAGCATGTAGGATGTAACTGTTGGTGTTTGTGGTATTTGTTCCGCCCTTCGATGTGAATTGACAGCTAGGTAAAAAGTGACTGTTACAAGTTGAACATTCTTCAAATCTGCGACCAGAAAAAACTCCAAACGTGCAGCGCTCGGCACAGAATAGAATAGAAGTTCAGCACCTCGTCACGCTTCTGGTGTTTTTAGCATTGTGTGAATTTTTGACGTTCCCATTACAAAGCATTAAAAACATACTAGGAAAGGCCTCAGGAAAAACACTTTGATGTACAACGCTACCAGGTAGAGTGCATTTAGTGCACTTTGGACGCTTTAGATAATATAAAGAGAAAGTGAAATATGTATTGTGTAATATTGGTCAACCAAGATTTTCTTTGGTTGAATACAGCCCTAGATATTTGATCTCAGTGTACCAAACAATGTGATGCTGTCCAGTTGTGTTTTAGATATTTTTGTGTAAAGCATTATGGTTCGTCTCAGTGTGTTGCTCTCGAGAGTTGAAAGGCTGGGCCAAAGACCTAGTGGTAGAAAGGACCCTTTATATGTTTTGAATCAACAGGAAACCAGCTGGTCTCACTAGCCCCCTCTTCCCCGACTGGGTAGATGACGACCTTCTTCCCTTGATTTACTGTATCTCTAACTGTGATGCCGCAGAAGTCTGTATTTTTGCTTTTCGTCCCCCACTGCCTAAAGAGACATCCTGAGTTTATCACCCACATAATCCTTGCACAAAAACGCCCTGCTTTAAAAACACGGAGAATCAGAATCAGAAAAAGCTTTTTTGCCAAGTATGTTTTTTGCAAATACAAGGAATTTGTTTTGATGTTCACACATTTTCTAAATACTGTATCAGAAGTTTAAGAAAATCAAGTGTTAAAATATAAACAATATAAGTGTAACTGCAATACAGGTCAAAAGTTTGGACACACCTCCTCATTTAATGCATTTCCTTTATTTTCATGACTATTTACATTGTAGATAGTCACTGAAGGCATCAAAACCATGTTATGGAATTGTGGTTATGGAACCACACATATGGAATTATGTACTGTGTAAAAACTGAAATAACTGAAAACATATATATAGTTTCTTAAAAGTAGCCACCTTTTGCCCCAATTACTGTGTTGCACACTCTTGGCATTCTCTTGATGAGCTTCAAGAGGTAGTCACCTAAACTGGTTTCCCAGCAGTCTTAAAGTAGTCCCCAGAGATGCTCAGTACTTGTTGGCCCTTTTGCCTTCACTCTGCGGTCCAGCTCTCCCCAAACCATCTCAATTGGGTTCAGGTCCGGTGATTGTGGAGGCGCAGCACTCCATAACTCTCCTTCTTGGTCAAATAGCCCTTACACAGCCTGGAGGTGTGTTTGGGGTCATTGTCGTGTTGAAAAATAAATGATCGTCCAACTAAACACAAACGGGATGGCATGCCTCTGCAGGATGCTGTGGTAGCCATGGTGGTTCAGTATGCCTTCAATTTGGAATAAATCCCCAACAGTGTCACCAGCAAAGCACCCCCACACCATCACACCTCCTCCTCCATGCTTCACGGTGGGAGCCAGGCATGTAGAATCCATCCGGTCACTTTTTCTCCGTCGCTTAAAGACACGGCGGTTGGAACCACAGATCTCAAACTTGGACTCATCAGACCAAAGCACAGATTTCCACTGGTCTGATGTCCATTCCTTGTGTTCCTTGGCCCAAACAAATCTCTTCTGCTTGTTGCCTCTCCTTAGCAGTGGTTTCCTAGCTGCTATTTGACCTTGAAGGCCTGATTTGCGCAGTCTCCTCTTAACAGCTGTTCTAGAGATGTGTCTGCTGCTACAATTCTATGTTGTATTCATCTGGTCTCTAATCTGAGCTGCTATTAACTTGCGATTTCTGAGGCTGGTGACTCAGATGAACTTATCCTCAGCAGCAGAGGGGACTCTTGTTCTTCCTTTCTTGGGGCGGTCCTCATGTGAGCCAGTTTCGTTGTAGCGCTTGATGGTTTTTGCGACAGCACTTGGGGACACATTCAAAGTTTTCACAATTTTCTGGACTAACTGACCGTCATTTCTTAAAGTAATGATAGCCACTTGTTTCTCTTTACTTAGCTGATTGGTTCTTGCCATAATATGAATTCTAACAGTTGTCCAATTGGGCTGTCGGCTGTGTATCAACCTGACTTCTGCACAACACAACTGATGGTCCCAACTTCATTAATAAGGCAAGAAATTCCACTAATTAACCCCGACAAGGCACACCTGTGAAGTGAAAACCATTTCAAGTGACTACCTCATGAAGCTCATTGAGGGTTTGCAGCGCTATCAAAAAAGCAAAGGGTGGCTACTTTGAAGAAACTAGAATATAAGACATGTTTTCAGTTATTTCACATTTTTTGTTAAGTACATAATTCCACGTGTTCATTCATGATTTTGATGCCTTCAGTGACTATCTACAATGTTAATAGTCATGAAAATAAAGGTAACGCATTGAATGAGAAGGTCTGTCCAAACTTTTGGCTTGTACCATACACTATGTATTTAAAATAAAACTAGAAAGAGCAGTACAGCAGAGTAAGCAGGGTGGGATATTAACTTTTTTGCCCACAGTGGTTCGTGGATGCCCAATGAACCAGCCACTTACACTCACTGGCCACTTTATTAGGTACCCCATGCTAGTAACGGGTTGGACCCCCTTTTGCCTTCAGAACTGCCTCAATTCTTCGTGGCATAGATTCAACAAGGTGCTGGAAGCATTCCTCAGGGAGTTTGGTCCATATTGACATGATGGCATCACAGATTTGTCGGCTGCACATCCATGATGCGAATCTCCCGTTCCACCACATCCCAAAGATGCTCTATTGGATTGAGATCTGGTGACTGTGGAGGCCATTTGAGTACAGCGAACTCATTGTCATGTTCAAGAAACCAGTCTGTGATGATTCCAGCTTTATGACATGGCGCATTATCCTGCTGAAAGTAGCCATCAGAAGTTGGCGTGCAACGATGCTCAATTGGTACCAAGGGGCCCAAAGAGTGCCAAGAAAATATTCCCCACACCATGACACCACCACCAGCCTGAACCGTTGATACAAGGCAGGATGGATCCATGCTTTCATGTTGTAGACGCCAAATTCTGACCCTACCATCCGACTGTCGCAGCAGAAATCGAGACTCATCAGACCAGGCAACGTTTTTCCAATCTTCTATTGTCCAATTTCGATGAGCTTGTGCAAATTGTAGTCTCAGTTTCCTGTTCTTAGCTGAAAGGAGTGGCACCCGATGTGGTCTTCTGCTGCTGTAGCCCATCTGCCTCAAAGTTCGACGTACTGTGCGTTCAGAGATGCTCTTCTGCCCACCTTGGTTGTAACGGGTGGTTATTTGAGTCACTGTTGCCCTTCTATCAGCTCGAACCAGTCTGGCCATTCTCCTCTGACCTCTGGCATCAACAAGGCATTTCCGCCCACAGAACTGCCGCTCACTGGATGTTTTTTCTTTTTCGGACCATTCTCTGTAAACCTAGTCTGTTAGTTTGTGCGTGAAAATCCCAGTAGATTAGCAGTTTCTGAAATACTCAGACCAGCCCTTCTGGCACCAACAATCATGCCACGTTCAAAGTCACTCAAATCACCTTTCTTCCCCATACTGATGCTCGGTTTGAACTGCAGGAGATTCTCTTGACCATGTCTACATGCCTAAATGCACTGAGTTGCCGCCATGTGATTGGCTGCTTAGAAATTAAGTGTTAACGAGCAGTTGGACAGGTGTACCTAATAAAGTGGCCGGTGAGTGTATATTTTTTATCAGACACTTTTTCCTGATGTCAAATTTACAAAAAATGCACTAGCACATTTTGAAGTTTGGAAGAGGTGAGGTCATTAAGATACTTTGTATTCAGTTTTTTGAAAAATTTCTTTTGTTTTCTTTTGTTGGTTTTGTTGTGATCACCCTATGTCATCCTCTTCTTATTTAAAAGCTGAAAGCCACTACTGTTCTGTGCTCTCATAACAATTAAACAACTCCCCAAACTCAGAATACATAATTAAGCAAATCACTTGTCTGATTGAGTAATAAAAATGGGCTGTGTTGTTTCCATTCCCCAGAAGAGTTGAAAGAACAGGCGTGGGCCTCGGTGATAAAATAAACATATTCACTGCATCAGACTATAATTTCTGTATTATGCAGTACAATGCAATATGTAAAATATCACCTCTGTTAAGCTTTTAATGGTGTTTGAAGCTGTTGAATCAACTGTGATGTTTGAGAATTGCTTGGGCTGGGCGTTATATCAATGTTTTAAGGTATAGCAATATATCTTCAAACAAGATATTAACATAGACGGTACCATTTATCGTATATACTGTAGATTCTGTAAAGCCGTTCTTGTGTTTGCAATTCTAATCTCACATTTTCCGCGCAACCCTGCCCCCACTCGTTGACATGCTGTCCTGTAACATGGAGGGAGACACAGCACCACTTTTGCTTACAGTTTGTTACTTGCACAGCTGTATATTTTGCTAAGTAGGAGAGGAAAACCTGTAATTGTATTAGTGTTTCCATGGTAACGTTCTGTTGGATGCAAGGGCGTGAAATGTGGCAAAAACCATGGAATAACAGTAGTTACGGAATGTAATTTTAACCCTACGAGTAAGAGCAAGTGAGACCACGTCTGGGCCCTGGCGATAGATGTGGCCCCTGACCAGATTATCATAGTTTATAAAAAAGCAGCACAGTGACGATAGACATTTCATACACAACTGTAACGCCGCTGACCTGCTGAAGCGCATTAAACCTGCACAGGACCTGTTCATAATGACTCAGCCGTCACTCTTTAAGTAGAGAATCCACTCTGCAGTGTAGTACATACACATCACTGATAAACCAGAGAATTGTACATTAACCAGCTTCATGATCAAAAAAAAGTTTATCATAAACCTTTTTCCATTGCACGCTCCCTTATCTGTGAGTTCTCAGACCATCACCCAACTAGGGTTGTCAAAATCAGGAAATTTAGACGACTAGTTGTCATACAAATTATTGCGATTGATGGTGTTATTGTCTTTCTGTTAATTTTATTCCACACAGTGGTACTGTTGTCTGGCTTCAATGGCTGCTCATTGAAAAGAGACAGGAAAAATGAGAGATAAATGAATATTAGCAACTTAAAAGATGTAATGCCAAATATTCTTTGAACTTAGTTCAGTCTTAAAAAGTCTGAGGATCTCTGGGCTACAGACTGACACCCTTTTTCCATGTTTTTTTCCTGACATTGGAACCTTATGTTCAGGTAGACACTTTATTTACCAGGCGGATGGATAAGCTTACACACCTTTTACTTTGTTTCCTTTCCGCATTGTAACATTTGCTTAATAGATTGTGCAAAATGGTTCAGCTCAAATAATCGTGATCAGGCGATTATATAGTATTTGCAACAGGCCTACCCACAACGCCTGCAAAGATACTGTACATTAAAATACGTTTTGTACATGCATACATAAATGAACTCAACCATCCTTGACTCAACCAGCTTGAAACCAAATAACCCAATGGGTTTAAATGGACGCCTTGACACCAGGCTATCACCATTTCCCTCCTGTCCTAATTAATTGCATGGTGAAATGCTCCAAACTGACTCTTGTCTGAAGCTTGACAGTTTGTTTGATGTGTGTGACTTTCCCTTGTTCTCTGTTGGATCCTGTCCGTTGCTGTGCTTTGTGACTCCTAGGCAGAAGGGGGACCGAGACAACTCTCATTCTCCCTCTCTCTCTCACTCACTCACACACACACACACACACACACACACACACACACACACACACACACACACACACACACACACACACAAAGAGCTTCTGTTTAAGCTGGGAACTCGTGCCTGGCCTTCTCTCTGCTGCTAATTGCCTTGTTTCCCATCTGGACTATCTGGCACACTCTTTCTCTTTACCCCTTTTTACCATTTTTTCCTCTTCTGTTATTTGACTTTTCAGTCTATGAATTAAACTGTCGTTAGAATATCAGCAGTCCTCACTCTTCACTGTCGTGTAAAAGTATTAAATTGGACATTGAGACAACATTTTTAATGTAAATAAAATCCAGCCTTACAAAATAACCCTTATCGATAGTATGTTACGTGGTTTACGTCCCAAGCTGAGGATTGATCATTGGCTGTGATAATCAGCATTTTTACAATTATCAAAATTTAAGAGTAAAACCTTGTTAATTGGTTGAGTTTATCACACAATGAAATGGAACAGTCATAATATATTTAATTATTTTGAACCTATTACTTTCCTGCTATGACAAGTCAACTGTCTGCAGTTAGAAAGCTCTTTTGAATGGTCATTTTTACTTTTAAAATTTCTGTTGGCATTTTTCTACTAGGGCTTTAGAAATCAGCCCCTTCTTTTGGTTGATGTAGTCACTGTTTCCAATTAAGCATATTAATTAACTGGCTCCTGCAGAGGATTTTTTCACAAAAGACAACCTATCATTGGTTGTTTATAACAGGAATGTAAAAAATGTTTCGTAAGCTAGGTATACGTTGATTTGAAAGAATATCACACAGCACATCTGGCATTTGTCGAGAATCCCCAAATAGACGGCCTTTGGGTTAAGGAGCCGAAAATGAACCGCATCGTCTGCATCAAGTTCATTTGGTTGCTCTATATCATTCTCATCTGTCTTCCTTTCTTGTCATCTCTCTATGGTTGCCGTCCAATAAAGGCCTTAACAGATAGTTAAATAGATAAAAAAAAATATCCCCAAATACAGTGTAGGATACTAGCTGTCATTTCAAATCACAGATTTTTGTCCCTATATTTCTAGTATATCGGTATCCTACCTGCCACTATCATTGAGCTCTTTTTCTATCACTGCTGAGGCTACAACTAGGGATGTCACTAGAACCAATATTACTGACACCTTCCAGTACTAAAATTACGAAACACCGACGATACCCATTTTTTTTTTTGAAGTACTGTAGGTACTGTTAGCGACGATGCGAGTGCAGCATCGGTGCTGCGCCTCTTTCGGAACTGATGGGGGCAGTATACGTTTCAGAGTTTTCCAGTCAATACATTCAGAACATACAGAAGGAGGTCACAAAGAAGTGGCCAAAGTCACGTCCTTCTACTTCCGGTACATACAAGAGTCAACTCTACCTGACCTAAAAAAATGCAATGTTCATTGCAAACTCACGGTCTTCTCTTTACAATTTAGGTACAGTCCCCCCTCTCTTGGCTTCAAATAACTCACCGTTGTTGGCTATACTGAACAGGCTATACGTTGTAAACAGCTGTGGCTCACTTGCCTGCTCTTCCAGTAAGGTTAGCCGTTAGCAGGATTAGCATGGCGGCGTTATCCACGGTTAGCCAGGAACAGTCGGGATAACTTTATTGGCATTATCGCAGTTGTTTTTGTGAGTAACCAACTCGGGTACTCTAGCTATATAATTCAATGTGAGCGCACAAATGTTGAAATTAGCTACCTGTTCAGGAGGAAATTGGTAAACTCAGCGTCCTTTTTGGACTCTAAGCTGAAACACTGTTGTTATTTTTGCACAGTACCTTTTGAAAAGATGCCTGGAAGTCTGGAATGTGTCTAGTTGCACTATGACCATTCATTGCACTTAATTATGTTGTTTTACGCTCTATTGCACATGTTTTGTAATAACATGTTTTTTAAATATTTTAATAAAGAAGTTCATGTTAAAGTACATCTTTTTTTTTTTAACTGTGGTATCGAAATCGATATTGAATATCGTGTTATTTTACTGGTATTGGCATAGACTACTGACTTTTTGGTATTGTGACACCCCTAGTTACAAGGTAGCAGAGCAGTTTCTCAGTTGTCTACTTTTGGAAAAACACCATCTGTCACTTGGAGGCAGGCCTACTAATAATAAGAAATCAGATGAAAACATTTTGTGTTTTTTATATTTGCTTGCCCTTGTGCCAAGAAGTTAATATTGTAGTTCGGTCCAATATCAGCATCTAAACTTACAAGTTTTTTATTGTAGGGAAAACTTCTCCATTTGAGGTGCCCCTCCACATTTTGCCAGTTGATACCAGGTCGCTGAGAGTTCAGAAGTTATAACACAGTAGTCATCATAATCTGAGCTTTCATTACTCAGCTTATTACTTTTTTCTGCTGGCCAAGTCCTCCTCCATGCTAGAATTCCTGGACACTCGTCCACAGAATAAGCCTGTCATTTAGTGGCTTAGATGTGTGACAGGCAGGAAATTGGATCATTAAAACCAACGGGAAAATAAATCCCATAACTAATTTGTGTTTTTGACAACATATTTGTCAATATTTTATATGGTTATTTAGACGCAAATATCCGCTCCAGTTCTCTATAATTGACAGTCAAAATAAACATCTGACTCAAATTAAAGCCATAAAGGCTTCAATCTTTTCATCAGGACACATACATGTTCAGACTGAATGTAATACAATAATATAAGTCTTCATCTACATTGCGCTTTTGATTTTGTAGTATGACGTTGGGAGAGACCATGGACTGTAAAAAATAATGGACTTAGCATTAGTGATGTCCCCCATTGGTTTGTGGACTGCCATTTTGAAGCCAGCAATTTGTATTTTGGCCTTCCCCATCTGGGTATTTTGGATTTTTGGGGCCAATTGCTTATCCTTGCAAGCAGTATTGGCTGATAATACAGATCACAGGTTATATAAATCGTTCTATTTATCGTGTAGCATTATTTATTTATATAATTGTTCTCAAAAACATTGCATGTTGAATATTAAAATTAAGAGGCGAGAAAGTATCATGAATTGAAAACATGTACAACATATTTCACTCTCTCTCTACGCCCGGGCGTGTGGTGTCCTCAATCAGCGTGGACCCTACAGACTTTATGTTAACAAATGAAGGGATTCTGTCCACAGAAACGGAAAACTAGAGTTTTTTTTTAGTTTTTATTGTCTGACATTCTACAGATATAGACATTAAAACTGTAGTAAAAGATGTAATGTTAAACAGATCATTTTTATGGCCTATTTTTTTTCAGAATCTTAACATGAGCCCCAGCTGAGCCACACTGATCACGCGTATTGTGTGGCTGCTCGGACCTGTTAACGTGTGCAGAAGTTAGATTTATTCATATATATGGTTAACAGAACTGAACAATTACACATTTGATGAGCGATTGGGTCTGCTCAGCAATAAAAGTACTACAGTTTAAATTTTAAAAACAACTTATCTTAAGCATGAAATCTTTTTGTGATCAAAAGTAAAGTACAAAAATATTTACCCATTTCCTTTTAGTCCTGTCTAGTTTGAATCAGAAAAAAATCTGTTTTCATACAATTTGCTTTTAAGGACAAGCAAAAATCGTACGTTACAGTTTCAGGTTTCTTTAACACAGTGCAACACCTGCCTTCAGCCTGGATTGGTAGACATGAAATCGACTGTGAAAGTGAATGACTTGATGATTATGTTGCATATAAAATTTCAGTACACTAGTGTTGACAACTTTAAAAATGCTCAAGGCCACAGAGGCGCCCAGTCAATAAGATGCCAGGCTTAAGAGGTCTTAAAATAGTTGATGCTTGGTAGAATTTACTCAGATGTTGAGCCAAACAAAAAATGACAACAAAATGACTGAATAAGTCATAAGCTGACACAGCTAAAACAGTTGGCACCTTCCACTTAATAAATTAAATTATTTGTCGAGTTTCCCTTGGTAAACAAGCTCATGTATTCCACACTTTTTGACTTATTTATCATATATTTTGTAGCCTGGATGTCAGCTGAAGTTAGCCCCGCCCACAACATTTGAGGTTGGTTGATCCGTTGTGGATCAACTATGCTCAAACCAGAGGTGTTTGGACCAATTAAATTGTCAGGGCGGGCTTTATCTGATGATAGACAGATGATCAGCGGGAAAATAATCAACCACGTCACCAAAAAGCGCTTGGGTTGAATTCTGAGATGTGTAGATTCCGCCATCGTCTCTGTTATAGAAGATATCAACATCGCAGAGGCATTTTCTTTCCTGGTTCGGTTGAAATATGCCCCATAATCATTTCCCAGTGGAGCAGTATCAAACTCATATTCTGACTAGAATCTGAGTATGACGACGTCAGACGTCAGTGTATTTTCAGCTGTTAATGCAAATTGGAGATGCTGTACTTAAATCACAGTTGTAAACCAGGCAACTTTTAAAGGATTTCAGTGTTTCCCACAGATTGAGAAGCACTGGTTGAAGCCTGAAAATATTGTAAACAAATTAATAACATAACTAATTACACTTCACCACAAGCCTGTACACATAGAGGCCTCAATGAAGAGAAGGGAGAGCATTGCTGCGCTTTTATGTTTAAACAAGTCTGTTTTAAACTCACAGAAGAAAGTAGTAGCGTTTGTGATGCAGTCAGCTCGTAAAATAAAATGAGAACCAAAGTATTTTAAAAGGGAACTAAATAAATAAAATTAAATAAAAAAAAACAGTTATTTAAAAAAAATTGTGAACAAAGTGAATTGAGATTGCGATTGTATAATGATTAATTGTGCAGGCCTAATTACACTGGTCATCCTCAACTCGTGCCTTTTTCAATACTCAGATTGAAGAAGCAACCTTTCAGTGTATGAGTAAAAAAATCACATAACATTATTTGTAATACATTTATTTGATTCACAGCTGCTACATATACTGTTTTGACCTCGACAACATGCATTTTACTGCAAAGTTGCGACTAGTTAACTTTTTAAAGAAGGCGCAATCGCTTGTTTACTAAGGGTCGGGGCTCCAACATTAACACACTGACACCCATTGTTGGGCAAGTTACTTTTAAAAAATAATAAGTTAGTTACTTCTTCCAAAAGTAACTAAATTAGGTACTCTGTTACAAATTATAAAAGTAACTAGTTACTTCAGAAACTAATGTATTTGTTTCAAATACATTTTTAAATGCTCAAATACATAAAATACATGTGCATGTTCAATTATTTATGATAAATCTGAATATTATATTGAAATGAAGACTTGTTACAATACATTATTAACAGAAACTGTACACAAATCTTAATGTTGCTGTGGGAAAAAGTGAGCTTAACCTCCAATCAAATGCCATGTATGTAGATATTATGTCTAGTGGATCCTTACAAATAACATACTGTAGATGTTTTGGAACTTTTGATATTTATTGCCCTTCAACAGGCCACAACTGGACAAAATTAAATATTTAGAGCCTATGTTTTCTGACCACGGGAAATCTTTAGCAGGAAAAGTTACCCTTCTCCTTGATTTCATAACGCCATACCTGTCTCTCGTTGACTGACTCGCTTGTGTTGTTTGTGTGTTTGTGTTGTGTCTGACTATACGTGCTTTTGAACATTTTTTTTTTTTTTAAAGATGACATAAATAGCTCTATTTGGAAATAATACATCATTCTCAACTGCATGTTGCTTCCTCTAAATTTCAGGTTGTGGTCGACTAGCGGGGCCAGCTCGTTAGTTGGATAAATTGATCTGCATGTCACGCGCACTGGCAGAAAACTCTGTGTATCCAGGAACAATTAAATCAGTGGAAATGACGTTAGATCAGACACAGACTTCTGTTGTAGATTAGTGTTACATTTCCAGTGTCGCGACTCCGAACCGTAACGTTAGTTGAGACGTACGGACCCCTTGTTTCTTAGGCTAACTACAGGTATATTACCTTTAGCCTGGCTGGTAGCAGCTTTCTGCTTGTTTCTTTAGGCTAACTATATTAGCTTTAGCCTGGCTAGTAGCAGCTTTCTGCGGGGGAAATGGCCGGGAGACGTTGTGATCATGTTGCATTAATCAGGGGATTTAGTTTGTATTTGCAGCAAACATACAACACTGACTACTGTAGCTTCACTGACTATCCAACAAACTATGTGCATCACTGTGTCAGCGGCAGCTGCTGCCTACAGTACTTTTCTACACACGGAGAGCCTCACTTCCTATAACAAACCCAGACGGACTAACGTCACATACACACGTTGTCCACATGGCTACCTGTCTTAAAGGGGAAGGGTCGGATGGAAATAATCATGTAAAAGGAGAACGGTGAAAGTTTACTTTTCTATCAAGCAGCAAAATAGGATAGCCTCAACATCGCAACGTCCTGCAATGTGACTATCGCGCATGCGCACATCGCGATGTCGATGCTAAAAAACACAATATCATTCAGCCTAATGGGAAGAGTAATCAGATTACTTGTTACTGAAAAAAATCATGCTGACAACATTGTATTCAGAAAGATTGTGAAAGGTGTTCACAACATACCAACCTTTCGTGTGTGGGTGTGTGAGTGTGTGTGTGTGGGTGAGTGGGTGTAGAAGGCGTTGACAGATGGAGGATAGCACGGAAAGGAAATGCAACTGAACAAATACGCAATGTGTGGCGACAGGTGTTGATTGTGTGGCGCACTGCCACAAATTAGTCTGTGTGGGAAACACTGTATGTGAACAATAGAGTTTGGAAAGACCAGGTGATGTCAACCTTAAGTTTTAAATGCCCAGACTCATCTGACCTTGCCCCAACAATCAGCACCATGGATTCTTCTAAGCAGTTGTCTAGAAAACTGAAACTGAAAATAGTTGACACTCACAAAGCAGGAGAAGGCTACAAGAAGATAACAAAGCGTTTTCAGATGCCAATATCCTTTGTTGGGAATGTTATTAAGAAATGTCAGTCAACAGGAACAGTGGAAGTTAAAGCAAGATCTGGAAGACCAAGAAAAATATCAGACAGAACAGCTTGCAGGATTGTGAGAAAAGCAAGTCAGAACCCACGTTGACTGCACGATCCATCCAGAAAGACCTGGCAGACGCTGGAGTTGTGGTACACCATTCCACTATAAAGAGATACTTGTAGATCAATCATGCTTTGGGGTTGTATTGCAGCCAGTGGCACAGGGAACATTTCACAAGTAGAAGGAAAAATGGATTCAATAAAATTTCAGCAAATTTTGGACGCTAACTTGATGCCATCTGTGAAAAAGCTGAAGTTAAAGAGAGGATGGCTTCTATAAATGGATAATGATCCTAAACACACCTCAAAATCCATTTTATTTATTTTTTTAAGATTATTTTTTGGGCATTTTCAGCCTTTATTTTGACAGAACAACAGAAGACATGAAAGGGGCAAATGACATGCAGTCGAACCCGGACTCGCCACGTCAAGGACTAACCCTCTATATATGGGCGCCTGCTTTACCAACTGGGCTATCTGGCTGCACAAACAGCAACAGTCTTAAATGAATTGACAACATAAGTTATACGACTTCTCGAGGACTCACGCACACAATCTCAACTGATTATCCTCCGACGGGACAGCTAGTCTCACACCTGATAAACAACCTTTTGAACAAAACTAAAGTAACTTTTGTAAAATGTAAGGAGTAGAAAGTACCGATATTGATGCTAAAATGTAAGGAGTAAAAGTAAAAGGTTGCCACAAAATAGTAAAGTAAAAATATCTGAAAAATGTACTTAAGTACAGTAACAAAGTATTTGTACTTTGTTACTTCCCATCTCTGTAAATGCTACAAGACTGATATAACGTAGATTAGAGCTCTTAAG
Organism: Percina caprodes; assembly: GCA_013375575.1. Classification (NCBI taxonomy): domain Eukaryota; kingdom Metazoa; phylum Chordata; class Actinopteri; order Perciformes; family Percidae; genus Percina; species Percina caprodes. Next base: position 49,702 of record JABXJD010001873.1, read on the forward strand.
TCTTGAAATGGACAAAACATAGTTTGACATAAATTCACTTGTTTATTATCCTCTCAGTGACCGTGCCAGAGTAAGCGTTTGAAGTGGATAAAACAAAATGAAGATAAAAACCGGTCATCCTTATTTGCTGGGTGCCTTTGGAGCAAGACTGTTAGAGATCTGCATTATTCTACTTCCAAGAACGTGATGTTCAGAGTTGAAGCAGGCTTTTAATATCACCAATCAAAACAAAATTAGTTCCCAACCTGCAACTAGATCATTTCATTTCATTTTTTAGGGCAGAGCACGTCATGATCCATTATTGTGAAACATAATGCTTTGTGTATAGAAAAAGCAAAAAACTGTTTATTCATTTGCTTTGTTTCTCTTTTATCAAAGTAGGGAGGGTCAGATGATGTCTCTGAACAAATGGGATGGAAGTTCAGAGACCCAGATGCTTGTTCAAACCGTTAATTGGGGTTGTGTGTAAAATCCACTTTACCCATACCGTTGTATTGGCTTCCACTGCTCTGACAGCTCATGTTTTCCATCAAGAATAAATTGTATGCATTTGCCCTATAATGCATTAAATTGACTAAGATAAAACAGTGAACTGGGGTTCAGCTTTTGGGGGCACAAATGCATGGGAAATTCCATTTAGTAAAGAAAAGTGCAGGGAGGAGTCTAACAGGAGTGGAAGGTGCATTGATGCCCACCCTCTGGGTTAAGTGCCAGAATCCATCCACTGTGTTCTAATTCTCTAATAACATTTTGTTATTTGTGACTTTTGATAGAATGTATTTTGAAACACTGAACTGTCTTCTGTGAAATATAAAAGATCTTTAATGAGTATTTGTTGCTATGCGCATAGGTGTCAATTTCAGTGGGGTGGGTATGCGTACCTATCAGATTTTGTCCTGAGTCATTTTGTACCCACCACTTAATTCAGCTCAATTTAGTTAAAAATATAAAAAATAAAATAACACATAGTTCTTGAGCGACAGATGTCAACAAATCCACAAAAATATTTATGCCCACAGGGCAGGCACAGACACAGCCGCTCTGCTGCTGCGCTGGCTACACGCTTCTCTGTTCATAAAACCGCATTTTATTTGAAACTTAAGACTTTCTTCTTAAAATGGGTCGGACATCATCACTTTTTTATATACATGTTTTATTAATTTACAATAGTAAGCTACAGGATAGCGTCTTTCAAAACATAACCTACTCGAAACAGGAAAAAAAATGAATGTGTCATTGTACCCAGCACTTCTGAAGATGCACTTGCCAATGCATCTCTGTCCCCAGCACATTTCAAACCATCAACCTGACGCCCATGCTATGCGAGTTTAATAATCAGGTACTGTCAAAACATGCTTGTCTGTGTGCCGTTTTGAGTCAATCGGTGAGATCTACAGAGTTTCTCAGGCTGATTCTTAGGGCTCCACAATTGATTAATATCATGATTTTTTTATTCGCCGCCATCCAACATGTCAATGATTCTGTGGTGTTTTCATTAGCAGGGAGATCATTGGACTCAAACGATTTTTTCCAATAAATGACAATATTATATGACAAGCTGTGCACAGTCAAAGAGCATAACAAAACACTATACACTGGTATGGATCCGCTTTGATGCAGAGGACTCTGGCAAAAAGTTTGAACCTGGCTCATAATTTCAGCACTTTGTGTATACAGTATGTAATGCAGGTGTCTTCTTGCTTACTTTATGTGCTTGTAAAGTAGGTATCTGTAATGTTTATTCAAGAATCAAGATTCATTTATTCATGCCATTTTTTTGTAGTGAACTGTAAAATATACAGGCCAACACATTTAATGGGGTTTGAGATGCTGTGCAGATTATGATACTTTTGTCAGATCACACTTGTTTGACAGTCATAGAGGCTGCTGAACACAGAGCAAGCACAGTTGTCAGTTTTACACATGAAAATAAAGCATAAGCACTAAACTGTTGCACTTTGCAATCTGTTGCATTTAAAAAAAAATGTAAATAGCTGAATAAATGACAGGCTTCGCCACATGTGGAAAGTTACAGATTTCTACTTTCATATCGGTGTCTGGATTGATTTGCAAGTCATTGTACGTTAATGGTTTCAAAAGATTGCTTACTGGGAATCATCCCCTGCAAGTGTTCCTGACTGATAAAGCCCTCAGGACTACTTGTTGCCAACGCAAGAGGCTAGAACCTTGTCGGAGCCAATTGTCCACACCCTGCCAACTCTGCTGAGCGCTGTCTGACAGTGCAGAAATATTACCAGAAAATTGCATTAGTATGCAATATGACTACACACTTCTGTGATGCTTATGTCACATGCTTTTCTTTCATCTTTCCCTATAATAAAAGCTTAATAGTGCTTCTCAACAGCATGTAAACCACCTTTAATTTATCATTCTTTCAAACCATTTTTTATGTGACTTCGAATGGATGACTCCTCAAAATGTTATGGTTGTACGGTGCTCCATAATTATATCATTCTGCAGTACACAGCATGTGCTTTTAAAGCATATTTGCAAATTATGCTCTTTTTCAAGTTGATAATTGTATTTTGAGGTTGTACCAGAATAGGTTTACATGGTTTCTTTTAAAAAACAAACTTCCCATTGCTGCCGATCCTGTTTTCACCCTGTGTGTTTTAGCTACAGAGTGAGGCATCACACTTCTCTACTATCTTTGAGAGTCGCACATGCACAGTAGCTAGGTAAGATCACATTAGCTAGCTACTGTTTCTCCGACTTTGGTCAGTACAAGGCAAGATTAGCTTGTGGGCAATATATCAATATTATATCGAGATATGAGACTAGATGTCGTCTTAGATTTTGGATATCGTAATATGGCATAAGGTGTGTCTTTTCTTGGTTTTAAAGGCTAAATAGTAAAGTGGTGTCATTTTCTTTGAACTTACCAGACTGTTGAACTTGTGTGTGTGTGTGTGTGTTATAACAGTGTTTTGCCATTGAGAACAAGTGCTACCATGCTACGGTTAGCCACCTCTGCTCGGCTTGTGACAGAGAAAGCCGAGCAGATTTTGACCATTTCACCTGGAGACTGTAGGCAGAAGACATTCAGAAATCTGTATCGCACTCAAAATAGCATGGATAGTTTTTTCCAAGTTTTTATGCGTGTGGAAGCACCAGAGACACAATAACACCCAGAATCCCAGAAAAACTGATTATTTTCATAATATGGGCACTTTAAGGGCCTCAGTGTATGCCTGTTTGTCTCAGAGAGAGTAATGTTTATCAGGGTTTTACCAGAGTCTGTTTTGGCTGAAGATGTCAGCATAAAAAAACACTTCTGGTGTCAGACCTTTGTTAAAAGGGATGCAGGTAGTTAATGCAGCATTTATGATGCTTACTCTTTCACTTCCTATTCTTTTTGGCACTGTAGAACAAAATCCAGGGCTAAGAAGCACTTCTGTCATGGAGCCTTTGTCCAAGATAGGGCTAGACTCGGTGTCTACTAAATAAAGTGGTGCTCAAAAGTTTGGGCACCCCAGGTAAAAATTTGTATTAATGTGCATAAAGAAGCCAAGAAAAGATGGAAAAATCTCCAAAAGGCATCAAATGACAGATTAGACATTCGTATAATATGTCACAAAAAGTTAGATTTTATTTCCATCATTTACACTTTCAAAATAACAGAAAACAAAAAAATGAATCATGTTCTGTGGACCGATGAGGTTAAATAGAACTTTTTGGCTGGAATGACCAAAGGTACGTTTGGAGAAGAAAGGGCACAGAATTGAATGAAAAGAACCTCTGCCCAACTGTTAAAGATGGGGGTGGATCGATCATGCTTTGGGTTGTATCTAGAAGGAAAAATGGATTCAATAAAATTTCAGCAAATTTTGGATGCTAACTTGATGCCATCTGTGAAAAAGCTGAAGTCAAAGAGAGGATGGCTTCTATAAATGGATAATGATCCTAAACACACCTCAAAATCCACGGTGGATCACATCAAGTGGCGTAAACTGAAGGTTTTGCCATGGCCTTCACAATCTCTTGACCTCAACATAATTAAAAATCCATGGATAGACCTTAAAAGCGCAGTGACAGACAGCCCAGAAATCTCAAAGAACTAGAAGAAGTTTGTAAGGAAGAATGGGCAAAGATACCTCAAACAAGAATTGAAAGACTCTTGGCTGGCTACAAGAAGCGTTTCCAAGCTGTGATACTTGCCAAAGGGGGCAGTACAAGGTATTAACTCTGCAGGGTGCCCAAACTTTTGCAGACACCATTTTTTTTGTTTTCTGTTATTTTGATGAAATGATGGAAATAAAATCAAACTTTTTGTGACATATTATACGAATGTCTAATCTGTCATTTGATGCCTTTGGAGATTTCTCCATCTTTTCTTGGCTTCTTTATGCACATTAATACAAATTTTTATCTGGGGTGCCCAAACTTTTGAGCCCCACTGTATTAATGATGATGAGACATGAAATATTGACAGGAGTGCAGGATAAGGCCCAGATTTGGGCCCTTTTGTTGTTGGAATGATTGGAAACAGGAGTGTGAATGTATTTAGAGTGGACAGGGTGGGTTTACCAAAAATGTAGACTGCTTAGCAGAGCTGCTGTGGTCCTAAGGAGAGAATAGCTCACATATATAATTGATTTAATCAGGATATCACATTTAGATCAATATCTTATTTACAAGTGAGACCAGACCAAAAAATAAAAATATCAATAAATAAATATCAAGACAGCATTATGCAGGTGTAATTTGAAAACATTGTATACAATTATTTCATACAAATAAGTTAAGAATGAATAAAAATTAAAAACAAAGAAAACCCATTGATAAAGAGTGCATTTTAAAAATAATTGATGAAAATACAAAGACTATTTAAAGCAGTCAGTCAAAATTATTAGTGTTGTGGAGTAGAGTAAGTAGAGGTATATTCCTGCTTGTAGCCAATTCTGGATGGTAATATCACCACTTTATAGGGGAACGCCCCAGTCGCTAAATGAGTCACATTAACTTCATGCTTCATCCACACAACGCACATTGCAATCACAACGAGTGACATCTGTATTGGCCTTGTTTTTGTGAACGATGTGGGTAAGGGCGCGTTAACATTAGTCAACTAACACCGACTGGCTGCCTTGCTGGTTTCTCCGTGCTTTTATGCAGCATCGCTTAAAAATAGTGAGCTGAACAGCGGGCTGGGTCTAATGTTACCAGTCTACTGACCCGCTACCACTGGGTCTAACATTAGCTGTCCACTGCCCCGGATTGTTGTTTCAAAACGGTAACATAGTCTGTGGTAGCTTTACCCTAGACAACATTTCCCAAACTAGCCCTGTAGTGGGTTATGTGCAGATAAGATTTCAGTTTGTTTGGATTCGAGAAGAGACAGACCAATACCGACGTGCAACGAGCACACCAGGTGATTAATTTGTATAATTTTTGCATTCGGACATGCTGTTCTGTTTAACTGTGTCACTGTAATAGCGGTGGCAGCCCTTTAGAGTGCAGAGCATGAATCAACTGTTGGATTCGTCTTTAGACAAGTACACTGTATTGTCCTGAATTCTTACTATGATTTATGTCCATGTCCATTTAAATGCTGTGCTATAAACAATTGGCCCCCATGAAATTAACTTGTAGACTTCAGTCTCCAGCCGGGGGATTGATTATGCTAAGTAAACAGCTAGCAGTTATTAATTCTCAAATATGTCACAGCCCTACAATTAAAACAGCGTCCACAGTCTATTAAAGATAGCACAGAGCAAGGCTGGAACATTGCTAGTAGCAGTCAAGAGACTAAAACACTGCTATTATTAAAGTAATTAAAAACTCTTTGCCTTTTGAAAGAGCAGTTAATATGTTGACTGTATTCAATGTTGGGTTGGCCATACTATAGAATGATTTATTGCTTGTGTATAGTAAATAATATGGAAGAAAATGAACTTTTAAAACAATCACATATTTAATGAGGGATGGAAGCACGTTGATTCGAAAATACTACCGGGTTTCTACTGATACAAAGCTTAATGCTCATTGGTGAAGTATCCCTTTTAATAATAGCACATGTCAACAATTTTGAAGTTTAATTTGGTAAAATTAATAAAAGAAGAACCTTTAAAATGTGATATTCCCCAAAGGGTAAACTTCTTTTTGTGGATTCATATCAGGTTTTGGGCTGTGTGCAGAGGTAAGATTAAGTTGGTGGATTTAAGCTTGTCAAAAGTTGTCAAAAAACATTTTAAAGTGTCCTAGGACATGCCTTCAATGTCAAGTCTAACAGACCCAAGGTGAGTCTGTCAGAACTTCTCTACTTATCTTTTATCCCTCTTTATCTTTCTTTGACTGCTTGTAGATGAGTGGTGTCTGCATTACAGAACAAAGGCCATTTGAGTATTTTTAAAGAGAAACCAGATCCAGGTAGCAAAAATACAGTATCAGTGGTAGGCCTGCATGATTTGAGGAAAAATATGAATTCTTTTTTTTTTTTTTTTAGATAAGAAAATGCAATGAGGGTAAAGCATGCCTTCCAAATTACATCAGATTGACCCTCGTTGTCTTGCTTGAAGCCAAAATACTTTAACACTACCAAATGCAAGCCTTTTTTCGGAGTTTGGTTTGAGTGGCTGATTCTTGTCACTAGTACCTGGGTTTTCATCAATATCCATTTTGTCTATTTCCTGTTGCACTAGTTAGATGATGATTTCCAAACTACCGGCTCGGTCAACGAGTGAAACACGTGACTAAAAGGCTCTTTGTCATTGGGGTGAAGCTGAAACACTTAATAATCTGATACCAAAATTCTCTCCCTACAGCTACCAAAGAATTTCCAGAAAACCATGAATTTGTGCTTATTCTCTTAGGCCACCATGAATAACTTATTTAAAGCATTAGAGTACATTAATAATATTTGGCTGCTGTGTAATAAAGGGTTTAAAGGGTATAAAGTGTTTTTTTCATGGTTGACGGGAAGACAACACAAGGGTTAAACCAAGTACATATCACTGCACAGAGAGCCAATCAATCATCCTCAATCCAAATGTAAGAAGTTGTCAGATCCATTGAGCATCTAGTGGGAAAAACACTGGTACAAGCTATAGACTGTACTATTACAAAGCCAAAAGTTATTTTTGGATTTCTTCACAAAGAAACATGCTTTAATTTAGATTGTCTGTCACTACATTCAACCTTTGCTTCACTAGCCAAAACGTAGTCACAACAGTAACACCTTTTCATCTTGATTACTAGTTTCAATGGCGTAACCCACCGAAATCACACATAGATTTTTTTTTTAACCTTTTTGATTCTATTTTTACCAAGCCAATTAAAGGCAAATAAGTCAACCAATGCGGTCTAATTTATACTAATTGATTATTGCTTGCATATTGCTTTAGTAAGTGAAAGGTTATTGTTCTTAATGTACATCCTTTACATTGCGTACTGTGTATCACTGTGTTAGTGTGGGGTAAGGCCAGTCTTAGATTTAGTCAATTGTTACCTAGGGTAAGTAATGTTTAAAAACTCTTGTTGGTCTGTGAGACAAAATATATTTTCGTCTGGCAGTTTATAAGTGAGCTAGAGAAGATGTGGTCCTTGGACATCTTATTATATCTAACATTTTGCCAAAGGACTAATACAATACTAAAAGACAACTACCCTACTAGGGTGTATTAAGATTAATGCAAGATTGTTGTATCTTCAGCTAGAGCAACAGATGACCAAGAAACATCAGACTAATACTAATACAATGACTTTTAATTTGTTTAAGAGACTTCTTAAAGTCCTGCATATATTTTTTTTCTTCTTAGTTATTTCCCCTATGCGTTATGGTCCTTATAGGAGTTGCTACGGCAGTGACAATAATTCTGTGCTTCCCACGCCTGTAAACACCATTGTTTGATTTGACAATCTGCCAAGTCAGAGGCTGATGCTGGAGACTGAATCTGGCTTTCTGCAGTGGTGGGTGTGTGCAGAATTTCCCCTGTGTCACCCAGTGACGCCCATATCTTATAGCTTTTAAAATTTAACTCCTGGGGCTCTTGTTTGTGTTGAGTCCAGCTTGGTCAACTATGACAAGTAGATTTGCTGCATTAACCAATAGCAAACCCGTCTAGACAGCGCTGACCTTTTGAGGGAATGCAGAGCTGGGGAGTGACACTGCTCTGCTGCAGTATAAACACTCAAAAAACAATTAAGAGTTGATGGTTAAAAAACTAAATCTATTGAATTAACCGTTAACTTACTGTCTTGGCACGGATTGGTTTAGAAGTCTGTATTGTAGAGATGCTTCCCGATACCAGTTCTGATACCTGAACTTGTGTATCGGCCGATAGAGTACTGATCCGATACCAGTGCGACATGTATTTTATTATGTTTTAACAAGTGTGAAGTATTACTATCCCCGTATGGTCTTTGTTGTCGTTCTGGCTCAGGTTAAATTCTTTGTGAAACATAAACAAATACAAACAATGAATGCCACAGAACTTTCTTTGATCATCCAGTTTGACAGTTAGTTATAACAGAAAAAGAACATAAATTAAAACTTTAACATGGATTTTCTTTAGGGCTTTATTATGTAGTATCAGATCGGTGCATAAACTCCAATACTTCTCAATACCAGGATTTTTAGGCAGTATTGGAGGCTAAATAAAAGCATGTACAAACACTGCAATATTTACAATTAAGGTGTTTGTGTGACCAATAAAACATTTGGACAGTGACACATTTTTATTCAAACACTTCACATGGCATTTCCATCCACCTGTTTTAATGCATATTTTGAATTTGCACATCAAAAGTTAAAACAACCGTAATATTGCAAAAATGTTTACGTTGACGTGGAAAAGTTGGTGTATCAATAAAAGCAATGTACAAAAGTGCAATGGAAACTGACTTATCATGACTTACATGATGCATGTGACTTAAAACATCCACACCTTTCTAAAATGTTAACATTGAAAAAAAATCACATCGTCTCATTGCACCCTCTTTTTCTGGAATGGTGTAATGGCACCTAACTGGAGAATTAATGCCACCTACTGCTTATCCCAATGAACCAACTTTTTTTTTTTTTTTTTTTTTTACAGATTTTCTAAAACTGTTTGCGCTACATTTGGATGATAACCTTGCTTGGCAGCTAACAATTAAAAATATAATGAATATAATTTGACCACAAAATCCAGTTCATTTGATTAGTATGAACAGGGCATAACGGTCATTTTTTTTACCAAGGTGCACATTTTGTAAGTTGAAAAATGTAGGAGTGACTTACAAAAGTGACTTACAACTTAAAGTTTGGGCACCCCAGGTAAAAATTTGTATTAAAGCCTATGTTGCAGGTTTAATTTTGCAACGAATTTGTGCAATTTGCTCGTGGGAAATAAAAATTTGAACTGTTATCCATTGAATTTGATGGTGTTGGATATTGCAAAACTGAATATAAACGAAAAGTTGGCACTATTTACAATGTTTATTTTTTCCCCCACAATGCATTGCATGACGTCACACTGGGGAGAAAACAGAGCAGCCTGCGTTGTTGCCACTGGTCTGGCCTAATATGGCTTTTGGTCTTTTAATATTAACAGTCTATGGTCTCGACTGAGTCCAGGTGACTTCATTATCCATCCATCCATCCATCCAAGAAGACCCCACGGTTCGGAATGCATGTGAACTGTGAATTAACTGCAACTTTAACCAGCTTGTTTAGGGAGTCTGGGCTTTTCCGATAAAGCAGTTGCATGTGTTGTTCATGTGTAATACTGTACCACATGAAATTTGTTGCCAACTCTTTTAATAATCAAATTTTATTGATTCGTTGTTGCAGCAATATTGTACAGTAGGTGGAATTCTTTTCCATTCTTGCTTAATGTACGACCTCAGTTGCTCAACAATCCGGGGTCTCCGTCCGCTTCACACTGGCCACGCATTTTCAGTGGGAGACAGGTTTGGACTGCAGGCAGGCCAGTCTAATACCTGCACTCTTTTACTACGAAGCCATGCTGTTGTAAAACGTGCAGAATGTGGCTAAGCATTGTCTTGCTGAAATAAGCAGGGGCGTCCCTGAAAAAGACGTTGCTTAGATGGCATCGTATATTTCAGCATTAATGGTGCCTTCACAGATGTGTAAGTTACCCATGCCATGGGCACTAACACACCCCCATACTATTACAGAAGCTGGCTTTTAAACTTTTCGCTGATAAACTATCTGGATGGTCGTTTTCCTCTTTAGCCCGGAGGACATGGTGCCCATGATTTCTAAAAACAATTTGAAATGTGGACTCGTCAGACCACAGCACGCTATTGCACTTTGTGTCAGTCCATCCCAGATGAGCTCAGGCCCAGAGAAGCCGCCGGCTGGCAGTAGGATTGAAGGTCACAAGCATTGAATGTTGGTTTTCGGCCTTGCTGCTTACGTGCAGAGATTTCTCCAGATTCTCTGAATCTTTCGATGATATAGACTAAATTCCTTGCAATTGTACGCTTTTCTTAAACTGTTGGACTGTTTGCTCATGCAGTTGTTTATATAGTAAACATAGAAATATGAAATACATCAACTTGTTTACTCAAATTCTTTATAATACCACTTTGATCTCTCAGTGTGCAGTATTACTTGCGACCTGTGGTCTTGAATGTATTTGTGCTTGTATCCAGGTCACTGGCATGTGGCCTTTTGGGGAAAATGGAGCTGTGCTGAAATAAACATATTCAAAATTAATAAATCTTAAGGCTTTTTTATACTTCTGCTTAAAATCTACATTGTTGCTACAGACATAGGTACGTGAAGACGCAAAACTACACCGGAGCCTACGCCGTAGCCTGACATGCACCTCTCGAAAAATGTCAGTACTACATGTCAGTACTCTAAAACATTGCCGTCTCTCTCTCACTTTGCCCTCGCTCTACCACACACACAACCACACACACACAATGGCAAATTAGGATCACTGCAATAAAAGCTGTGGTTTGTGACATTTTGCTTTTTGGGCAATCACCATAGTACATTGTCGCTGCTATCATTATATTCTGGTTTTCTTTCAGTGTAGTGTATTGGGTAATGGATCTCACAAAGCCAGTCTATGGTCAGTACATACCCACCCAATTGGCAAACATTGCCGAGTGTGTAGATAATGGTATAGTCTCGCTTTGCCAGACTATCCTCAGTCTGCGGAGCGGAGGAGGGTTAAACTAATCACAATCGTCTTGGGCGGTGCTAAGCGCCGGACGGAGCCATTGACGGATCCTCAAACTCCTTAACCTTTTCGCAACTATTAAAAGTAGGCATTGTAGATAAAAAAGGAAGTTTATGCAACTACATGGCCTCTTTCTAGTATAAATTTAGCCAGAAACTGACTCAGCTAAGGCTGAACGATATGGGAAAATAATCAAATTGCGATATTTATTTATTTTTAGAGCAACATTGAGATCAAGTGTAAATTGACTATGGCCACTCTATAAATATTTAGATAATGCAAAGCCTTGTTACCCTTACCCATTCTACCACTTTAACTATTTAAAGGAATTTTAGAATATTATGAATTTTAGAATATTAGTTACTTCAATATCCACATGAACCACTCTTCACATCAGCAAACAAATTAGCTCCACCGCACAGCACTTATTTAAACTAAATCCGTCAGCACATTTTGTTCATTTTTTTTTTGCCTGATAACTGTTACCAACATTATGTTCACTTCACCTGTCTGTCATCTGCAATGCGATGCTTCTGTGGCTTCTCATCAACGCCGTCAGCATTAAATTGCCACGATACATTCAAGCTTTAATTTCCCTGATTGATTAATTGATTGATTGATGGATGAATCCAATATTTTAATTGTGACTGCTTTCCAGAGTTGCAAACAAATAATAGTGCATTGAAACCGTGGTAGAGACTAAAGGTGAGGGAGCGGACAACAGATGGGAAGCATAGAATAGCATAGACTCTGGTCTTACCTAAATGAGCTGTTGCTAGAATTATTGGTCAAATCAATCTAGCGGTGCTAGGGCTGTCTGCCTGCAGGGCAGTAGTAGTAGTTTTATGATACTGTTCTCCTAGAATGGGACACATACACACACACACACACACACACAGACAAACACAGGATGTAACTGTATTTTACCCCGTAAGGACTCTGGTCCAAGAGCGCCAGATTCACTTGAGAAGTGGGAGGGCCTAATTAAGTTAATCCGTTGAAAAATGCAGCTGCCCTGAAGAAATGGAACTATATATATAACACTATACTATACAATAGAATAATATAATTACCAACATAAATAAAAATAATGTTTTTGAACAGATAAATTAGAAACTAGCACTAAAAAAAGTAACATTTGCGTTTTGTAGCATAAAATAGCAAAGTTAACACACATTCAGTTATGCTGTGCATCCAGCAACAAGCACATCCACTGAGCATGCATTCATCTTAGCTGGTTGGTGCTCGGAGCACATTAAAATGGTTAGATCCTGGAACTGTGGACCCTGTTCTTTTTCTGTTTTGCTGCTATTCAACAATAAAGAACACAGTTTGGAACAAGTTTATTTAGCCTACTGTATATCTTTGCAATATTGTGAGTGGTAAAGAAAAGGAGCACTATGGAGCTTTGAGCTGGTCTCCCAGCGCATCACTACAGCACACTCTGCCCCACTGGTTGCAAAATGTGGATAAATATATCATTCAGTGCCTTGTTTTTTTAGCATCAACCTCGGATTTATAAACATAATGGGGGAAAAAATGGACTTAGAACCAACAACACAGAAACTATTAACATGGTGATTCAAACAGTGCTGTAATTAATACAAACTTTGTCAAAATTGACACTGGATAAAATAGGTGTCGGTTCATTCAGCTTTATGGTAATTTTTAAGCTTGTATTGGATATTACATTGTATGGGCAGGGTTGGTAAAATAAAACGTACATGAAGCCTGTGAATGAAATGGAAGAAAAGGCCTTCAGTATAATGCAGTGTTATACAAAACTACTACAGCCTCAAAAATTACCATAGGACTAAGTCAGCACACAAACAAGGAGAAGTCTCAATATAAATTAAATATTTTTATATTATATTAAGGTGGTATGAGGAGGAGGAGTTCTGTGTAGCATAACATTGTTTATGTGATTTCAGTCTTGTGTTTATTGTGCCCCATTGCACACTCTGGACACAATTTATCTGAAAAGCTCAAGTTTTTGTTGATAGTTTTTTTTATAGTAGTTATAGTAATATAGTAGTATAATAGTTTATAGATATATAGTTAATAGATAAGCATGTAAATATAATGGATTGTGCCTTTCCAGTCAAAAGTAATGCATTTATTGTCAATAATTTAGTACAAATTTTAAGGTTATGTTACAATGCAATTTTGAACTTAAAACATTATTAGTGCTGCAACTAGCAATTTTCATTTTGGTTAATCTGTTGATTATTTTTTCGATTAATGGATCAATCATTTTGTTGATAAAGAAAGTGGTGCCTTTTTCAAATGTCTTGTTTTGTCCGACCAACAGTCTAAAACCAAAAGATATTCAATTTACTATAATATAAAACAAGGAAAGCAGCAAATAGTCACATTTGAGAAGCTGGCACCAGGCGCTTGTTTGTATTTATGCTTAAAAAATGACCTGAAAATCGATTTTTAAAAATAATTAATTATTTGACTAATAGGTTCAGCTTTAGAAATTGTTATAATGTATAGTTTTCTAGCTTACTCTAACCTTTGTACAATTTCGTTCATTGTATGGCACCAAGTAGACATTTTATACTTTTAACACGTGTACTGATGAAATGGCAATCTGGACATCTTTCTGATTACATAAGTTGATCCTTGAAAGTGTTCCCACCGACCTACTGTATACAGTTATTTGTTTCCAGACCTTAGTTGTTACTGCCAATCGTTAAGGGATTAATTTGTCATTGAGACAAATTGAGTATGGGGCTAATCCTGACCCTGGACTTATTATCGATTTACTTACTATTGATTGAGACCCAATGAGTTAAATTTGCTGAGACAAGACGATTGGATCCCATTTCAATAGCATTTGTTCAATCCAACAGTTTTCCTGCCTGTCAGCTCTTTGCAGGCAGCAGGGGGATCCTGGGACTCTTGCTGATGATGGAGAGTCACAAGGATTCAGGCGTATTTGATTGGTAACCTCCACAAAGAAACCTCATTAGTTAACAGGTTATGGCCCACTTATCACATAAATTGCCTTGTTAAATAGATTTACCTTTCTCTTCAGCGTGTTTGCATGTATTATTTTTTTTTGTGTAAGGGGGGGAAAGAGTCAAAGCTAGAACCCTCCGAGATAACTTGCTCTCCATTACTTATATCAATAGCGCAGTTAATGCAAGTGTGGTTCTTTATTACCTCCACCAGTTTTATTGGTGGTGTTAATACTGCGGTTTTGTTCCTCAGGCACTCTAATGCAGAAGAGATGAGTGGATCAATCACTGCTAGATTGGCTCATGAAGGAGAAATAACCGCCATGTGGCAGGGAGAGACAGGCAGAGTGAGCGACAGAAACATAAAAAGCAACAAAGAAAAAATTTAAATGATATGAAAGCATGAACAAAATAATTGAACTAAGAAACGGGCAGAGATGATTTATTAGTCAAAAGAGAGGAAACAAGTAGGGCTGTCCCAAACGATTCTTTTTTTAAACAATTTGTCTATCAATTATTTTTCCGATTAGTCGACTAATCTAACAATACATTTTTCAATTAGCGATTATTTTCCCCATTGCTCGATTATTAACAATTCACACAAAACAAATTTCAATAAGGTTTAAATCTCTATTAATCAAAGTTGTTCAAGTCAAATTAATTTGTTGTGCAACCTGAAGCCAGATGTAGGCTCTCAATCCAACAACAAAATAAAGTCACTTTCAGGAGGAATACAAAAATAAATTCTTAAGTAAACAGAGCAAGTGCAAAAAGAGTAGCCTGAATTGGCTTTTTTTAACAATAGTAGGTAAAATAATGAATAAGATCTTGTTTAATATCAAAGCTCTTTTCCCTTTTAATTGTATAGTAAAAACAGCACAATTTTAGCAACATATGAACTCAGATGTATCAAATAAATCCAACAAAAAAACAAATTACCATTTCAAGTCACTTTCAGGGGAAATACACAAATTAAAAAAACTTAAAAATAAGAACAGTAAAAAAAAAAAAATAGTGCTAAGGGATTATGAGCTCAAGCTCAATTTAAACCAAACAATTTTTTAATCCGTCGGCCATTATAACTGACGTTATAAAGGACTCGTGAGATATCTGCAATAGTGCAATTTTCGAAGACAGTATTGCAGATGGGGGAGACACAGTTTACCTCACAATCAAGTCAGTGCAGAACATACTGTATACGGGCTACGGGAAAAAGCTGGAGAGGCACAGGTGAGCAGTCTACCAAGTTGTTGTTGGCATTAAGAGTAAAATACTCCCACACTTTAGAAGACCGTGTGCAAGCCTTTTTGTCAATGTGTTGTTGCGAGGAGTCCATACTTGCGCTGTTGCTGGAGGCCGCCGTATTATTTTTAGACGGCACGCATCAACGCTAATTATTTGTGTTAATGTGTTTACGTAATCAATGCCGTCGACGTAGTCCCAGCCCTAGAAACGAGTGAAAAGGAAGAAAGAAAATCGTTTGTCTCAGATTGTGTGTGCTCTCTGGGCATGAAAGTGATTTAAAGTTTCTAAAAAATAAAATAGTCTTTTTTTTTTTTATTGAATTTGAAATGGTGAGCTGTTGTTAGAAGTTGGGAGTACCAATGAGAAGACTAACAGCAAATAAATTATTTGTTATTATGTTAGAGCTACAGACACCAGAGCAGAATTTCTGTAATACTAAAACAATTGTACGAGACCTGCTGTATCTTATTTATTTCACTGATTGTAACCTAGACAAGATTATTTGAATTCTTATGGTTTTGACTGCAACCCTTTATTACTGTATTTTTAACTATGTACTGTATTAACAAGTCTGTCTTTGGTTTAGCTCCCAGGTCTGTCTATGGGACATAAGGATAGGATGAGTAATACCACAAGTAATATGGGAACAAAACAAGACACTTTACAGGTTAAACAACTTTGTGTTATACAGTATGTAGAATAAGACAGGTGTCTTTTTAGATGTGAACATAGTCACACAAATGTGTTTTTGTACATTGTGTTTTTGAATTTTAGTAGGAGGCTTTGTTACTGGTGTGCGTCTTGTGTAAACTGTTAACAAATTTGTATGTACTGGTGTTATTGTTGAATACATATTTCTAAAATTGTATGTTTTTGTTGAGTTATTATTACACAATACTTTTTCTGACCTTTTGAGAATCTTGCCCCTGAAAAATAACCCAAATCACAATAAAGACTAAAACTAACACTGAAACTAATAAAAACTAACACTAAGCATTTTCAAAATACATAAACTTAACTAGCAAACACACTTTAAAAACTAATTAAAACTAAACTGAATTTCAAAACAAAAAGTCAAAACAAAATAAAAAATAAACACTGAAGGAAAAATCCAAAACTATAATAACCTTGCTCAGGATACACTTAACTTTGTGTGTTATCTTTCTGAAAAATTGTTTAAAACAGGAATCAACCAATCGAATATTGGATCGGTTGATCCTAGTGACATGAAAATGGTGGTGGCAAAAAAAGCCTGATGTGAGCCTCCTGTTTTACAAAAATGCCAGATACTGTAACAGCCACCTTGCGTAGTTGTTATATGAAGAGAAACTTGAGATGAGAGAAAAATAGAGGAGACCATTGTTATTACTGGAAAGAAGTTGATGGGGCAGATCAAAGAACAAAGGATGGCAAAGAAGAAAAAGTTTGTAATCAAAGGAAAGACAGCAGATTATTAAAAAAAAAAGAAGACAGGTGAAGATGTGATGAGCCTATGTGGCAGGTTGTATGTTTTTCAAATCACCAAAGTAGATGAGAAAAATAATTCTGCAGTTTGACATGTGGTTAAAAAATTAAGAGAAGCTAGAAATGGTGCAGAGACTGAGAAGCCAAAGGCAGAGGTTTGGAGTAGCAGGAGAGAGAGAGCAGACAGAAAAAGCTAAGGCTGTGTTTTGTAGTGTGATTAAAGGAGCTCTTACCCTGAGCCGCCATTGGGGATGTTTCTGTTTTCCACTTGAGCTCGTTGTTGTTTATTAGCACATCTGTTTGAAAGATGAAAGGGAGCAGGGAGAAACAAGGCAAGTTAGAGACAAAGGAGTAAAGGCTTTGGGGTGTTGAGAAAATATGCACACACTGGGATTGCTTGTTTCTGTGTTCTGCAATTAGTTGTCATTCTCAGATCCACTGTATGTGCATGTGTACTGTATGCGTCCCTGTTTAGCTACGTTATGTGTCTGCTTAGATACATTTAGAGCCCTTTATGCCTTACTGCAGCCATCACATTAGCCTTGCAGATATGTTTGATTACGTGTGAAGGACCAGGCAATCAACTTTGTTTTTCTGTCCCCCCCTTAATTAACCAGTTGCATAAGCAGGCTTACATAAGTATAACTGTATTCTTTACCTTCCAATAATTTTCCACAATGCACAGAAAAATGTGTATTATATGTGTTTACTGTTGATGCAATAAGGGTCAGTGGTGCTGGGCTAAAACTGTTCATACCTAATGAATGAAAAAATTCATTAGGTGACTATTATAATAATGAAATATTCTAATTATAATCTCAATCATGCTATACCGTGTGCGTGTACAGAAGTTCTGGGTCACTTGGGAATTTGGTGAATTACAGGTGATGGTGTGCTAATGGTTTCCTGTAGGCCTGCACGATATTGGAAAAATCTAACATTGTGATATTTTTTTACCCTGCGATATTTATTGCGATATGAAAAAAGAAAGTAATTTGTAAAAGATGACATAAATAGCTCTATTTGGAAATAATAAATGATTCTCGACTGCTGTTGTGATTTTGTAGGGGAGTGCATCTACATAGAAAAAAAAACTAAAAAGGATCTTTTCTAATGTGAACCATTCTTGAACTTTAATGTTTTACAAACACCAGAGCAAGTACTCGCTGTGACTAACGTTACTCTTCTGAAGTGGTTTTTAAGAGAGAAATTAGGTAGAAATACGCTGGATGACTAGCATGACACCATTGTATTCATATTATACTATCAATCCAGGCTAACGTGAATGACCGTGACTGCATGTTGCTTCCTCTAAATTCCAGGTTGTGGTCGACTAGCGGGGCCAGCTCGTTAGTTTGATAAATTGATCAGACCTGCATGTCACGCACACTAGCAACAAACTCTGTGTATCCAAGAACAATTAAATCTGTGTAAATGACGTTAGATCAGACAGGCTTCTGTAGTAGATTATTGTTACATTTCCAGTGTTGCGGCTCTGAACCGTAACGTTGTTGGGACAGACGGACCCCTTGTTTCTTTAGCCTAACTATATTAGCTTAAGCCTAGCTGGTAGCAGCTCTCTGGGGAAAATAGCCGGGAGACGTTGTGATTATGTTGCATTGATCAGGTGATTTAGTTAATATTTGCAGCGAACATACAACACTGACTACTGTAGCTTCACTGACTACCTATCAAACTATGCGCATCACTGTGTCAGCGGCAGCTGCCCTACGGTACTTATCTACACACGGAGAGCCTCACTTCCCATAACAAACCCAGACGGACTAACGTCACATACACACGTTGCCCACATGGCTACCTGTCTTAAAGGGGAAGGGTCGGATGGTAATAATCATGTAAAAGGAGAACGGTGAAAGTTTACTTTTCTATCTAGCAGCAAAATAGGATAGCCTCAACATCTCAATGTCCTGCGACGTGACTATCGTCACTATTCGTCATCGTTCGTTGCTAAAACACAATATTGTTCAGCCCTAGTTTCCTGTGTGCTTGCCCATGCAGGGAATTGCTTGTGCAAGCCATTTAAGGGATGTAGATCTTCTGCAACAGAGTAGTCTGTTGCCTCAGCAGTATGACTTCAGAATTTGTATAGAACAGTTGGGATTTGTATTTATCATTTTATTCAGAGTAAAATCACTTTACTCTACAAGTCTGTATATAGTCGGTTTTAACCCTTTCCTCTTGGTGTGAAACTTTGAATGTGTATAGCTATAAAGTTGGTGCCAGTTATTTGTAGCATTGGCTGACTTCACTTTGAATTAGTAAGAATTTAAAAAAAACTATATACAGTATTTAGATAATAAACATTAAGAAGAAGAATATGTCCATCATGGCTGGCAGAACCAAAAAATGATGTTTATTCATAGTGAGCTGGAAAGACCAGCAGAAGAGTGTGATAAAGTGTTCTTTCTCTTTTTTATTTTTCTTCTCGTCATCCTTTTACCTCCTTTCTTTAAACAGAAAAGGAACCAGCATGTATAGGTTTGATAGGGTTGATTCAATAAAGAAATCAATACTTGAACCAAAAGATGTTTTCATTCACATGCATTTAAAGTAGCCACATTGGTTTGTTTTGGTCTTATACTCATCCATAGATGATGCAGCTGAGAGGTTGGTTAGTTTAGCCAGCAGTTAAGTTTACAAGAATATTTCCAAATTTCAAGATTTGTGGCAAACTTAAACAGTTAGACTACAAACCGACATCCTTTGCTTAACTTGTTGTGCGTGCGCTATTAAGAATCCCGTCTATCTTCCAAAATGTAACGCTCATATCCAAACAAATTGTGCTTGAAGCTGCAAGGCATCCAATT
>JABXJD010000416.1:0-17500 GCA_013375575.1 Percina caprodes
TTACCATCCCTCCTCCCTCCCTTACCTTCCCTCATTCCTCCCTTACCTTCCCTCCTCCCTCCTAACCATCCCTCCTCCCTCCTTACCTTCCCTCCTCCCTCCTTACCTTACCTCCACTCTCCTTACCTTTCTCCCCTCCTCCCTCCTTACCTTCCCTCCTCCCTCCTTACCCTTCCTCCTCTCCTTACCTTCCTCCCTCCTCCCTCCTAACCTTCCCTCCTCGCTCTTTACCTTCTTTCATTGCTCCTAACCATCCTCCCTCCCTCCTCCCTCCATACCTTCCCTCCTCTACTCCTTACCTTCCCTTCTCCCTCCTTCCCTTCCCTCCTCCCTCCTTACCTTCCCTCCTCTAATCCTTCCTCCCTCCTTACCTTCCCTCCTCTACTCCTTCCTCCCTCTTCCCTCCTCCCTCCTTACCTTCCCTCCTCTACTCCTTCCTCCCTCTTCCCTCCTCCCTCCTAACCTTCCCTCCTCGCTCTTTACCTTCTTTCATTGCTCCTACCATCCTTCCTCCCTCCTCCCTCCTTACCTTCCAACCTCCCTCCTTTCTTTGTATTCTCTTTACTTCCATTAATTGTCGGTTAGTCTTTTTCGTCTTATTGAGTGTCCCCGCTGTGGTATTAATAAAGTTTTTAGAGTGTTAATTGTTACCTTCTGAGGGACTAATAAAGGTTGAGAGTGTTGAACGTTACCTTCTGAGGGACTAATAAAGGTTGAGAGTGTTGAACGTTACCTTCTGAGGGACTAATAAAGGTTGAGAGTGTTGAACGTTACCTTCTGAGGGACTAATAAAGGTTGAGAGTGTTGAACGTTACCTTCTGAGGGAGGGAAGCAGGATGGTTTTCTACGATCAGTCTCTTGAGGTAATGGACCCAGAGCCTCTTCTCCTCCTGGTTCCTCGTCTGCAGCAAGGGGACAAGGGGAAGGTAAGGGGGGAGGAAGGAAGGAAGGAAGGTAAGGAGGGAGGAGGGAAAGTAAGGAGGGAGGGAGGGAGGAGGGAAGGAAGGTAAGGGGGGAGGAGGGAAGGAAGGAAAGGAGGGGAGGAGGGAAGGTAAAAGGAAGGAGGGAAGGTAAGGAGGGAGGGGGAAGGGGGAGGAGGAGGGGGAGGAAGGGGTGGAGGAGGGATGGTAAGGAGGGAGGAGGGAAAGTAAGGAGGGAGGGAGGGAGGAGGGAAGGAATGTAAGGGGGGAGGAAGGAAGGTAAGGGGGGAGGAGGGAAGGAAGGAAAGGAGGGAGGAGGGAAGGTAAAAAGGAAGGAGGGAAGGTAAGGAGGGAGGGGGGAAGGGAGGAGGGAGGAGAGTTGGTAAGGAGGGAGGAGTAATGGAAGGAGGGAAGGTAAGGAGGGAGGAGGGAAGGTAAGGAGGGAGGAGGGAAGGGAGGAGGGAGGAGAGTTGGTAAGAAGGGAGGAGTAATGGAAGGAGGGAAGGTAAGGAGGGAGGAGTGATGGAAGGAGGGAAGGTAAGGAGGGAGGAGTGATGGAAGGAGGGAGGAAGGATAGTTAAGAGGGAGGATGGAAGGTAAGGAGGGATAGTTAGGAGGGAGGAGGGAAGGTAAGGAGGGAGGAGGGATGGTTAGGAGGGAAGGTAAGGAGGGAGGGGGAAGGTAAGAAAGGAGGAGGGAAGGTAAGGAGGGAGGAGGGAAGGTAAGGAGGAATGAAGGAAGGTAAGGAGGGAGGAGGGGTGGTTAGGAGGGAGGAGGGAAGGTAAGGAGGGAGGGGGAAGGTAAGAAGGGAGGAGGGATGGTAAGGAGGAATGAAGGAAGGTAAGGAGGGAGGAGGGGTGGTAAGGAGGGAGGAAGGAAGGTAAGGAGGGAGGAGGGGTGGTAAGGAGGGAGGAAGGAGTGGAGGAGGTGTAGGTGAGGGAGGAGGGACGTTCGGAGGGAGGAAGGAAGGTTAGGAGGGTGGAGGGAAGGTAAGGAGCAAGGAAAGAAGGGAGGAGGGAGGAGAGAAGGTAAGGAGGGAGGAGGGAAGGTTAGGAGGGAGGAGGGAAGGTTAGGAGGGAGAAGGGAAGGTAGGAGTAGGAGTGAAGGACAGATTTGAAAGGCGGAGGACACTCACCTGGACGACATGCTGCTGTTTGGGAATCGTCTGATCCGACACTTTGAAACACAGAGAATCCTTCAGAGTCTCCACCAGCAGCAGATTACAGCACTGGGGGAGAGAGAGAGAGAGAGAGAGAGAGAGAGAGAGAGAGAGAGAGAGAGAGAGAGAGAGACAGAGAGAGAGAGAGAGAGAGAGACAGAGAGAGAGAGAGAGGACCATAAAGACAGCTGCATCAAAAGAACGGTAATTGACGTGACCTCCTCCTACCTTACATTCATAAGAAGAAGACATGTGGAGACAAGTGGAGACATGTGTAGACATGTGGAGTGTGAGGAGACATGCGGAGACATGTGGAGACATGTGGAGTGTGAGGAGACATGTGGAGACATGTGGAGTGTGAGGAGACATGTGGAGACATGTTGAGTGTGAGGAGACGTGGAGACATGTGGAGTGTGAGGAGACATGCGGAGTGTGAGGAGACATGTGGAGTGTGAGGAGACATGTGGAGACATGTCGAGTGTGAGGAGACATGCGGAGTGTGAGGAGACATGTGGAGTGTGAGGAGACATGCGGAGTGTGAGGAGACATGTGGAGACATGTCGAGTGTGAGGAGACATGTGGAGTGTGAGGGGACATTTGGAGACACATCAAGTGTGAGGAGACGTGTGGAGACATGTGGAGACACATCGACTGTGAGGAGACATGTGGAGTGTGAGGAGACATGTGGAAACATGTGGAGACACGTGGAGACATGTGGAGACACATCGACTGTGAGGAGACATGTGGAGTGTGAGGAGACATGTGGAGACACGTGGAGACACGTGGAGACATGTGGAGACACGTGGAGACATGTGGAGACATGTGGAGACATGTGGAGACACGTGGAGACACGTGGAGACACGTGGAGACATGTGGAGACATGTGGAGACACGTGGACACCCTGAAACTTACGAAGATGTGCGTGCTGTAGACGAACTGCTCCAGCCTCTTCTTGGCGATCAGCAGCATGGTGTCAAACAGGAAGAAGGCTCTCTCCTTCTTCACGCGGTGGACCCTGAAGGACCCTTCCAGGACCAGCTCCCCGAAGCCACCCAAGTCCGGCCCACTCCAGTTCACCAACAGGGACTCAATTTCCTGTGAGGAGGCGGGGGAAAGGTCAGGGGTCATCTCTCCAAAAAACCACTAAAGGTCCGGATCAGGGCAACGAGCCGGGTGCAACCAGCACATATTCACAGATAACACAGTGGATGTGTGGACTAGCCAGACCCTCCTTTGCAGCGCTGTGGAGGAGGGTCTGGCTAGTCCACACCCCCAGACCCTGCACCGCAGTGCTGTGGAGGAGGGTCTGGGAGTGTGGACTAGCCAGACCCTCCTTTGCAGCGCTGTGGAGGAGGGTCTGGGAGTGTGAGACTAGCCAGACCCTGCTTTGCAGCGCTGTGGAGGAGGGTCAGGGAGTGTGGACTAGCCAGACCCTCCTGTGAAGCCTTGTGGAGGAGGGTCTGGGAGTGTGAGACTAGCCAGACCCTCCTCGGCAGCGTTGTGGAGGAGGGTCTGGGAGTGTGGACTAGCCAGACCCTCCTTTGCGGCGCTGTGGAGGAGGGTCTGGGAGTGTGAGACTAGCCAGACCCTCCTACGCAGCGCTGTGGAGGAGGGTCTGGGAGTGTGGACTAGCCAGACCCTCCTTTGCGGCGCTGTGGAGGAGGGTCTGGGAGTGTGAGACCAGGTTGCAGCGTGTAGTCTGACCTGGAGTCGCACGGCGTGCTCCTGCTTCCTCTTCATGTCGTTGATGTACCACGCCACTGCTGTCATGGTGATGATGGCGTCTTCAATGACCTCATAACCGGGGGCGCTCTTGTCAAAGTGCTTAGAAAGTTCCTGGGAAAGACATTTGGACATTTGGACATTTGGACATTTGTGTAACAAGTTCATCTCAAACTCTGAATGTGGACAATGTTTCAAAAACAGATTTTATTGTCAAAGCACGAATGGATAGAAAGAAAGAAAGAAAGAAAGAAAGAAAGAAAGAAAGAAAGAAAGAAAGAAAGAAAGAAAGGTATTTGAGGTACTACCTGTGGTATTTGGGGTATTACCTGGAGCAGCAGGTGGTATTTGTGGTACTACTTGTGGTTTTTGGGGTATTACCTGGAGCAGCAGGTGGTATTTGAGGTACTACCTGTAGTATTTGGGGTATTACGTGGAGCAGTAGGTGGTATTTGAGGTACTACCTGTGGTATTTGGGGTATTACCTGGAGCAGCAGGTGGTATTTGTGGTACTACTTGTGGTTTTTGGGGTATTACCTGGAGCAGCAGGTGGTATTTGAGGTCCTACCTGTGGTATTTGGGGTATTACCTGGAGCAGCAGGTGGTATTTGAGGTACTACCTGTGGTATTTGGGGTATTACCTGGAGCAGCAGGTGGTATTTGAGGTACTACCTGTAGTATTTGGGGTATTACCTGGAGCAGCAGGTGGTATTTGAGGTACTACCTGTGGTATTTGGGGTATTACCTGAAGCAGCAGGTGGTATTTGAGGTACTACCTGTAGTATTTGGGGTATTACCTGGAGCAGCAGGTGGTATTTGAGGTACTACCTGTGGTATTTGGGGTATTACCTGAAGCAGCAGGTGGTATTTGAGGTACTACCTGTGGTATTTGGGGTATTACCTGGAGCAGCAGGTGGTATTTGAGGTACTACCTGTGGTATTTGGGGTATTACCTGGAGCAGCAGGTGGTATTTGAGGTACTACCTGTGGTATTTGGGGTATTACCTGGAGCAGCAGGTGGTATTTGAGGATCCTCTGCACCGGTTTGAGCAGATACGTCTCCAGGGGCAACGAGTGGTTCAGAGTCGTCTGTCGTTCCTGGAAGAAACGACCCAGACTCTGGTTCTTCATGCAGTCCCTCAACACTGCCACCGAACTGGGGGGAGGGGGGAGAGAGAGAGAGAGAGAGAGAGAGGAGGGAGAGACAGGAAGAGGGGGGAGGAAGAGAGAGAGGGAGAGAGAAAGAGGGGGAAAGAGAGAGAGAAAGAAAGAGGAGAGAGAGGAAGAGAGGGGGAGAGAGAGAGAGAGAGGAAGAGAGGGGGAGGGGGAGAGAGAGAGGAAAAGAGGGGAAGAGAAAAGGAGAGAGAGAGGAAGAGAGAGAGAGGAGGGGGGAGAGAGAGAAATAGGGAGAGCGAGGGAGAGAGAGGGAGAGGGAGAGGGGGAGGGGGAGGGGAGAGAGAGGAAGAGGGAGGTAGACCAAGAGAGGGAGGGAGAGGAGGAGGGGGGAGAGAGGGAGAGAGAGGGGAGAGACATTAATTCAGGATTCAGGATTCAACTCAAGAACTCCACAGAACCAGATTGTAACAACACTTAAAAAGAGCAGATGGTCTCCAGGTAGGACACCGGTCCTCCAAACCCAACGAGGACACCGGTCCTCCAAACCCAACGAGAACACCGGTCCTCGTAACCCAACGAGGACTCCGGTCCTCCAAACCCAACGAGAACACCGTTCCTCCAAACCCAACGAGGACACCGGTCCTCCAAACCCAACAAAGACACCGGTCCTCCAAACCCAACAAAGACACCGGTCCTCCAAACCCAACGAGGACACCGGTCCTCCAAACCCAACAAAGACACCGGTCCTCCAAACCCAACGAGGACACCGGTCCTCCAAACCCAACGAGGACACCGGTCCTCCAAACCCAACAAAGACACCGGTCCTCCAAACCCAACGAGGACACCGGTCCTCCAAACCCAAAGAGGACACCGGTCCTCCACACCCAACGAGGACACCGGTCGTCCATTCATTGTCAGTATTTTGTGTTAACTGAACTCAATATTCTTTTTTTTTATTAACACTCAAAAACATTGACTTCATTCAACTCAAAATCCTCAAAAACACATTTGTGGCAACTGATTGCTTTACCAACTTAAAAGTACAAGTCAATAATCTTTTATTATATGTCAGCCTTCTCTACCCCTTTAAAACGTTTTTAATGATGGAGTCTAATCCCCAAAGACTAGATAAATAAAGGGGGGGGGGGCAGTAGCTCAGTCGGTAAGGAGTTGGGTTGGGAGGGTTGCTGGTTCATGTCCCCATATGGACCAACGTATGGTGGTGGACTGGTAGCTGGAGAGGTGCCAGTTCACCTCCTGGGCACTGCCAAGGTGCTCTTGAGCAAGGCATCAAACCCCCAAATGCTCGGGGCGTCTTTCCATAGGCAGCCCCCCCCCCCATCTGACATCTCTCCATTAGAGCACGTATAGGACCTGAGCATGTGTGTGTAGTTTAGGCCTGTGTGTAATGACAGTGTAAGTTGTAATTTCATAATAAAATATACATAATTATTATGATAAATCTTTGCATATCTGTAAGGAAGTCTCTCCTGATTGAAATAAGTTTGCTAAACTCAAAAGAAAGCAGATGCCACTCGTACTCTACGGTTTTAATTTAGTGCAACTTAAATGTTGTTGTTTGTTCAAATCATTTAATTTGAGCATTCGGTTTGGAGAGGATCATCAAAAAGAACAAAGACAGCAAGAAAAAGCCAGTGTTCAACAGCAAGGGTTGTCGGATGCATGTGGGGAGGAAGACGACAAGTTGTCCAAAAGATTTGAGGAGACACAAGAAGAAGGGGGAGGAGGGGGTGACGGAGGAGGTGAAAGGAAGTGATGGAGGACAGAGGAGGTTACTCAGCCGTTGAGTCCTCTGACAAACATGCATCACCGTGCCAGATGGCGAGATGGGACGAGAGCAGCGAGAGAGGGGGGTCTGAAAGGATGGGGGGCGGGGGTGTGGGGGGGCGGGGGGTGGAGGAAGGAGGTCAAGGTAACAACGGGGGTGGAGAGGAGAGAGAAAGACGTTAATCACACAGATTCAGAGCGGCGGTAATAGCTTCCACAGACTGATGACTACAGCACATTCACTCAAATTTGACCCATTTCCAAGTTTTTTATATCAGTATTATGGGAGCTTGAAAGTGTCAACACGGCGACAAAATATTGGGGGAAAAACACAAAAAATGTTGGGGGAAAAACACAAAATCTTGGGGGAAAAACACAAAAAATGTTGGGGGAAAACAAAAAGTATTGCAGGAAAAAACATGAAAAATATTAGAAGAAAAACAAAAAATATTGGAGGAAAAAACATAAACAATATTGGAGGAAAAAACAAAAAATATTAGAGGAAAAAACATAAAAAATATTGGAGGAAAAACAAAAAATATTGGAGGAAAAACAAAAAATATTGGAGGAAAAAACAAAAAATATTGGAGGAAAAAACAAAAAATATTGGAGGAAAAAACATAAAAAATATTGGAGGAAAAAAAAGATTTAAAAAATATAAAAAAAATAAAAAATATTGGAAAAAGTGACAAAAACTATGAAAAAACTTCCATTGGAAGTAAGCGTCAAAAACCTTGGAAAAAAACGGCTAAAATGTCGAACAAGTGACAAAATGTCGTCAAAAGGGACAAAGACATCGGGGGAAAAATGATAAAAATGTTAAAAATCACCCCAAAAAATAAATATATAGAGAGAACAAAAGTGTTTTTTGATGTTTTTTAAATGAAGTGATTTTGAATGAAAGATGTCTTCTGGAAACAGTGAAATTCGATGTATTTCCATGAATTTGGACTCAAAGGAACCACGTTGGTCTCGTGTGATTTCCTCTTGATGATTTTCTTCTTACGTGATCAACGCTGATGATTATCTGCTGAAGAAATACGGTTTAGCTCATTTTATGGTTGCAACCCGCCACAAAACGCAGAAGAAGAAGAAGAAGAAGTTGTAAGTAGGTGAAAGTCTTGTGTTTTCTCCTTAACTTCTCCAGGACATGAACACCTGTTTCCTGGTGAAAGTCATGTGTTTTCTCCTTAACTTCTCCAGGACATGAACACCTGTTTCCTGGTGAAAGTCTTGTGTTTTCTCCTTAACTTCTCCAGGACATGAACACCTGTTTCCTGGGTGAAAGTCTTGTGTTTTCTCCTTAACTTCTCCAGGACATGAACACCTGTTTCCTGGTGAAAGTCTTGTGTTTTCTCCTTAACTTCTCCAGGACATGAACACCTGTTTCCTGGTGAAAGTCATGTGTTTTCTCCTTAACTTCTCCAGGACATGAACACCTGTTTCCTGGTGAAAGTCTTGTGTTTTCTCCTTAACTTCTCCAGGACATGAACAACTGTTTCCTGGGTGAAAGTCTTGTGTTTTCTCCTTAACTTCTCCAGGACATGAACACCTGTTTCCTGCTGAAAGTCATGTGTTTTCTCCTTAACTTCTCCAGGACATGAACACCTGTTTCCTGGTGAAAGTCATGTGTTTTCTCCTTAACTTCTCCAGGACATGAACACCTGTTTCCTGGTGAAAGTCTTGTGTTTTCTCCTTAACTTCTCCAGGACATGAACACCTGTTTCCTGGTGAAAGTCATGTGTTTTCTCCTTAACTTCTCCAGGACATGAACACCTGTTTCCTGGTGAAAGTCTTGTGTTTTCTCCTTAACTTCTCCAGGACATGAACACCTGTTTCCTGGGTGAAAGTCTTGTGTTTTCTCCTTAACTTCTCCAGGACATGAACACCTGTTTCCTGGTGAAAGTCATGTGTTTTCTCCTTAACTTCTCCAGGACATGAACACCTGTTTCCTGGTGAAAGTCTTGTGTTTTCTCCTTAACTTCTCCAGGACATGAACACCTGTTTCCTGGGTGAAAGTCTTGTGTTTTCTCCTTAACTTCTCCAGGACATGAACACCTGTTTCCTGGTGAAAGTCTTGTGTTTTCTCCTTAACTTCTCCAGGACATGAACACCTGTTTCCTGGTGAAAGTCTTGTGTTTTCTCCTTAACTTCTCCAGGACTTGAACACCTGTTTCCTGGTGAAAGTCTTGTGTTTTCTCCTTAACTTCTCCAGGACATGAACACCTGTTTCCTGGTGAAAGTCTTGTGTTTTCTCCTTAACTTCTCCAGGACATGAACACCTGTTTCCTGGTGAAAGTCTTGTGTTTTCTCCTCAACTTCTCCAGGACATGAACACCTGTTTCCTGGTGAAAGTCATGTGTTTTCTCCTTAACTTCTCCAGGACATGAACACCTGTTTCCTGGTGAAAGTCTTGTGTTTTCTCCTTAACTTCTCCAGGACATGAACACCTGTTTCCTGGTGAAAGTCATGTGTTTTCTCCTTAACTTCTCCAGGACATGAACACCTGTTTCCTGGTGAAAGTCTTGTGTTTTCTCCTTAACTTCTCCAGGACATGAACACCTGTTTCCTGGTGAAAGTCTTGTGTTTTCTCCTTAACTTCTCCAGGACATGAACACCTGTTTCCTGGTGAAAGTCATGTGTTTTCTCCTTAACTTCTCCAGGACATGAACACCTGTTTCCTGGTGAAAGTCATGTGTTTTCTCCTTAACTTCTCCAGGACATGAACACCTGTTTCCTGGGTGAAAGTCTTGTGTTTTCTCCTTAACTTCTCCAGGACATGAACACCTGTTTCCTGGTAAAAGTCATGTGTTTTCTCCTTAACTTCTCCAGGACATGAACACCTGTTTCCTGGGTGAAAGTCTTGTGTTTTCTCCTTAACTTCTCCAGGACGTGAACACCTGTTTCCTGGTGA
This sequence comes from Percina caprodes, assembly GCA_013375575.1. Taxonomy (NCBI): domain Eukaryota; kingdom Metazoa; phylum Chordata; class Actinopteri; order Perciformes; family Percidae; genus Percina; species Percina caprodes. Next base: position 9,620 of record JABXJD010000416.1, read on the forward strand.
AAGTCTTGTGTTTTCTCCTTAACTTCTCCAGGACATGAACACCTGTTTCCTGGTGAAAGTCTTGTGTTTTCTCCTTAACTTCTCCAGGACATGAACACCTGTTTCCTGGTGAAAGTCTTGTGTTTTCTCCTTAACTTCTCCAGGACACGAACACCTGTTTCCTGGTGAAAGTCTTGTGTTTTCTCCTTAACTTCTCAAGGACACGAACACCTGTTTCCTGGTGAAAGTCATGTGTTTTCTCCTTAACTTCTCCAGGACATGAACACCTGTTTCCTGGTGAAAGTCTTGTGTTTTCTCCTTAACTTCTCAAGGACATGTATAACCTAAGTCTACAGAAACTTGCTTCCACCTATCAGATGTATGTGTGTTGCTGTGCAGCCGACTGACAGAGAGACGGTAATGTCTTCAGCAGAAGAAGACAGTCGGCCTCTGGATGTTTCCGCTGGGTCGGACTTGGAAGGGAATCTGCTGGATTGCAGGTTTTTGAACTCGAGTGTCGGCCCACTGGGAGCGCGAGGGATGAGAGTCTTTGTTTGGTTAGTTATCCTGCGTGAAAAGAGAAAAAATAAGAAAAATGGCTCCAGGGAAGCAGCTGCTCGGCCATCAGAAATGGCCGACGGAAGAATTAACCCTCGTGTTGTCGTCCCGTCAGCCGTGAAAAAAACATTATTATCACCTTTTCCAAAATTATCGTCTCTTTTTTCAACATTATTATAAGTTTTTACAACATTATCGTTGCTTTGTCCAACATTATTATCACCTTTTCCAAAATTATTGTCTCTTTTTCCAACACGATCATCACTTTTTTCAACATTATTATAACTTTTTCCAACACTATCGTCTCTTTTTCCAACATTATTATAAGTTTTTACAACATTATTATAACTTTTTCAACATTATTATAACTTTTTCCAACACTATCGTCTCTTTTTCCAACACTATCGTCTCTTTTTCCAACACTATTGTCACTTTTTCCAACACTATCATCACTTTCAACATTATTATAACTTTTTCCAACACTATCATCACTTTCAACATTATTATAACTTTTTCCAACACTATCATCACTTTTTCCAACATTATTATAACTTTTTCCAACACTATCGTCTCTTTTTCCAACACTATTGTCACTTTTTCCAACACTATCATCACTTTTTCCAACATTATTATAACTTTTTCCAACACTATCATCACTTTTTCCAACACTATCGTCTCTTTTTCCAACACTATTGTCACTTTTTCCAACACTATCATCACTTTTTCCAACACTATCGTCTCTTTTTCCAACACTATTGTCACTTTTTCCAACACTATCATCACTTTTTCCAACACTATTGTCACTTTTTCCAACATTATTATAACTTTTTCCAACACTATTGTCACTTTTTCCAACATTATTATAACTTTTTCCAACACTATTGTCACTTTTTCCAACATTATTATAACTTTTTCCAACACTATTGTCACTTTTTCCAACACTATTGTCACTTTTTCAACATTATTATAACTTTTTCTAACACTATCATCACTTTTTCCAACATTATTATAACTTTTTCCAACACTATCATCACTTTTTCCAACACTATCGTCTCTTTTTCCAACACTATTGTCACTTTTTCCAACACTATCATCACTTTTTCAACATTATTATAACTTTTTCCAACACTATCATCACTTTTTCCAACATTATTATAACTTTTTCCAACACTATTGTCACTTTTTCCAACACTATTGTCACTTTTTCCAACACTATCGTCACTTTTTCAACATTATTATAACTTTTTCCAACACTATCATCACTTTTCAACATTATTATAACTTTTTCCAACACTATTGTCACTTTTTCCAACACTATCATCACTTTTTCAACATTATTATAACTTTTTCCAACACTATTGTCACTTTTTCAACATTATTATAACTTTTTCCAACACTATTGTCACTTTTTCCAACACTATTGTCACTTTTTCCAACACTATCATCACTTTTTCCAACATTATTATAACTTTTTCCAACACTATTGTCACTTTTTCCAACACTATTGTCACTTTTTCAACATTATTATAACTTTTTCTAACACTATCATCACTTTTTCCAACATTATTATAACTTTTTCCAACACTATCATCACTTTTTCAACATTATTATAACTTTTTCCAACACTATTGTCACTTTTTCCAACACTATCATCACTTTTTCAACATTATTATAACTTTTTCCAACACTATTGTCACTTTTTCAACATTATTATAACTTTTTCCAACACTATTGTCACTTTTTCCAACACTATTGTCACTTTTTCCAACACTATCATCACTTTTTCCAACATTATTATAACTTTTTCCAACACTATCGTCTCTTTTTCCAACACTATTGTCACTTTTTCCAACACTATCATCACTTTTTCCAACATTATTATAACTTTTTCCAACACTATCATCACTTTTTCCAACACTATCGTCTCTTTTTCCAACACTATTGTCACTTTTTCCAACACTATCATCACTTTTTCCAACACTATCGTCTCTTTTTCCAACACTATTGTCACTTTTTCCAACACTATCATCACTTTTTCCAACACTATTGTCACTTTTTCCAACATTATTATAACTTTTTCCAACACTATTGTCACTTTTTCCAACATTATTATAACTTTTTCCAACACTATTGTCACTTTTTCCAACATTATTATAACTTTTCCAACACTATTGTCACTTTTTCCAACACTATTGTCACTTTTTCAACATTATTATAACTTTTTCTAACACTATCATCACTTTTTCCAACATTATTATAACTTTTTCCAACACTATCATCACTTTTTCCAACACTATCGTCTCTTTTTCCAACACTATTGTCACTTTTTCCAACACTATCATCACTTTTTCAACATTATTATAACTTTTTCCAACACTATCATCACTTTTTCCAACATTATTATAACTTTTTCCAACACTATTGTCACTTTTTCCAACACTATTGTCACTTTTTCCAACACTATCGTCACTTTTTCAACATTATTATAACTTTTTCCAACACTATCATCACTTTTTCAACATTATTATAACTTTTTCCAACACTATTGTCACTTTTTCCAACACTATCATCACTTTTTCAACATTATTATAACTTTTTCCAACACTATTGTCACTTTTTCAACATTATTATAACTTTTTCCAACACTATTGTCACTTTTTCCAACACTATTGTCACTTTTTCCAACACTATCATCACTTTTTCCAACATTATTATAACTTTTTCCAACACTATTGTCACTTTTTCCAACACTATTGTCACTTTTTCAACATTATTATAACTTTTTCTAACACTATCATCACTTTTTCCAACATTATTATAACTTTTTCCAACACTATCATCACTTTTTCAACATTATTATAACTTTTTCCAACACTATTGTCACTTTTTCCAACACTATCATCACTTTTTCAACATTATTATAACTTTTTCCAACACTATTGTCACTTTTTCAACATTATTATAACTTTTTCCAACACTATTGTCACTTTTTCCAACACTATTGTCACTTTTTCCAACACTATCATCACTTTTTCCAACATTATTATAACTTTTTCCAACACTATTGTCACTTTTTCCAACACTATTGTCACTTTTTCCAACACTATCATCACTTTTTCAACATTATTATAACTTTTTCCAACACTATTGTCACTTTTTCCAACATTATTATAACTTTTTCCAACACTATCATCACTTTTTCAACATTATTATAACTTTTTCCAACACTATCATCACTTTTTCAACATTATTATAACTTTTTCCAACACTATTGTCACTTTTTCCAACACTAACATCACTTTTTCCAACACTATTATCACTTGTTACCTGTTTCCTGGGTGAAAGTCTGGTGTTTTCTCCTTAACTTCTCCAGGACATGAACACCTGTTTCCTGGTGAAAGTCTTGTGTTTTCTCCTTAACTTCTCCAGGACATGAACACCTGTTTCCTGGTGAAAGTCTTGTGTTTTCTCCTTAACTTCTCCAGGACATGAACACCTGTTTCCTGGTGAAAGTCTTGTGTTTTCTCCTTAACTTCTCCAGGACATGAACACCTGTTTCCAGGTGAAAGTCTTGTGTTTTCTCCTTAACTTCTCCAGGACATGAACACCTGTTTCCTGGTGAAAGTCTTGTGTTTTCTCCTTAACTTCTCCAGGACATGAACACCTGTTTCCTGGTGAAAGTCTTGTGTTTTCTCCTTAACTTCTCCAGGACATGAACACCTGTTTCCTGGTGAAAGTCTTGTGTTTTCTCCTTAACTTCTCCAGGACATGAACACCTGTTTCCAGGTGAAAGTCTTGTGTTTTCTCCTTAACTTCTCCAGGACATGAACACCTGTTTCCTGGTGAAAGTCTTGTGTTTTCTCCTTAACTTCTCCAGGACATGAACACCTGTTTCCTGGTGAAAGTCTTGTGTTTTCTCCTTAAAGTCTCCAGGACATGAACACCTGTTTCCTGGTGAAAGTCTTGTGTTTTCTCCTTAACTTCTCCAGGACATGAACACCTGTTTCCAGGTGAAAGTCTTGTGTTTTCTCCTTAACTTCTCCAGGACATGAACACCTGTTTCCAGGTGAAAGTCTTGTGTTTTCTCCTTAACTTCTCCAGGACATGAACACCTGTTTCCAGGTGAAAGTCTTGTGTTTTCTCCTTAACTTCTCCAGGACATGAACACCTGTTTCCTGGTGAAAGTCTTGTGTTTTCTCCTTAACTTCTCCAGGACATGAACACCTGTTTCCTGGTGAAAGTCTTGTGTTTTCTCCTTAACTTCTCCAGAACGTAAACACCTGTTTCCTGCTGAAAGTCTTGTGTTTTCTCCTTAACTTCTCCAGGACATGAAAACCCAGTATTCGTCAAATTTTTTCAACATTATTATTATTTTTTCGTCATTTTTGTCACTTTATTTAATGTTTTTGGTGTTTTAATGATATTTTCATGTTGACATTATTTCAACGGCCCGTTCTTTGTGACAAAAAAACATGAAAACAACTGAAAATAGGTCAAATTTGACCCAAGGACATGAGGGTTATCTTCTCCAGGACATGATCTCTAACACCCGCCCCCTCACCCCTCTTGAAATCCCTCTGCTTTAGGACCCCCCTTGAAATCCCTGTGCTTTAGGACCCCCCCCCCCCCACCTCCTCCCTACGAGGATCTTCCCTCTCTTATCCAGCAGCAGTCAGAGTGCTGCTGACAGTAATAAATACGTGGAATACACAGCGACTACAGGCTCTACTTTCACAGCTATATGTACGAATGATTCATGAGAACAGCCTGCGACGGGAAGACAAAGCGTGCGTTTGTCATGTTGTCGTGTCAGAGTTTTGGACGTATGAGGCCCAGAAGGATCCAGAAGGATCCAGAAGGTCTCTTAGCTTGGTGGTCTCAGAGCGCCCGGCCTACTTATTTTTATTGGAGTTTAATGGAGTTTTGAGGAGGCGAATGAAGAAGGGAGCGAGGTGAAGGACGGGTCGATGGAGGAAGCTGACAGACGCATTCAAACACACACATGCACACACACACACACACACACACGCACACACACACACACACACACACACGCACACACACACACACACACACATGCACACACAGACACACACACACACACACGCACACACACACACACACACACACACATACACAGACACACACACACACACACACACACAGACACACAGACACACACACACATAGCCACACAGACATGCACCCAAACACACACACATGGCCACACACACACACACACATGCACACACATGCACGCACACACACACACGGACACACACACACAGACACACACAGACACACACACACATAGCCACACAGACATGCACACACACACACACACACACACATACACACACAGCCACATAGCCACACAGACACACACACACACACAGACACACACACACAGCCACATAGACACACACACACACACACACACACATAGCCACACAGACATGCACCCAAACACACACACACACACGCACGCACACACGCGCGTGCACACACACACACACACACACAGCCAAACACACATGCATGCACGCACACAATCACAATCACACACACACACACACACACACACACACACACACACACACACACACACACACACACACAGAGCTGGGCAGAGATCCAGTCAGGACTAACGTGTGTGTCATGATGCAGAGTTCAGCTGAGAGAATAAAACAAAGAGGCTGACGACACAGACGCACAACTGGTGTCCATCTGTCCTCACAGCGCCATGACAACAACCTTTCACTCTCTTTAAGAGGGTTTTGATGGTGCCGTTGCTAGTTTAAAGACCCTGATCCCCTCAGCATGTGCTCGCTCCAGCCTGGTCTCACACAACTCAGAGAAATGGCCGACAACTGTTACCAGTTAACACAATGACACGTTACATTCATTCAGTACTTTCTGCACATTGTCTGTTGTTTGTTTTCTTGCTTTCTACTGTGGGATGAGAAGATGACGTAGCATTAACAGGGACTACGGTAGTGGGGGGTTGGGGGGGTCAAACAGCACAGGACTTTAACCAGGAGACGGGGATCATGTCCCGCGTGACAAGGTTCACACACACACACACACACACACACACATGCAGTCACACACACGGTGGAGGCTGGGGGTGACTCATGGGGGAGAGACTCATATTAAGAAACCTCATGTAGTCACATTTTCATGCCATGGGACCTTTATAGTCATTTTACTGGGCGCCCAGGTAGCTCAGTTGGTAGAGCGGGCGCCCATATATAGAGGTTTAGTCCTCATTGCAGCGGGCCCAGGTTTGACTCCGACCGGCGGCCCTTTGCTGCATGTCACCCCCAACCCCCTCCACTTTCATGTCTTCATCTGTCCTGAAAAAGAAAGAAAGGCCTAAAAGTAATTTGACTTACTTGGGGTAGTTCATGCAGTAGAGCGTGTAGATGTCGAAGGCCTCGCTCTGAAAAAGAATGAGAGAAGAAGAAATGTTACCTTCAAGGACCTGAAGTGTTTCACATTATATATAATTACTGTAAACAGCTGATCTCCTCTCTGTGGTTTCACATCGGGGGTTTGCTAGCAACACTACGGCGTCTCGTAACCACGCAGGTGTGATGCGTCTCCCTTTGATTGGAGAGTGGACGGACGTTCAGCTCACGTTGGTGGGAGAGACAGAGAGAGAGAGACAGAAAGACAGAAAGAGAGAGAGACAGAGAGAGAGAGAGAGAGAGAGAGACAGAGAGAGAGACAGAAAGACAGAGACAGAGAGAGAGACAGAAAGACAGAGACAGAGAGAGAGACAGAAAGACAGAAAGAGAGAGAGACAGAGAGAGAGAGAGAGACAGAGACAGAGAGAGAGACAGAAAGACAGAGACAGAGAGAGAGACAGAAAGACAGAGAGAGACAGAGAGACAGAGACAGAGAGAGAGAGAGTCCTCTAACTACTACACTCTAGTAGTTAGTAGTCCTCTAACTACTACACTCTAGTAGTTAGTAGTCCTCTACTACACTCTAGTAGTTAGTAGTTGTCTAACTACTACACTCTAGTAGTTAGTAGTTGTCTAACTACTACACTCTAGTAGTTAGTAGTCCTCTATCTACTACACTCTAGTAGTTAGTAGTTGTCTAACTACTACACTCTAGTAGTTAGTAGTCCTCTAACTACTACACTCTAGTAGTTAGTAGTCCTCTATCTACTACACTCTAGTAGTTAGTAGTCCTCTAGTGAGACACGCACAACGTTGTGTTTTTAAATGATTTAAGTTGTTATTTCCCTGCACCGACGTGTCCTGACACCACACCCCTCCCCTGGAGATGCCTTTACAGCAGGTACTCATTGGGTGGAGAGACGGGGGTGTGTGT
>JABXJD010000416.1:22500-25000 GCA_013375575.1 Percina caprodes
AAAGTAGCCTTGTTTGGCCCTGCTCTAGGAACCAAAGTAGCCTTGTTTGGCCCTGCTCTAGGAACCAAAGTAGCCTTGTTTGGCCCTGCTGTAGGACCAAAGTAGCCTTGTTTGGCCCTGCTGTAGGACCAAAGTAGCCTTGTTGGGCCCTGCTCTAGGACCAAAGTAGCCTTGTTTGGCCCTGCTGTAGGACCCAAGTAGCTTTGTTTGGCCCTGCTGTAGGACCAAAGTAGCCTTGTTTGGCCCTGCTGTGGGACCAAAGTAGCCTTGTTTGGCCCTGCTGTGGGACCAAAGTAGCCTTGTTTGGCCCTGCTGTAGGACCAAAGTAGCCTTGTTTGGCCCTGCTCTAGGACCAAAGTAGCCTTGTTTGGCCCTGCTGTAGGACCAAAGTAGCCTTGTTTGGCCTTGCTCTAGGACCAAAGTAGCCTTGTTTGGCCTTGCTCTAGGACCAAAGTAGCCTTGTTTGGTCCTGCTCTAGGACCAAGTAGCCTTGTTTGGCCCTGCTGTAGGACCAAAGTAGCCTTGTTTGGCCTTGCTCTAGGACCAAAGTAGCCTTGTTTGGCCCTGCTGTAGGACCAAAGTAGCCTTGTTTGGCCCTGCTCTAGGACCAAAGTAGCCTTGTTTGGCCCTGCTGTAGGACCAAAGTAGCCTTGTTTGGCCTGCTCTAGGACCAAAGTAGCCTTGTTTGGCCCTGCTCTAGGACCAAAGTAGCCTTGTTTGGCCCTGCTGTAGGACCAAAGTAGCCTTGTTTGGCCCTGCTGTAGGACCAAAGTAGCCTTGTTTGGCCTTGCTCTAGGACCAAAGTAGCCTTGTTTGGCCCTGCTGTAGGACCAAAGTAGCCTTGTTTGGCCTTGCTCTAGGACCAAAGTAGCCTTGTTTGGCCCTGCTGTAGGACCAAAGTAGCCTTGTTTGGCCCTGCTGTAGGACCCAAGTAGCCTTGTTTGGCCGTGCTCTAGGAACCAAAGTAGCCTTGTTTGGCCCTGCTGTAGGACCAAAGTAGCCTTGTTTGGCCCTGCTCTAGGAACCAAAGTAGCCTTGTTTGGCCCTGCTGTAGGACCAAAGTAGCCTTGTTTGGCCCTGCTCTAGGAACCAAAGTAGCCTTGTTTGGCCCTGCTCTAGGACCAAAGTAGCCTTGTTTGGCCCTGCTGTAGGAACAAAGTAGCCTTGTTTGGCCCTGCTGTAGGACCAAAGTAGCCTTGTTTGGCCCTGCTGTAGGACCAAAGTAGCCTTGTTTGGCCCTGCTCTAGGACCAAAGTAGCCTTGCTTGGCCCTGCTGTAGGACCAAAGTAGCCTTGTTTGGCCCTGCTGTAGGACCAAAGTAGCCTTGTTTGGCCCTGTTCTAGGAACCAAAGTAGCCTTGTTTGGCCCTGCTGTAGGAACCAAAGTAGCCTTGTTTGGCCCTGCTGTAGGAACCAAAGTAGCCTTGTTTGGCCCTGCTGTAGGACCAAAGTAGTCTTGCTTGGCCCTGCTGTAGGACCAAAGTAGCCTTGTTTGGCCCTGCTCTAGGACCAAAGTAGTCTTGCTTGGCCCTGCTGTAGGACCAAAGTAGCCTTGTTTGGCCCTGCTCTAGGAACCAAAGTAGCCTTGTTTGGCCCTGCTGTAGGACCAAAGTAGCCTTGTTTGGCCCTGCTGTAGGACCAAAGTAGCCTTGTTTGGCCCTGCTCTAGGACCAAAGTAGCCTTGTTTGGCCCTGCTGTAGGAACCAAAGTAGCCTTGTTTGGCCCTGCTCTAGGACCAAAGTAGCCTTGTTTGGCCCTGCTGTAGGACCCAAAGTAGCCTTGTTTGGTCCTGCTCTAGGAACCAAAGTAGCCTTGTTTGGCCCTGCTCTAGGAACCAAAGTAGCCTTGTTTGGCCCTGCTGTAGGACCAAAGTAGCCTTGTTTGGCCCTGCTCTAGGACCAAAGTAGCCTTGTTTGGTGCTGCTCTAGGAACTAAAGTAGCCTTGTTTGGCCCTGCTCTAGGAACCAAAGTAGCCTTGTTTGGTCCTGCTCTAGGACCAAAGTAGCCTTGTTTGGCCCTGCTGTAGGACCAAAGTAGCCTTGTTTGGCCCTGCTCTAGGACCAAAGTAGCCTTGTTTGGTGCTGCTCTAGGAACTAAAGTAGCCTTGTTTGGCCCTGCTCTAGGAACCAAAGTAGCCTTGTTTGGTCCTGCTGTAGGACCAAAGTAGCCTTGTTTGGTCCTGCTCTAGGAACCAAAGTAGCCTTGTTTGGTCCTGCTGTAGGACCAAAGTAGCCTTGTTTGGTGCTGCTCTAGGACCAAAGTAGCCTTGTTTGGTGCTGCTCTAGGAACCAAAGTAGCCTTGTTTGGCCCTGCTGTAGGACCAAAGTAGCCTTGTTTGGTCCTGCTCTAGGAACCAAAGTAGTCTTGTTTCAGTTTGACCTGGTTTCAGTTTGCCTGGTTTGGGTTCATTCTAGCATCTTTAAGGGCCCTCCTCACATGAGGGTCCGGGGTCCGGGGTCCGGGGTCCGGGGTCCCATTTGGCAGGTAATGCATGTTGATAA
>JABXJD010000416.1:40000-42500 GCA_013375575.1 Percina caprodes
ACAAAACAAAGGTGAAGAAAGAAAGAAGAGTGTAAAAAAAGAAAGAATTAAAGACAGAGTGGTGCTTTAAAGGGGGACCAGAGAGAAACCAGCAGCCGCTAGACTCTGTGGATCTGGTTTCATTTCTGTACACAGACCCAGGTCTTCTTCATGAGGCCGACATGTACAACTAAAACACTCAATAGTGTGTATATTATGTGTATTATGTGTATTATATGTATTATGTGTATTATATGTATATTATGTGTATTATGTGTATTATATGTATTATATGTATTATAGGCCTATGTATTATGTATATTATGTGTATTATGTGTATTATGTGTATTATGTGTATTATGTATATTATGTATATTATGTGTATTATATGTATTATGTGTATTATGTATATTATGTGTATTATATGTATTATATGTATTATATGTATTATGTATATTATGTGTTTTATGTGTATTATATGCTACGGATATCTGGAATTCATGGTCAATAACCCTGAAAGTAATCAGCTGTATTTGCAGGGAGCGTTGGAAGGAATCCAATCCACTTTATTGTGGTAATTTGGTTAAAAAGAAACTCATATTTAATATATAGATATTTTTTAAAAGGGTTAAATTTGACCCGAGGACAACATACATGCAGTTTAGCTGATAAGATGCTAACATACACGTGGTTTAGCTGATAAGATGCTAACATACATGCAGTTTAGCTGATAAGATGCTAATATACATGTGGTTTAGCTGATAAGATGCTAACATACATGCAGTTTAGCTGATAAGATGCTAACATACACGTGGTTTAGCTGATAAGATGCTAACATACACGTGGTTTAGCTGATAAGATGCTAACATACATGCAGTTTAGCTGATAAGATGCTAACATACACGTGGTTTAGCTGATAAGATGCTAACATACATGCAGTTTAGCTGATAAGATGTTAACATACATGTGGTTTAGCTGATAAGATGCTAACATACACGTGGTTTAGCTGATAAGATGCTAACATACACGTGGTTTAGCTGATAGGATGCTAACACACATGCAGTTTAGCTGATAAGATGCTAACATACACGCGGTTTAGCTTATAAGATGCTAACATACATGCAGTTTAGCTGATAGGATGCTAACATACATGTGGTTTAGCTGATAAGATGCTAACATACACGTGGTTTAGCTGATAAGATGCTAACATACACGTGGTTTAGCTGATAGGATGCTAACACACATGCAGTTTAGCTGATAAGATGCTAACATACACGCGGTTTAGCTTATAAGATGCTAACATACATGCAGTTTAGCTGATAGGATGCTAACATACATGCAGTTTAGCTGATAAGATGCTAACATACATGCAGTTTAGCTGATAAGATGCTAACATACATGCAGTTTAGCTGATAAGATGCTAACATACATGTGGTTTAGCTGATAGGATGCTAACACACATGCAGTTTAGCTGATAGGATGCTTGAGTCCGAGTCAAGTCGAGTCCAGGACTAGTCGAGTCCAAGACAAGACCGAGTCCAAGAAGGTTTGAGACCGAGTCCAAAAAGGTTCGAGTCTGAGTCAAGACTGAGTCCAGGACAGGAAAAAGGTCTTATGCATGACAGTATCAAGACAATAATTTTGGGTTTCACTTTCCCTCCAATATTATTATCAACATAATAAAGACACCTGGACTCGGTCCAGACCAGAAGCCCAAAAGCCACATCTGGCAAGACCAGAGACCGAGACCGAGACATGTCCGAGTCCAAATAGCGAGTACGAGAGAAGTCCGAGACCATAGAAAAACAGTCTTGAGTCCGGTCTTGGACTCGATTCTGGACTCGAGACCGTTTTTCTGTGGTCTGGTCCTACAGCCCTGCACGATGACATTTCAATAACCTTCATACACGCTTCACAATGACGGCAATGAGACATCCACAAAGACGTCTGTCTCTAATAACAGCTCTGGGACGTTCCATTCATGATGTATAGTAAGATATTAAAGTTGTGGGAGTTAATATGGCCTACATGCCCCCCATACCCCCCATACCCCCGTCCAGGAGGGACAGATGTTCTGCATCAGACGTTCTGCAGCTTATCACCAACGTTAGTCTTGTAACTGCTCTACTTTCTGACATTTTGTACACTAATGGTCTTCATTGCTTGTCATTTGTTGTTGTCATTTGTTGTTTTTTCTTCCTCTTTTCTTTCTCTTTTTCTTCCTCTTTTCTTTCTCTTCCTCTTTTTCTTAGTTTGCATCTGCAGCTATTTCCTTCGGGTTAAATGACGTTGATCTCATCTAAATATCATCTGCTGCAGACTGAAGATGAAACCAGACCCGCTGGATCCTGACAGCTGCAGAGACTACAGGCGATGCGGTCTTCCTCTTCTCCGTTGAATCCCCCCTTTTCTTTTTCTTTCCCTTCGTGTTCCCCCAATCCTCCCTGCGACCCAGCATTCACCTCCTCCTTTTTCCCTTCGCATTCTCCGCTGTCATCGTGCCCTTTTCTGTGTCTTTCTC
>JABXJD010000416.1:52500-55000 GCA_013375575.1 Percina caprodes
GAATCCGAATAAGAATCCGAATCAGAATAAGAATCAGAATCAGAATCCTAATAAGAATCAGAATTAGAATCAGAATAAGAATCAGAATTAGAATCCGAATAAGAATCAGAATAAGAATCCGAATCAGAATAAGAATCAGAATTAGAATCAGAATCCGAATACGAATCAGAATCAGAATCAGAATAACTTCATTGATCCCCGAAGGGAAACTCTGTGTTGCAGTTGCAGAAATATAGAGTAGAAATATAAATAAAGAAATATAAGGAGTGTGGATATGTACGGTATTTACATCGTTAAAGGAATGTTATTATTATACAGTATTTACATAATTTACATAATTAAGGAATTGAAATGGTGACAAGTAATAATAATAATAATAATAATAATAATAATAACAATAATAATAATAATAATAATAGTAGCAGTTGAGTGTTATTGCACAAAACAGATAAGGCTTTGACTTATGAAAACTTCATAAATAGCCATGCAATTGCATTTCATTTTCAGATTTTAAATGCCACATTATACCAGCACTTATAATGTGGCATTTAAAATCTGAAGCAATAAAAAAAATGTAAGCAATAAAACAAAAAGCTGGGATGTTCTTGATTATTTCATAATTTCCATAATACATCTAATTAATTTCATTAATACATTTCTTAATGCAAAAATCAAGTGAAAAATAAATAAATACAGATAACCCAGAATGTGGGTTGTATTTTTCTGACCCATTTTAGGTGGTTTTAACCCAACAACATGGTCATGTTAACCAATCGTTGGGTTAAAGCTACCAAGCGTCCAGCCTCATGGGCGTCTGTCTACCTTTAAAGAAGTTTTACTGCATAATGCGAGTCATGATGAGGAAATAGAGTCCGCACGCTCGTCTGCAGAATCCCAGAAAGCATCAGACTGATCCATCACATCACAGACAGTAGAAATCAGAAGAAGAATTACGGATACAGAGTGAGACATACTTACAGTTTGCAGGGTTTCTATGAGTGTGTGTGTGTGTGTGTGTGTCTGTGTGTGTGTGTGTGTGTCAGGTTGCATCTCTGTTCAAATGTCTGATAAGCGACTGTTAGAGAGGACTGACGTCTGTCAATCAGTCGCAGTCAGACTGACACACAACTGTTACTCAACACGTTTGATTTCCTGTTGTTGGCTTTCTGTGTGTGTGTGTGTGTGTGTGTGTGTGTGTGTGTGTGTGTGTGTGTGTGTGTGTGCGTGTGTGTGTGTGTGTACCTGACTTTAAACACAGGATGTGGTTTTGGTGCAGTTTGTTCTTTCTTTTTACACACCGTATGCATTGATAAATCCAAAGATAACATGACTGTTGCCGTGACAACCTGCCAGATTTTGAAAGGACTTCTGTTAACTCAAGATTATGTCCAAAGTGAAAATGTCTGACCGCTAAAGACAACAGGAGAGAGACATCATGAGACATCAGTAGAGAGACATCAGTAGACAGACAACAGTAGAGAGACAACAGTAGAGAGACATCAGTAGACAGACAACAGTAGAGAGACAACAGTAGAGAGACAACAGTAGAGAGACATCAGTAGAGAGACAACAGTAGAGAGACAACAGTAGAGAGACAACAGTGGAGAGACAACAGTAGAGAGACATCAGTAGAGAGACAACAGTAGAGAGACAACAGTAGAGAGACATCAGTAGAGAGACAACAGTAGAGAGACAACAGTAGAGAGACAACAGTAGAGAGACATGAGGTGGACTGTCCCTTTAAGGACCTGCTGGTAACTATGGTGGACTGTCCCTTTAAGGACCTGCTGGTAACTATGGTGGACTGTCCCTTTAAGGACCTGCTGGTAACTAAGATGGACTGTCCCTTTAAGGACCTGCTGGTAACTATGGTGGACTGTCCCTTTAAGGACCTGCTGGTAACTATGGTGGACTGTCCCTTTAAGGACCTGCTGGTAACTATGGTGGACTGTCCCTTTAAGGACCTGCTGGTAACTATGGTGTACTGTCCCTTTAAGGACCTGCTGGTAACTATGGTGGACTGTCCCTTTAAGGACCTGCTGGTAACTATGGTGTACTGTCCCTTTAAGGACCTGCTGGTAACTAAGATGGACTGTCCCTTTAAGGACCTGCTGGTAACTATGGTGGACTGTCCCTTTAAGGACCTGCTGGTAACTATGGTGTACTGTCCCTTTAAGGACCTGCTGGTAACTATGGTGTACTGTCCCTTTAAGGACCTGCTGGTAACTATGGTGTACTGTCCCTTTAAGGACCTGCTGGTAACTATGGTGGACTGTCCCTTTAAGGACCTGCTGGTAACTATGGTGTACTGTCCCTTTAAGGACCTGCTGGTAACTATGGTGTACTGTCCCTTTAAGGACCTGCTGGTAACTATGGTGGACTGTCCCTTTAAGGACCTGCTGGTAACTATGGTGTACTGTCCCTTTAAGGACCTGCTGGTAACTATGGTGTACTGTCCCTTTAAGGACCTGCTGGTAACTGTGGTGTACTGTCCCTTTAA
>JABXJD010000416.1:62500-77500 GCA_013375575.1 Percina caprodes
TTACAGGGTAAGAGCCCTCAGAGATAGACCTCTATGTTACAGGGTAAGATCCTCAGAGATAGACCTCTATGTTACAGGGTAAGATCCTCAGAGATAGATCTCTATGTTACAGGGTAAGATCCCTCAGAGATAGACCTCTATGTTACAGGGTAAGATCCTCAGAGATAGACCTCTATGTTACAGGGTAAGATCCCTCAGAGATAGACCTCTATGTTACAGGGTAAGATCCCTCAGAGATAGACCTCTATGTTACAGGGTAAGAGCCCCCAGAGATAGACCTCTATGTTACAGGGTAAGATCCTCAGAGATAGACCTCTATGTTACAGGGTAAGATCCCTCAGAGATAGACCTCTATGTTACAGGGTAAGATCCTTCAGAGATAGACCTCTATGTTACAGGGTAAGATCCTCAGAGATAGACCTCTATGTTACAGGGTAAGATCCCTCAGAGATAGACCTCTATGTTACAGGGTAAGATCCTTCAGAGATAGACCTCTATGTTACAGGGTAAGATCCTCAGAGATAGACCTCTATGTTACAGGGTAAGATCCTTCAGAGATAGACCTCTATGTTACAGGGTAAGATCCTTCAGAGATAGACCTCTATGTTACAGGGTAAGATCCTCATAGATAGACCTCTATGTTACAGGGTAAGAGCCCTCAGAGATAGACCTCTATGTTACAGGGTAAGAGCCCTCAGAGATAGACCTCTATGTTACAGGGTAAGATCCTCAGAGATAGACCTCTATGTTACAGGGTAAGATCCTTCAGAGATAGACCTCTATGTTACAGGGTAAGATCCCTCAGAGATAGACCTCTATGTTACAGGGTAAGATCCTTCAGAGATAGACCTCTATGTTACAGGGTAAGATCCCCCAGAGATAGACCTCTATGTTACAGGGTAAGATCCCCCAGAGATAGACCTCTATGTTACAGGGTAAGATCCCCCAGAGATAGACCTCTATGTTACAGGGTAAGATCCTTCAGAGATAGACCTCTATGTTACAGGGTAAGATCCTCAGAGATAGACCTCTATGTTACAGGGTAAGATCCCCCAGAGATAGACCTCTATGTTACAGGGTAAGACCCCCCAGAGATAGACCTCTATGTTACAGGGTAAGATCTTATTTTCTTATCTTATTTTGAAGGCCCATTCTTTTTGAATGAAATAAATGAAGGACAACACAATCGCTAACGCTGAACCCACCAGACTCCATGTAAATAAACACTAATTTAAGCATCGTACAACACACTTCATTCAAAGTCGACAGAAACAAAATAAAACGAATAAAAGCAGTTTGGGGTCGTCTTTCCTCTTCTCCAACCATCACAACTCTACTTTTAGTGGAAATTAACACATATTTTACTGATTTACATGTGGAAATATGCCTGCTCTACACACGCTAACATGTCTGGTCTATGGACGCTAAAAGTAGTGCTTTTTTGAATGGAGTCTGGTGGGTTCAGTGCCAGCGACCTCAGAGCTGTTTCTGGTCAAACTGAAAGGTCTTAAACAGGTTTTAAAGCTCTATTTCTGCAGGGATCCTTTTAATAATATTATCAGACACTTAGAATATTAATCTGAGGCTGTCAGCGGCAAAAACAAGCACTTTTGTGAAGGTAAACACAAGCTGGACGATTAATTAACTCACATTACAGCTTGTTGCTCCGCTGCCGACTGCAGAGATCTCTGTTAATACTGGACCAACGTCAGAGACTGTTGTTCCCATCAGTCACTTAGACACAGAAACACAGGAACATAGGAACCAGGTTGGAAAAAATAAGTTTGTAGGCTACTCTATAAAAAGATGGGGCTTTAACTACAGGTGTGTGACAGAGTCAGACTTCCTGTATACACACCTCCGTCTTTTACTTCCTCTCTCAAACGCCTCGATGTCCACTGGATGTTGCACTGAATATAAACTGTGGTGAAATCGTGAAATATGGAGATAATTCCTGTGAAAGTGGACTGAATAGAGACGTAATTATGTGGTGTGTTGGACTTCTAGCTGAGCACAAACGTGGAGGAATTCAAAGGTTGTGGGTTCGAGTCCCACCAGAGTCGTAGTTTATGGTTTGTCAATGCGGGTGCAACTCTCAGTGGAGGACATGCTGGTCTGTCTCAGACCGCCTCATGTCTGCAGCAGATAATGAAATATCATCAGGAAGGTTAGGTGGTTATTACTTTCTGTCAAAATGAGGACAAAGAAGAAGAAAGAAGAAGAAAGAAGAGCGAGTCGGGTGATGTGACACGAGTTATTTATATGAATTACAGAAAAAACAAAGTTAATTTCAATGAGAGAGAGAGAGAGAGAGAGAGAGAGAGATGGATGAACTCCAACGTTGCTGTGGTTAACCAACTTTGAGGTTACACTGAGGGTAGACACACACACACACACACACACACACACACACACACACAGCTTTAACATCCATTAGTGCCTAAAAAGTCTTCGCTAAGAGAATAGAAAACACTACAACCTCATCATCACCTACCAAGGTACGTCCAGGTGCATCCGCTACACACACAGAGACACACACACACACACAGAGACACACACACAGAAACACACACACAAATGCACGCACACCCCAGTGACCGACAATGGCAGCGATCCAACACTCTCACTTTCATCACAGCAGGGTCAGTGTGTGTGTCTGTGCATGTGTGTGTGTGTGCGTGTGTGTGTGTGTGTGTGCGTGTCTGTGCGCGCGTGTGTGTGTGCGTGTCTGTGCGCGCGTGTGTGTGTGTGTGTGTGGACTACATTAAATCAAAACCGAGCCATCAATTGCAATTTCAGTTCCTCCACTTCACACTTTTGACCCGACAGTTTCACTTCTAGTGAACGCCAGTGGAGCCAGATTCACCTCCCAGAGTGCATTGCAACGTTACAGGGGAGCCGTAGTAAAGAGGGTCAAAGGGCAGCAGTAACAGCCCCCAAGAGATGCTCACATGTCTCTGAGCTAGAGTCCACATAATTTGCCTTCAGCAATCAATCAGTAGTTTGCATTGGACTTCTAGCTGCACCACGGTGGATGTATTCAAAGGTTGTGGGTTCGAGTCCCACCAGAGTCGTCTCAGAACAGGTTTCCATGGTTTCATGTTCAAAAAACACCAAATTTTTGTTGTACTGCACATTGCTTTAGATCCTGTTTTCACCCTGTGTGTTCAGGTCTCTGTTTTATCTCCAGAGTGAGACATCTCTCTAGTTTTATCTCCAGAGTGAGACATCTCTCTAGTTTTATCTCCAGAGTGAGACATATCTCTAGTTTTATCTCCAGAGTGAGACATCTCTCTAGTTTTATCTCCAGAGTGAGACATATCTCTAGTTTTATCTCCAGAGTGAGACATCTCTCTAGTTTTATCCCCAGAGTGAGACATCTCACTAGTTTTATCTCCAGAGTGAGACATCTCTCTAGTTTTATCTCCAGAGTGAGACATCTCTCTAGTTTTATCTCCAGAGTGAGACATCTCACTAGTTTTATCTCCAGAGTGAGACATCTCTCTAGTTTTATCTCCAGAGTGAGACATCTCTCTAGTTTTATCTCCAGAGTGAGACATCTCTCTAGTTTTATCTCCAGAGTGAGACATCTCTCTAGTTTAATCTCCAGAGTGAGACATCTCTCTAGTTTTATCTCCAGAGTGAGACATCTCACTAGTTTTATCTCCAGAGTGAGACATCTCACTAGTTTTATCTCCAGAGTGAGACATCTCACTAGTTTTATCTCCAGAGTGAGACATCTCTCTAGTTTTATCTCCAGAGTGAGACATCTCTCTAGTTTTATCTCCAGAGTGAGACATCTCTCTAGTTTTGTCTCCAGAGTGAGACATCTCTGTAGTTTTGTCTCCAGAGTGAGACATCTCTGTAGTTTTGTCTCCAGAGTGAGACATCTCTGTAGTTTTATCTCCAGAGTGAGACATCTCACTAGTTTTATCTCCAGAGTGAGACATCTCACTAGTTTTATCTCCAGAGTGAGACATCTCTCTAGTTTTATCTCCAGAGTGAGACATCTCACTAGTTTTATCTCCAGAGTGAGACATCTCTCTAGTTTTATCTCCAGAGTGAGACATCTCTCTAGTTTTATCTCCAGAGTGAGACATCTCTCTAGTTTTATCTCCAGAGTGAGACATCTCTCTAGTTTTATCTCCAGAGTGAGACATCTCTCTAGTTTTATGTCCAGAGTGAGACATCTCTCTAGTTTTATCTCCAGAGTGAGACATCTCTCTAGTTTTATCTCCAGAGTGAGACATCTCACTAGTTTTATCTCCAGAGTGAGACATCTCTCTAGTTTTATCTCCAGAGTGAGACATCTCTCTAGTTTTATCTCCAGAGTGAGACATCTCTCTAGTTTTATCTCCAGAGTGAGACATCTCTCTTCTATCCTATCTTTGTTGGGAGCTGCACATGCTCAGTAGCTCGGTAAGATCCATCAGCTGATAACTCTTTCTCCAGCTTTGGTCAGTCCAAGGCAGGATCAGCTGGGAGACTTCTTCTAGACCAGGGACACAACAGGGACAGGAAGTAGAACAGGGACAGGAAGTAGTTCTTTTGGAGGTTCTGGTCCACTAGTGGCTGTTGGAGCAGTGTTTTCCATTGAGAACGAGCTAGCATGCTACGGTTAGCCACCTCGTCTCTAGTGACGTAGAAAGCCGTGCAGATGTTGGACAGCTCACCTGGAGACTGAAGACAGAGGACATTCAGAAACCAGATCAGAGGACATTCAGAAACCAGATCAGAGGACATTCAGAAACCGGATCAGAGGACATTCAGAAACCGGATCAGAGGGCATTCAGAAACCGGATCAGAGGACCTTCAGAAACCGGATCAAAAGACATTCAGAAACCGGATCAGAGGACATTCAGAAACCGGATCAGAGGACATTCAGAAACCGGATCAGAGGACATTCAGAAACCAGATCAGAAGACATTCAGAAACCAGATCAGAGGACATTCAGAAACCAGATCAGAGGACATTCAGGAACCAGATCAGAGGACATTCAGACACCGGATCAGAGGACATTCAGAAACCGGATCAGAGGACCTTCAGAAACCGGATCAGAGGACATTCAGAAACCGGATCAGAGGACATTCAGAAACCGGATCAGAGGACATTCAGAAACCGGATCAGAGGACCTTCAGAAACCGGATCAGAGGACCTTCAGAAACCGGATCAGAGGACATTCAGAAACCGGATCTCACTCAAAACAGCAGGATGGTTTTTCTTCACCAGGTTTGTTTGCGTCAGAGACACAAAATAATAATTAATTAATAAATAATAATTTTCATATTTTGGTCCTTTAAGTCTCCGAGTTCAGAGGAAGTAGTGACGTTATTTATCGTGTTTGAGCTCAAACACACGAAAAAGTAGAGCAGAGAAAATAGAGATTAATTACTATAATTAAAAATTACTATAATTAAAAATTACTATAATTAAAAATTACTATAATTAATAATTACTGTAATTAATAATTACTGTAATTAATAATTACTGTAATTAGAGATGATATTCAGGTTATTAGTCATATATACACGCCTGAACTTTACTTTGTATTCAACATTTCCCGAATAAAATGTTCTTTCTCATCTTAAATCAATCATTTGTACATAAAAGCATCCATTTTAGACAGAAAGTGTGTGTGTGTGTGTGTGTGTGTGTGTGTGTGTGTGTGTGTGACATGTTCACATCATCCTCTTATGTAGGCCAGTAGACTGTGTGAGGTCTCACTATGGGTGTGTGTGTGTGTGTGTGTCTTTGTATACACACAAAAACATTGTACTTGTCTTTCTCTCTCTTTCACACACACACACACACACACACACACACACACACAATAGCTCCACTCTGTCCTGCTGTTTCCATTGTGCTCATGGAGTCGGCCAGCTCCACACACACACACACACACACACACACACACACACACACACACACACACACACACACACACACACACACACACACACACACACACACACACAGTGTGAAATGAGTACACACTGAACAGACATTTGACAGTTTACATTAAACTGCCATTAAAAACACGCAAATCTCATCGATTGCACAACAGAGCAACACTTATTGCGTTAGCTAGCAACAACTACATTTCCCATGAGGCTTTGTAACTGATGCTAACGTTTACCTAGCCTCCCTACGTGCACACACGTTGCTTAGAAACAACTTTCCTCCTCTGCGTATTCACGGGTCTATGTTTATGATATCGTACGAAAATGTACGCACAACAATACGCGTGATATCCCACGTAACTAGGCAACCGCGGGCTGGTCACGTGACACCGGTAGGGTGTAGCTAAGCTACTCCAGAGCACGGCTAGCGGCCGGCTGGAGGGTCACACGCACACACACATACACACACACGCATGCACGCACACACTACTACTAAAACTACTACTACAAATAGACACAAAACTACCACAAAATGGCTCCAAAGAGACACAAAACTAAACACACACACACACACACACACACACACTCCATACAGTCTTGCCACCTGGGAATATCCAGTAATTTCTGTACATAGAAACAGTTGAATGCACATAATTTGCCTAGTACGCAAATATATGCACACGCGGTGTACACACACACACACACACACACACACACACACACACACACACACACACACACACACACACACACTTTGTGACTGGCAAGGAGAAATGTGCATCTGGGCATGAATCTACATTTCACAACTATTCGCTTCCACGTGCAGTGTGTTTCTGCAGATACCGTGAAGTATCAAGTCTACTGCCGCTACATTGGGGTGTGTGTGTGTGTGTGTGTGTGTGTGTGTGTGTGTGTGTGTGTGTGTGTGTGTGTGTGTGTGTGTGTGTGTGGGGGTAAAGAACACACCAGGACTTCACCCAAATGGGCCTCATTCATTTTTCATTGACCTTTTAACTGTAGTGTGATAAATCACGCAGCTTTGTCATCATTAGGGTTCCAGACAGGGTCAACATGTGTGTGTTGGACTTCCAGCTGGACACTGGACAAGTTATTCAAAGGTTGAGGGTTCGAGTCCCACCAGAGTCGGCTTTATAGTCTGCATGAAAGCTGCAACACAACGCTGAGCTCTGGTGTGTACAGCAGCGTTTGAATGAAGGTAGCTGAAAGAGATGATTGTAGTTGGGCTTCTTTAAGCTTTGTGACTGTAGTTTATCAATGAGCTCCAACGTTTTAGACCCAGATATGTGATAATAACCCCAAATCACATGAAAAAGAGACAAAAACTACTACAAACACATGCAAAACTACCACAAAGAGACACAAAACTACTACAAAGAGACACACAACTACTATAAAAACACAAAACTACTACACACAGACACAAAACTACCACAAACTGGCTCCAAAGAGACACAAAACTACTACTAAGAGACACAAAACTACCACAAACTGGCTCCAAAGGGACATAGACATAGTCTGTCCACCAGAGGACGCTCTACAACGTCCCTGTTAGTGATGGCGTTGCATAGTCTGTCCACCAGAGGACGCTCTACAACGTCCCTGTTAGTGATGGCGTTGCATAGTCTGTCCACCAGAGGACGCTCTACAACGTCCCTGTTAGTGATGGTGTTGCATAGTCTGTCCACCAGAGGACGCTCTACAACGTCCCCGTTAGTGATGTGTTGCATAGTCTGTCCACCAGAGGACGCTCTACAACGTCCCTGTTAGTGATGGCGTTGCATAGTCTGTCCACCAGAGGACGCTCTACAACGTCCCTGTTAGTGATGGCGTTGCATAGTCTGTCCACCAGAGGACGCTCTACAACGTCCCTGTTAGTGATGGTGTTGCATAGTCTGTCCACCAGAGGACGCTCTACAACGTCCCTGTTAGTGATGGCGTTGCATAGTCTGTCCACCAGAGGACGCTCTACAACGTCCCTGTTAGTGATGGTGTTGCATAGTCTGTCCACCAGAGGACGCTCTACAACGTCCCTGTTAGTGATGGCGTTGCATAGTCTGTCCACCAGAGGACGCTCTACAACGTCCCTGTTAGTGATGGCGTTGCATAGTCTGTCCACCAGAGGACGCTCTACAACGTCCCTGTTAGTGATGGTGTTGCATAGTCTGTCCACCAGAGGACGCTCTACAACGTCCCTGTTAGTGATGGCGTTACATAGTCTGTCCACCAGAGGACGCTCTACAACGTTAGTATCAGAACTTTAATATATTTTGATGTTCTGTTGTGACAATAAAACAAATTATTATATTATTTTAGTGAGAACTCATAAATAACTATTACATGACCTTATTTATCTGTCATTTTAATTATATATACAGTATGTATGCATGAATGTATAAATACAATATAAATACAATATATATATATATATATATATATATATATATATATATATATATATATTGTATTTATATTTTTATTTTAATGTTTTACATGCTCAAATAAACTACTTAACTTACAAAGAAAAACGCAAAATAAATAGTTTTTGCTGAAAGCGTAATATTTCTCCTCTTCTAAGAGCTCTTTCATGGTCCAGCAGCTCTGAGCAGCGTCCACGTTTCCTTTGTGCTTTGCTTTCTGGGACAATGGGTCGTATTCAGTCGTCATGGTGACTGTTTTCATTGTTCTTCACGTTGTTTTCCAACTCAAAACATACTTCATGCTCCAGGGCCTCTGCCTCAACTGTAAGCCCCAGATGGATGGACAGACAGACAGACAGACAGACAGACAGACAGACAGACAGACAGATAGAGGCTCTATGGCTGGGTGTGGATCTCCAGGGCCTAGGCCTCAACTCTAAGCCCCAGTTAGAGCCTCTATGGCTGGGTGTGGATCTCCAGGGCCTAGGCCTCAACTCTAAGCCCCAGTTAGAGGCTCTATGGCTGGGTGTGGACCTCCAGGGCCTAGGCCTCCACTCTAAGCCCCAGTTAGAGCCTCTATGGCTGGGTGTGGACCTCCAGGGCCTAGGCCTCAACTCTAAGCCCCAGTTAGAGCCTCTATGGCTGGGTGTGGACCTCCAGGGCCTTGGCCTCAACTCTAAGCCCCAGTTAGAGCCTCTATGGCTGGGTGTGGACCTCCAGGGCCTAGGCCTCAACTCTAAGCCCCAGTTAGTTGCTCTATGGCTGGGTGTGGACCTCCAGGGCCTAGGCCTCAACTCTAAGCCCCAGTTAGAGGCTCTATGGCTGGGTGTGGACCTCCAGGGCCTCGGCCTCAACTCTAAGCCCCAGTTAGAGGCTCTATGGCTGGGTGTGGACCTCCAGGGCCTAGGCCTTAACTCTAAGCCCCGGTTAGTTGCTCTATGGCTGGGTATGGACCTCCAGGGCCTCGGCCTCAACTCTAAGCCCCAGTTAGAGGCTCTATGGCTGGGTGTGGACCTCCAGGGCCTCGGCCTCAACTCTAAGCCCCAGTTAGAGGCTCTATGGCTGGGTGTGGACCTCCAGGGCCTAGGCCTCAACTCTAAGCCCCAGTTAGAGGCTCTATGGCTGGGTGTGGACCTCCAGGGCCTTGGCCTCAACTCTAAGCCCCAGTTAGTTGCTCTATGGCTGGGTGTGGACCTCCAGGGCATAGGCCTCAACTCTAAGCCCCAGTTAGTGCCTCTATGGCTGGGTGTGGACCTCCAGGGCCTAGGCCTCAACTCTAAGCCCCAGTTAGTTGCTCTATGGCTGGGTGTGGACCTCCAGGGCCTAGGCCTCAACTCTAAGACCCAGTTAGTGCCTCTATGGCTGGGTGTGGACCTCCAGGGCCTAGGCCTCAACTCTAAGCCCCAGTTAGTTGCTCTATGGCTGGGTGTGGACCTCCAGGGCCTAGGCCTCAACTCTAAGCCCCAGTTAGTTGCTCTATGGCTGGGTGTGGACCTCCAGGGCCTCGGCCTCAACTCTAAGCCCCAGTTAGAGGCTCTATGGCTGGGTGTGGACCTCCAGGGCCTAGGCCTCAACTCTAAGCCCCAGTTAGAGGCTCTATGGCTGGGTGTGGACCTCCAGGGCCTAGGCCTCAATTCTAAGCCCCAGTTAGAGGCTCTATGGCTGGGTGTGGACCTCCAGGGCCTCGGCCTCAACTCTAAGCCCCAGTTAGAGGCTCTATGGCTGGGTGTGGACCTCCAGGGCCTAGGCCTCAACTCTAAGCCCCAGTTAGAGGCTCTATGGCTGGGTGTGGACCTCCAGGGCCTAGGCCTCAACTCTAAGCCCCAGTTAGTGCCTCTATGGCTGGGTGTGGACCTCCAGGGCCTCGGCCTCAACTCTAAGCCCCAGTTAGAGGCTCTATGGCTGGGTGTGGACCTCCAGGGCCTTGGCCTCAACTCTAAGCCCCAGTTAGTGCCTCTATGGCTGGGTGTGGACCTCCAGGGCCTCGGCCTCAACTCTAAGCCCCAGTTAGAGGCTCTATGGCTGGGTGTGGACCTCCAGGGCCTAGGCCTCAACTCTAAGCCCCAGTTAGTGCCTCTATGGCTGGGTGTGGACCTCCAGGGCCTCGGCCTCAACTCTAAGCCCCAGTTAGTTGCTCTATGGCTGGGTGTGGACCTCCAGGGCCTAGGCCTCAACTCTAAGCCCCAGTTAGAGGCTCTATGGCTGGGTGTGGACCTCCAGGGCCTAGGCCTCAACTCTAAGCCCCAGTTAGAGGCTCTATGGCTGGGTGTGGACCTCCAGGGCCTCGGCCTCAACTCTAAGCCCCAGTTAGAGGCTCTATGGCTGGGTGTGGACCTCCAGGGCCTAGGCCTCAACTCTAAGCCTCAGTTAGTGCCTCTATGGCTGGGTGTGGACCTCCAGGGCCTCGGCCTCAACTCTAAGCCCCAGTTAGTTGCTCTATGGCTGGGTGTGGACCTCCAGGGCCTAGGCCTCAACTCTAAGCCCCAGTTAGAGGCTCTATGGCTGGGTGTGGACCTCCAGGGCCTAGGCCTCAACTCTAAGCCCCAGTTAGAGGCTCTATGGCTGGGTGTGGACCTCCAGGGCCTCGGCCTCAACTCTAAGCCCCAGTTAGAGCCTCTATGGCTGGGTGTGGACCTCCAGGGCCTAGGCCTCAACTCTAAGCCCCAGTTAGAGGCTCTATGGCTGGGTGTGGACCTCCAGGGCCTAGGCCTCAACTCTAAGCCCCAGTTAGAGGCTCTATGGCTGGGTGTGGACCTCCAGGGCCTAGGCCTCAACTCTAAGCCCCAGTTAGAGGCTCTATGGCTGGGTGTGGACCTCCAGGGCCTAGGCCTCAACTCTAAGCCCCAGTTAGAGGCTCTATGGCTGGGTGTGGACCTCCAGGGCCTAGGCCTCAACTCTAAGCCCCAGTTAGAGCCTCTATGGCTGGGTGTGGACCTCCAGGGCCTAACCATTCACCCTCCCTGACATCCCTAAAATCGTGCGTCTATCTCGGCTAAAAATAAGAAATATCCTTCAAAACACACAGACACACGTCATTTGAGTGAAGGCTTCATATAACGGCAGCCCTTTATCGTGTGTGTGTGTGTGTGTGTGTGTGTGTGTGTGTGTGTGTGTGTGTGGTGTATTCTGTCCTATTGTCTTGTGTTGTATTGTGAGGAAGCGTCTCGCTGGACAGTTGAACCATCGATGTGAGACTCTTAAATCTGTTGTCAGCTGCTGCAGAGAAAGAACTGTAAAACCACACAGCCTCTGTGTGTGTGTGTGTGTGTGTGTGTGTGTGTGTGTGTGTGTGTGTGTGTGTGTGTGTGTGTGTGTGTTTGGGAATTCCCTCTGTTTGTGTGTGAGTGTGTGTGTGCGTCTCAAATTAGTGGAAAGAAACAAAATGATAGAGCCAACGGGTTTTATGGAGAGACTGGAATGAGAGAGCGAGCAGTGATTCATGATGGGAATGTACAGAGAGGCCGCACAACGTGTCGAACACACACACACACACACACACACACACACACACACACACACACACACACACACACACACACACACACACACACACACCTGCGTAGAACCACAAACACAATGAACAGTAGTTAATACTCTACTTACTTACTCTACTTTACAGCTAATTGCTTCTACTGTTATTTTCTATATTGTATTTTTTATTCTTTTTTCTCTATTCACGTGTTTTTTAAGCTGAAATCTGCTGCTGGAAACTCAATTTCCTTGCAGGAGTCATCCCAAAAGGACCAATAAAGAGAGGCTAAGTCTAAGTCTAACACATGAGAGCATTGTTTCCATCAGGGACGTCCTGATTAGCTCTGTTAAACCCCCGACCCCCAATATATCAGATCTGATACGTGTAGTTGCTCAGATAATAGAGCTGTTTATTTGTTCATGAAAATAAGAATGGTTCGTGGTTCGTGGTTCGTGGTTTCGTGGTTCGTGGTTCGTGGTTTCGTGGTTCGTGGTTCGTGGTTCGTGGTTTCGTGGTTTCGTGGTTCGTGGTTCGTGGTTCGTGGTTTCGTGGTTCGTGGTTCTGTGGTTCGTGGTTCGTGGTTTCGTGGTTCGTGGTTCCGTGGTTCGTGGTTCGTGGTTCGTGGTTACGTGGTTTCGTGGTTACGTGGTTCGTGGTTCGTGGTTCGTGGTTACGTGGTTTCGTGGTTTCGTGGTTCGTGGTTTCGTGGTTTCGTGGTTCGTGGTTTCGTGGTTTCGTGGTTTCGTGGTTCGTGGTTTCGTGGATCGTGGATCGTGGTTTCGTGGTTCGTGGTTCGTGGTTCGTGGTTACGTGGTTTCGTGGTTCGTGGTTTCGTGGTTTCGTGGTTTCGTGGTGGAATCAGAGAAGAAGTGTGGAGAATTGGAGTACTTCTGTGAAAATAGGGTCCAGGACCACCTAGTGACCTCTAGCCATCTGTAATAATTACAGAGGTCGGCTGTGATCTTAAGCCCCATGTTGAGGTGATAATTTCAATCCATTTCAACAAATCCACGCCCCCCCGCCCCCGTTCACAACCCACCCAGACAAAAGTCCAGAAAAGATGACACAGTCAAGACAATATTCCAGACCATTCAACCAAATAATCAGACAAAAAAAGCCTATCAGACAAACCTCTCCCCAGCACAAAGCTACCTAGGACCCCTCCAGAAAGCTCAGGTAAACCCCCACCCCCCAATTCAACAGTTATCTCCCAGGTCTTTCCATAAAGAGCAGGTCTAGACCGGACTCTGGGATGTTATTTATCTCCCAGGTCTTTCCATAAAGAGCAGGTCTAGACCAGGACTCTGGGATGTTATTTATCTCCCAGGTCTTTCCATAAAGAGCAGGTCTAGACCAGGACTCTGGGATGTTATTTATCTCCCAGGTCTTTCCATAAAGAGCAGGTCTAGACCAGGACTCTGGGATGTTATTTATCTCCCAGGTCTTTCCATAAAGAGCAGGTCTAGACCGGACTCTGGGATGTTATTTATCTCCCAGGTCTTTCCATAAAGAGCAGGTCTAGACCAGGACTCTGGGATGTTATTTATCTCCCAGGTCTTTCCATAAAGAGCAGGTCTAGACCAGGACTCTGGGATGTTATTTATCTCCCAGGTCTTTCCATAAAGAGCAGGTCTAGACCAGGACTCTGGGATGTTATTTATCTCCCAGGTCTTTCCATAAAGAGCAGGTCTAGACCAGGACTCTGGGATGTTATTTATCTCCCAAAGGCTGTGATGAGCAGGTGTGTGTGTGTGTGTGTATCTGATGAGCAGGTGTCTGTGTGTGTGTGTGTGTGTGTGTGTGTGTGTGTGTGTGTGTATGTGTATGTATGTGGCTATTTAGCAGCGGCACCGTGGCTCCGTCCGGCGCTTAGCCCCGCCCACGATGATTGTGATTGGTTCAAAGAAATGCCGATAAACCAGAGCAGGTTTTCCTCCCGTCCAGGGACGCTGTGTGGACCAGAGAGACCCGCATCTGGGCACGCAAGGAGACCCGAACCATAACATGCAGCTTTTGTTCTTTTAACCCTTTCTTGGATACGTTATTATTAGGTTATTATTACGTTATTATTAGGTTATTATTAGGTTATTATTACGTTATTATTAGGTTATTATTACGTTATTATTAGGTTATTATTACGTTATTATTACGTTATTATTACGTTATTATTACGTTATTAACACTGACAGGAATTATACTCACTGTTTTAGGGGCGAGGCCACCAGGCTGTTTTCTATAAGTCCTCCAAACCACACGCCAATAACGCGTGTGTGTGTGTGTGTGTGTGTGTGTGTGTGTGTGTGTGTGTGTGTGTGTGTGTGTGTGTGTGCATATTTTCTGTAAGTATCCTTGCATTCATGTGTCTGTGTTGTTTAAGTTGTTTACTGTGTTGCTCTGAGGTTAAAGCCACTGCGGTATACATCTGTCGCCTGATACACACACACACACACACACACACACACACACACACACACACACACACACACACACACACACACACACACACACACACTAGAGCCTCTGTCCAACATCAGGCGATGCTAAATTGCTGCACTAATTATTATAAATGACAACCACTGGTGGAGGAAACAATCCTCCCACATCCCATAATTATATATATATATATATATATATATATATATATATATATATAATAATTATCTGTGTGGGCTCGATATTAAAACTGCTTCCAAATACTTTGGGGTGCGTTTGTTTTCTCTTTGCCCCTGAAATTAATTAATGTTTAACCCTCCAATAGAATAGAATGGAAACAATGGAAAGCCTTTATTATACATTATACATGTATCTGTACCTGAGATTATATATGAAAATATTTAAAAAAAATTAAATATATATATATATAAATGTAAAAATGTAAAAATGTAAAAAAATATAAAAATATAAAAATATAAAAACATAAAAATATAAAAATATAAAAACATAAAAACATAAAAATATAAAAATATAAAAATTAAAAAATAAAATAAAACTTAAAAAATTAAAAAATATATAAAAATGTGAGAGGGGACAGAAACAAGAATGATTGATGGAGGGAGAGTGGAGAGGAGGTGTGAAGGGGGGGCGAGGAGGGGTGAGGGGGGGCGAGGGGGGGGGGGCGAGGGGGTCCATGTTGAAAGGCCTGCTCCATGTTTATTATTCTGACTTTCTCCATCCCTCGCTCCTTTCAGTC
>JABXJD010000416.1:105000-110000 GCA_013375575.1 Percina caprodes
GCTTGTGTGTTGTAAACTCCTTCAACTGTTTTTACAGCTTGTAGTTCTGCAACCAGGGACTCTGCGTCCGTCCAGACGGGAGATACTGGAGTTCCCTAATCAGAGGGTGTAGGCTATCTCCTGAAGATGGCCCTAGCTATCCGCTGCAGTTGGGTTAGCATACAGGGATGGGGGGTGCAGCTGGGACCCTCCAGTCGGCTTCCTTGACCATTTTACAATTTGATTTAGGCGATTCTAACTGAAACTCATCCAAACCATGATGCTAAGGAGAAATATATGGTGGATTCAATAAAAGCATGATGACATAATGCCAACATGGGCTTGTCTACACGGCCTAAAATGTCTAATCAACATCTCCACACCTGTGATGTGGATGGATTATCTCGGCAATGGAGAAGTGCTCACGAACACAGATTTAGAACAACATGTGAGACAAATAAGTCTTTTGTGTACAGTACGTAGTCAAAGTCTCAGACCTTTGAGTCCAGCTCATGGAAAATGGCGCAACAACCAAAGTGTTGGGTTCATAATTTTATTCTCCTTTTGGGAGCCAGACGAGTCCCCCGCCGCAGGAAATCAGATTTAATGCCGTTCCACATCAGAGCCTTTGATATTATTATATTACACCTGCTGCTGTCAGACTACTGCCAGCAGAGCGGATGCTGCTGATCTGAAGGCCAGTTAGCTCCATCTAGTGGACCCACAGTAGAACCCCATGGCCGGGTTGCTCCAGCGGTAGAGTGGGTGCACATGTACTGAAAGATGATTTCCTGCATGTCTCCCTCCCCCCCTCCCTCCCCTTTCTGACAGTAGTACTGTCAAAAATTAAAGGTGGAAAAGCCCCCAAAAAACGTAGCTGTAGCATAAGAAAAAGGAGGTTGAATGGGTTGAGAGCCTGTAAGAGAAATAGTATCTGCAATGGGCAGAGTGTAGTGACTAGGGATGGGATGGGGGTCTAAGTGTGTGTGTGTGTGTGCGTGCGTGCGTGCGTGTGTGTTTTGGTTTTCGGTTTCACACTAGGTAACACTAACTTATTAACTTTAGTTTTGCAGTTATTTTTGGAATTTATGGTCAACAAACCTCATTTATAGGAAATGATATGTCAACTCCCTCCACCTAGTCCTGGGTCTTCCCAGAGGCCTCCTCCCAGCTGGACGTCCCTCCACCTAGTCCTGGGTCTTCCCAGAAGCCTCCTCCCAGCTGGACGTCCCTCCACCTAGTCCTGGGTCTTCCTCGAGGCCTCCTCCCAGCTGGACGTCCCTCCACCTAGTCCTGGGTCTTCCCAGAGGCCTCCTCCCAGCTGGACGTCCCTCCACCTAGTCCTGGGTCTTCCTCGAGGCCTCCTCCTAGCTGGACGTCCCTCCACCTAGTCCTGGGTCTTCCCAGAGGCCTCCTCCCAGCTGGACGTCCCTCCACCTAGTCCTGGGTCTTCCTCGAGGCCTCCTCCCAGCTGGACGTCCCTCCACCTAGTCCTGGGTCTTCCCAGAGGCCTCCTCCCAGCTGGACGTGCCTGGACCACCTCCCTAGGGACCCCCCCAGGAGGCATCCTTATCAGATGCCCGAACCACTTCAACTGGCTCCTTTAGACGTGAAGGAGCAGCGGCTCTACTCCGAGCTCCTCTCGGATGACTGAGCTTCTCACCCGATCTCTAAGGGGGACACCAGCCCCCCTCCCCCTCCTGAGGAGACCAGCCCCCCTCTTGAGGAAACCCATTTTGTTCTGGTTCTTCTGGTCCTGACCCAGCCTTCATGACCATAGGTGAGGGTAGCGAACGCTGACCAGTAGATCGAGAGCTTGTCCTTCTGGCTCAGCTCTCTTTTCGTCACAACGGTGCGATAAACTGAACGTAATACCCCCCCCCACCCCCCCTGCTGCTCCGATTCTCCGACCAATCACACGCTCCATGGTCCCCTCACTCGCGAACAAGACCCCAAGGTACTTAAACTCCTTCACTTGGGGTAAGGACTCACTCCCTACCTGAAGAAAGCACTCCATCGGTTTCCTGCTGAGAACCATGGCCTCAGATTTAGAATCACACACTTACATAATCAATTAAGAGTCAATTAACAGTACAAGTCATTTTGATTTAATCAAGTTTATTGCAGGTGCGTAAAAGACTTTGGAGCTGACCCGTTTTTAGTAAAAAATAATAATAATTTTGGCACAAAACATGGGCCAGAGTAATAAGCGCTGAAAATGTCAACAAGAAAAATATTAAAAAACATCAAAAAAATTAAATTAAATTAAATTGAAAAAAAACATCAAAAAATAAAAATAATAAAATTAAAAAAAATTAAAAAAAAACTTTGGCAAAAATATCAAAAAAATAAAAGTAAATAAAAAAAACTTCAAAAAATAAAAATAATAAAAATTTAAAAAACTTTGGCAAAAATATCAAAAAAATAAAAGAAAATTAAAAAAAAACATAAAAAAATAAAAATAATAAAATTTAAAAAACATCAAAAAATAAAAATAATAAAAATTTAAAAAACGTTGGCAAAAATATCCCAAAAATAAACAAAATATTTTAAAAAACAAAAAAATGAAAATTAAATTTTAAAAAACATAAAAAAATAAATAAAAAATATTAAAAAATAAAACAAAATTTTAAAAAAACATCAAAAAATAAAAATTTAAAAAACTTCAAAAAAATAAACCATGGTCATGGTTGATGGGAAGAAAACACAAGGGCTGAAGAGTTTATTTATCTATTTTTTTAGGCTAGCAGTTTCTATCTGCTTCCAGTCTTTGTGCTAAGCTAAGCTAATCATGTCCTATATTTCTGATAGTCTTTCCGTCCTTTGTCCATCTGGGGTCAGACGGCGTCCTCCTGCTGTCCAGAAGCTGCAAGTGTCGTCATTTCCTCTGCAGCCTGCTCCGCTGCGTCGCTGAGCGCCGGCTTCCTGCTGCAGGAGAACATCTGGCGCAGCGTCCGTCTGAAGGGGGGGTAGATGTAGAAGCAGAGCAGGGGGTCCACCCAGAGGTGCAGCACGCTCAGCAGCAGCGTGGACTCCTTCCCCAGGAACAGCTGCCTCTTGGTGTGGCAGTCTGTGATGACCCTGGTCTGGGTCAGCGTGTACGGCGTGCGGACCACGTGGTAGGGCACGAAGCTGAGGACGTAGGCCAGCGCCACCGCCGTGACGCTCCTCGCCACCCGCCGGGCGTCCCCCCACAGGTTGGGGTCTCTGCGGCTGCCCAGGAGTCGCCTGAGAGCCAGACCGCTAGAGATGAGCACGGCGGCGGAGGCGTTGGCGAACAGCGCAGTGCAGAGGAAGACGGTCAGGGCGTGCCAGTGGAGGCTGATGTCCTTCTTCAGGGACGAGCAGCTGAGGTAGCGCTGCTCCTGCATGGACAACGGTTACAGCTTTCAGCGTTTTACTCATTACAAACACAGTAAAAACACACAAATAGCGTATTTACACTGCATGGTATGTACTCTAGTCTACAGTCCCTGGTACCTGCTAACGGGTACTTTATGTAGTACTACCTCAGTCGAGGCTCCAGGCTGCTGAGGAGACACCAAAAGGTGACGTGTAATTCTCCGTTCTGACCACTAGAGGCTGCTCTAGGTTACCTGAGAACCGGCTTCTAGTTGATGGGTTATTATGTTTATGTTTCATAGTCATAGTTAATATTTAATCACTGCTTACACACAGTCTCCCATAGCATCTTATCATGGTCAGTGGGTTTCTGCATTTTTATTCTTATGTATGTGTATATGTATATGTGTGTATATGTATATATATGTGATATATGTATGTATATGTGTGTATATGTGTGTATATGTGATATATGTATGTATATGTGTGTATATGTGTGTATATGTGTGTATATGTGTGTATATGTATGTATATGTGTGTATATGTATGTATATGTGTGTATATGTGTGTCTATGTGTGTGATATATGTGTGATATATGTGTGTATATGTGTGATATATGTATGTATGTATGTATATGTGTGTATATGTATGTATATGTGTGTATATGTGTGTCTATGTGTGTGATATATGTGTGATATATGTGTGTATATGTGTGATATATGTATGTATGTGTGTATATGTGTGTATATGTGTGATATATGTATGTATGTGTGATATATGTGTGTATATGTGTGATATATGTGTATATGTGTGATATATGTGTGTATATGTATGTATATGTGTGTATATGTGTGTATATGTATGTATTCGTGTGTATATGTGTGTATATGTGTACATATGTGATACATGTGTGTATATGTGTGATATATGTATGTATGTGTGATATATGTGTGTATATGTGTGATATATGTGTGTATATGTATGTATATGTGTGTATATGTGTGTATATGTATGTATTCGTGTGTATATGTGTGTATATGTGTACATATGTGATACATGTGTGTATATGTGTGTATATGTGTGTATATGTGTTTGTTGTGTTATGTTGTCTTGCTACTAGATGCCTAAAATTTCCTTTGGGATGAATAAAGTATCTATGAATGTATGTATGTTCCACAGTGTTGCTTTAAGCAGCAGTAGTAGTATTACTATATACATATAGTACTATACATGTATTACTATATACATATAGTACTATATACATATAGTACTATACATGTAGTACTCCCCGTAGTCCTACCTGGACGGGCTGTGTGGGCAGAGCCATGTTGGGCACCATGATGAGCAGCAGCAGCAGCCAGACGACCAGCGACAGCAGCCGGGCGAAGCCGACCGCCTGCAGCTGCAGGGAGCGCAGGGTGGGGCAGTCCTGCAGGACAGGGGGGACATGTGGGACATGTGGGACATGTGGGACATGTAGGACATGTAGGACATTTACAGCGATGAGAATTAGTTGACCCCCCCAGGCTGAAGTTGATTAAAAAGAGGAATAAATCTTAATGCCTTTATTCAAAGAATAAAGGACACCAATTTTCTTTGTGAATGAATAAATGTTCTTCCTTAAAATACAGAATAAAATACCCCCCTATGTTAAAATACAGGGGCATAAGTATACCCC
>JABXJD010000416.1:117500-122500 GCA_013375575.1 Percina caprodes
GTCACTAGGTTAGTCTGGGTCACTAGGTTAGTCTGGATCACTAGGTTAGTCTGGGTCACTAGGTTAGTCCAGATCTCTAGGTTAATCTGGGTCACTAGGTTAGTCTGGATCACTAGGTTAGTCTGGGTCACTAGGTTAGTCTGGATCTCTAGGTTAGTCTGGATCACTAGGTTAGTCTGGATCACTAGGTTAGTCTGGGTCACTAGGTTAGTCTTGATCTCTAGGTTAGTCTGGATCACTAGGTTAGTCTGGATCACTAGGTTAGTCTGGGTCACTAGGTTAGTCTGGGTCACTAGGTTAGTCTGGATCACTAGGTTAGTCTGGGTCACTAGGTTAGTCCAGATCTCTAGGTTAATCTGGGTCACTAGGTTAGTCTGGATCACTAGGTTAGTCTGGGTCACTAGGTTAGTCTGGATCTCTAGGTTATTCTGGATCACTAGGTTAGTCTGGATCACTAGGTTAGTCTGGGTCACTAGGTTAGTCTGGGTCACTAGGTTAGTCTGGATCACTAGGTTAATCTGGGTCACTAGGTTAGTCTGGATCACTAGGTAAGTCTGGATCACTAGGTTAGTCTGGGTCACTAGGTTAGTCTGGATCTCTAGGTTATTCTGGATCACTAGGTTAGTCTGGATCACTAGGTTAGTCTGGGTCACTAGGTTAGTCTGGGTCACTAGGTTAATCTGGATCACTAGGTTAATCTGGGTCACTAGGTTAGTCTGGATCACTAGGTAAGTCTGGATCACTAGGTTAGTCTGGGTCACTAGGTTAGTCTGGATCTCTAGGTTATTCTGGATCACTAGGTTAGTCTGGATCACTAGGTTAGTCTGGGTCACTAGGTTAGTCTGGGTCACTAGGTTAGTCTGGATCACTAGGTTAGTCTGGGTCACTAGGTTAGTCTGGATCACTAGGTTAGTCTGGATCACTAGGTTAATCTGGGTCACTAGGTTAGTCTGGATCTCTAGAGCTTCTTAGCTGATCAAGTCGTCGGCGGTGTGTACGTACGGTGCATTCATGGCAACAGTAGAGGGACATCAGTAGAGAGACAACAGTAGAGAGACAACAGTGGAGAGACATCAGTAGAGAGACATCAGTAGAGAGACAACAGTAGAGAGACATCAGTAGAGAGACATCAGTAGAGAGACATCAGTAGAGAGACAACAGTAGAGAGACATCAGTAGAGAGACAACAGTGGAGAGAGAACAGTAGAGAGACAACAGTAGAGAGACAACAGTGGAGAGACATCAGTAGAGAGACAACAGTGGAGAGACATCAGTAGAGAGACATCAGTAGAGAGACAACAGTAGAGAGACAACAGTAGAGAGACATCAGTGGAGAGACATCAGTAGAGAGACAACAGTAGAGAGACAACAGTAGAGAGACAACAGTGGAGAGACATCAGTAGAGAGACAACAGTGGAGAGACATCAGTAGAGAGACATCAGTAGAGAGACAACAGTAGAGAGACAACAGTAGAGAGACATCAGTGGAGAGACATCAGTAGAGAGACAACAGTAGAGAGACATCAGTAGAGAGACATCAGTAGAGAGACAACAGTAGAGAGACATCAGTAGAGAGACAACAGTGGAGAGAGAACAGTAGAGAGACAACAGTAGAGAGACAACAGTGGAGAGACATCAGTAGAGAGACAACAGTGGAGAGACATCAGTAGAGAGACATCAGTAGAGAGACAACAGTAGAGAGACAACAGTAGAGACATCAGTGGAGAGACATCAGTAGAGAGACAACAGTAGAGAGACAACAGTAGAGAGACAACAGTGGAGAGACATCAGTAGAGAGACAACAGTGGAGAGACATCAGTAGAGAGACATCAGTAGAGAGACAACAGTAGAGACACAACAGTAGAGAGACATCAGTGGAGAGACATCAGTAGAGAGACAACAGTGGAGAGACAACAGTGGAGAGACATCAGTAGAGAGACAACAGTAGAGAGACAACAGTAGAGAGACATCAGTAGAGAGACAACAGTGGAGAGACAACAGTAGAGAGACAACAGTGGAGAGACAACAGTAGAGAGACATCAGTAGAGAGACAACAGTAGAGGGACAACAGTAGAGAGACATCAGTAGAGAGACAACAGTAGAGAGACAACAGTGGAGAGACAACAATAGAGACACAACAGTGGAGAGACATCAATAGAGAGACAACAGTAGAGAGACATCAGTGGAGAGACATCAGTAGAGAGACATCAGTAGAGAGACAACAGTAGAGAGACAACAGTAGAGAGACATCAGTAGTGAGACAACAGTAGAGAGACAACAGTGGAGAGAGAACAGTAGAGAGACAACAGTAGAGAGACAACAGTGGAGAGACATCAGTAGAGAGACATCAGTAGAGAGACAACAGTAGAGAGACATCAGTAGAGAGACATCAGTAGAGAGACATCAGTAGAGAGACAACAGTAGAGAGACATCAGTAGAGAGACAACAGTGGAGAGAGAACAGTAGAGAGACAACAGTAGAGAGACAACAGTGGAGAGACATCAGTAGAGAGACAACAGTGGAGAGACATCAGTAGAGAGACATCAGTAGAGAGACAACAGTAGAGAGACAACAGTAGAGAGACATCAGTGGAGAGACATCAGTAGAGAGACAACAGTAGAGAGACAACAGTAGAGAGACAACAGTGGAGAGACATCAGTAGAGAGACAACAGTGGAGAGACATCAGTAGAGAGACATCAGTAGAGAGACAACAGTAGAGAGACAACAGTAGAGAGACATCAGTGGAGAGACATCAGTAGAGAGACAACAGTAGAGAGACATCAGTAGAGAGACATCAGTAGAGAGACAACAGTAGAGAGACATCAGTGGAGAGACAACAGTGGAGAGAGAACAGTAGAGAGACAACAGTAGAGAGACAACAGTGGAGAGACATCAGTAGAGAGACAACAGTGGAGAGACATCAGTAGAGAGACATCAGTAGAGAGACAACAGTAGAGAGACAACAGTAGAGAGACATCAGTGGAGAGACATCAGTAGAGAGACAACAGTAGAGAGACAACAGTAGAGAGACAACAGTGGAGAGACATCAGTAGAGAGACAACAGTGGAGAGACATCAGTAGAGACATCAGTAGAGAGACAACAGTAGAGACACAACAGTAGAGAGACATCAGTGGAGAGACATCAGTAGAGAGACAACAGTGGAGAGACAACAGTGGAGAGACATCAGTAGAGAGACAACAGTAGAGAGACAACAGTAGAGAGACATCAGTAGAGAGACAACAGTGGAGAGACAACAGTAGAGAGACAACAGTGGAGAGACAACAGTAGAGAGACATCAGTAGAGAGACAACAGTAGAGGGACAACAGTAGAGAGACATCAGTAGAGAGACAACAGTAGAGAGACAACAGTGGAGAGACAACAATAGAGACACAACAGTGGAGAGACATCAATAGAGAGACAACAGTAGAGAGACATCAGTGGAGAGACATCAGTAGAGAGACATCAGTAGAGAGACAACAGTAGAGAGACAACAGTAGAGAGACATCAGTAGTGAGACAACAGTAGAGAGACAACAGTGGAGAGAGAACAGTAGAGAGACAACAGTAGAGAGACAACAGTGGAGAGACATCAGTAGAGAGACAACAGTGGAGAGACATCAGTAGAGAGACATCAGTAGAGAGACAACAGTAGAGAGACAACAGTAGAGAGACATCAGTGGAGAGACATCAGTAGAGAGACAACAGTAGAGAGACAACAGTAGAGAGACAACAGTGGAGAGACATCAGTAGAGAGACAACAGTGGAGAGACATCAGTAGAGAGACATCAGTAGAGAGACAACAGTAGAGAGACAACAGTAGAGAGACATCAGTGGAGAGACATCAGTAGAGAGACAACAGTAGAGAGACATCAGTAGAGAGACATCAGTAGAGAGACAACAGTAGAGAGACATCAGTAGAGAGACAACAGTGGAGAGAGAACAGTAGAGAGACAACAGTAGAGAGACAACAGTGGAGAGACATCAGTAGAGAGACAACAGTGGAGAGACATCAGTAGAGAGACATCAGTAGAGAGACAACAGTAGAGAGACAACAGTAGAGAGACATCAGTGGAGAGACATCAGTAGAGAGACAACAGTAGAGAGACAACAGTAGAGAGACAACAGTGGAGAGACATCAGTAGAGAGACAACAGGAGAGACATCAGTAGAGAGACACAGTAGAGAGACAACAGTAGAGACACAACAGTAGAGAGACATCAGTGGAGAGACATCAGTAGAGAGACAACAGTGGAGAGACAACAGTGGAGAGACATCAGTAGAGAGACAACAGTAGAGAGACAACAGTAGAGAGACATCAGTAGAGAGACAACAGTGGAGAGACAACAGTAGAGAGACAACAGTGGAGAGACAACAGTAGAGAGACATCAGTAGAGAGACAACAGTAGAGGGACAACAGTAGAGAGACATCAGTAGAGAGACAACAGTAGAGAGACAACAGTGGAGAGACAACAATAGAGACACAACAGTGGAGAGACATCAATAGAGAGACAACAGTAGAGAGACATCAGTGGAGAGACATCAGTAGAGAGACATCAGTAGAGAGACAACAGTAGAGAGACAACAGTAGAGAGACATCAGTGGAGAGACAACAGTAGAGAGACAACAGTAGAGAGACATCAGTGGAGAGACAACAGTAGAGAGACAACAGTAGAGAGACAACAGTAGAGAGACAACAGTGGAGAGACATCAGTAGAGAGACAACAGTAGAGAGACATCAGTAGAGAGACAACAGTAGAGAGACAACAGTAGAGAGACATCAGTAGAGAGACATCAGTAGAGAGACAACAGTAGAGGGACAACAGTGGAGAGACAACAGTGGAGAGACATCAGTAGAGAGACAACAGTAGAGAGACATCAGTAGAGAGACATCAGTAGAGAGACAACAGTAGAGGGACAACAGTGGAGAGACAACAGTGGAGAGACATCAGTAGAGAGACAACAGTGGAGAGACAACAGTAGAGAGACAACAGTAGAGAGACA
>JABXJD010000416.1:127500-142500 GCA_013375575.1 Percina caprodes
CCTTTTGAAATTTTCGCGGGTTTTCCCCCAAAATTTGTCACTTTTTTGACATTTTTGTTACTTTTTTTCAACATTTGTTCACATTTTATTGACATTTTTCTCTTTTTTTTACTTTTTTTTAAACTTCTTTTATTAATTGTTTTTTCTCCAAATGCTGTAAAATTGACAAAAAAACATTCAAATTCAAAGAAAGTAGCGAACTGACAGTACCTAGGTAAGGACTACGAGCCAGTCAGAAGCAGAGCATGAGGCCCTGACAGTACCTAGGTAAGGACTACTAGCCAGTCAGAAGCAGAGCATGAGGCCCTGACAGTACCTAGGTAAGGACTACTAGCCAGTCAGAAGCAGAGTATGAGGGCCTGACAGTACCTAGGTAAGGACTACTAGCCAGTCAGAAGCAGAGTATGAGGGCCCTGACAGTACCTAGGTAAGGACTACTAGCCAGTCAGAAGCAGAGTATGAGGCCCTGACAGTACCTAGGTAAGGACTACTAGCCAGTCAGAAGCAGAGCATGAGGCCCTGACAGTACCTAGGTAAGGACTACTAGCCAGTCAGAAGCAGAGTATGAGGGCCCTGACAGTACCTAGGTAAGGACTACTAGCCAGTCAGAAGCAGAGTATGAGGGCCTGACAGTACCTAGGTAAGGACTACTAGCCAGTCAGAAGCAGAGTATGAGGGCCCTGACAGTACCTAGGTAAGGACTACGAGCCAGTCAGAAGCAGAGTATGAGGCCCTGACAGGACCTAGGTAAGGACTACTAGCCAGTCAGAAGCAGAGTATGAGGGCCCTGACAGTACCTAGGTAAGGACTACTAGCCAGTCAGGAGCAGAGTATGAGGCCCTGACAGGACCTAGGTAAGGACTACTAGCCAGTAAGAAGCAGAGTATGAGGGCCCTGACAGTACCTAGGTAAGGACTACTAGCCAGTCAGAAGCAGAGTATGAGGGTCCTGACAGTACCTAGGTAAGGACTACTAGCCAGTCAGAAGCAGAGTATGAGGCCCTGACAGTACCTAGGTAAGGACTACTAGCCAGTCAGGAGCAGAGTATGAGGGCCCTGACAGTACCTAGGTAAGGACTACTAGCCAGTCAGAAGCAGAGTATGAGGGCCCTGACAGTACCTAGGTAAGGACTACTAGCCAGTCAGAAGCAGAGTATGAGGCCCTGACAGTACCTAGGTAAGGACTACTAGCCAGTCAGGAGCAGAGTGTGAGGGCCCTGACAGTACCTAGGTAAGGACTACTAGCCAGTTAGAAGCAGAGTATGAGGGCCCTGACACTACCTAGGTAAGGACTACTAGCCAGTCAGAAGCAGAGTATGAGGGCCCTGACAGTACCTAGGTAAGGACTACTAGCCAGTCAGGAGCAGAGTATGAGGGCCCTGACAGTACCTAGGTAAGGACTACTAGCCAGTCAGAAGCAGAGTATGAGGCCCTGACAGTACCTAGGTAAGGACTACTAGCCAGTCAGAAGCAGAGTATGAGGGCCCTGACAGTACCTAGGTAAGGACTACTAGCCAGTCAGAAGCAGAGTATGAGGGCCCTGACAGTACCTAGGTAAGGACTACTAGCCAGTCAGAAGCAGAGTATGAGGGCCCTGACAGTACCTAGGTAAGGACTACTAGCCAGTCAGAAGCAGGGTATGAGGGTCCTGACAGTACCTAGGTAAGGACTACTAGCCAGTCAGAAGCAGAGTATGAGGGCCCTGACAGGACCTAGGTAAGGACTACTAGCCAGTCAGAAGCAGAGTATGAGGCCCTGACAGTACCTAGGTAAGGACTACTAGCCAGTCAGGAGCAGAGTATGAGGGCCCTGACAGTACCTAGGTAAGGACTACTAGCCAGTCAGAAGCAGAGTATGAGGGCCCTGACAGGACCTAGGTAAGGACTACTAGCCAGTCAGGAGCAGAGTATGAGGGCGTGCCCTGACAGTACCTAGGTAAGGACTACTAGCCAGTCAGAAGCAGAGTATGAGGCCCTGACAGTACCTAGGTAAGGACTACTAGCCAGTCAGAAGCAGAGTATGAGGGCCCTGACAGTACCTAGGTAAGGACTACTAGCCAGTCAGGAGCAGAGTATGAGGGCCCTGACAGTACCTAGGTAAGGACTACTAGCCAGTCAGAAGCAGAGTATGAGGCGTGCCTGACAGTACCTAGGTAAGGACTACTAGCCAGTCAGAAGCAGAGTATGAGGGCCCTGACAGTACCTATGTAAGGACTACTAGCCAGTCAGAAGCAGAGTATGAGGGCGTGCCCTGACAGTACCTATGTAAGGACTACTAGCCAGTCAGAAGCAGAGTATGAGGGCCCTGACAAGGGGGGGGTTGGGGGTTCGGGGGTAATAATTTCAGGCTCTGTAGACATGTAACGCTTTTTAAAATGAGTATATGAATTTAATGATATTACACAAACACATACATAAAAACCCAATACTGTCCTGTTACATGTACTATATACATATATATAAAAATATATATATATAAATATATATAAAATATATATATATATATAAATATATATATATATATATATATATTTATATATATAAATATATATTTAAAAAATTATATATATATATATATATATATATATATTTATATATATATATAAATATATATATATATTTTTATATATATATATTTTTATATATATATATATATATAAAAATATATATATATGTATAAATATATATATATATATACATATATATATATATATAATATATATATAT
Source organism: Percina caprodes (assembly GCA_013375575.1). Classification (NCBI taxonomy): domain Eukaryota; kingdom Metazoa; phylum Chordata; class Actinopteri; order Perciformes; family Percidae; genus Percina; species Percina caprodes. Next base: position 130,226 of record JABXJD010000416.1, read on the forward strand.
ATGTATTTATATATATATATGTATTTATATATATATATATATATTTATATATATATATGTATTATATATATATATATATGTATTTATATATATATATGTATTTATATATATATATGTATTTATATATATATATATGTATTTATATATATATATGTATTTATATATATATATATATTTATATATATATATATATGTATTTATATATATATATGTATTTATATATATATATATGTATTTATATATATATATGTATTTATATATATATATATGTATTTCTATCTCCAAGACAACCTTTCCTTTATTTAAACATACCAGACATTAATAATCTTATTAAGAAGTGAAGCTGCTGCATGTTGAGTTCAGTCAGATGTTCAAATTCAGCTCATTTCAAAGGAAAAACTACATTTAATGTTCACACAACATTTGACGTGTTGCCAAGCTTTACTGGGCCGTTGCCTCCGAGGTCAAAGGTCAAAGGTCAAGGTCACTTCAGAGATCCTAACCCATGTGTTGTCTTCCCGTTGACCTGCAACCTGCAAATTAAAACTGTTTTGTCGTCTTTTCTCAATACTTTTGTCGCTTTCATGACGTTTTTGTCTCTTTTCGGATGTTTTTATAAATTTTTTTCTGCACTTTTTGTCATTTTTTTCTACATAAATCCTGTTTTTTTTGTTTTTTTTGACAATTTGGTTGAAAGAAACCCAGATTTCTGATATAGAAGCGTTTTAAAACGGGTCACATTAGACCCGAGGACACCAGCGGTTAAAAATAGATTTTAACCCTCGTGTTGTTTCCGAAAATCAACACTTTTGTCGACGTTTTGAACTTTTTCTGACGTTTTTGTCCCTTTTTTCAAAACGCTCCAGCTGCAGTTTCTGCCCCGAGACCGGAGTCTAAAACCCTTTAATCAGCGTTCTGGGCGTCTTTCTCGACCCTTTCGTGTCTTTCCTCCAATGATTTTGTCACTTTTTCAACGTTTGTCGACTTTTTCTAAACCTTCTGAAATGTTTGTGGGTTTTTCCGCAAATTCCCCCCTAGAGGGGTCTAGACCTGCTCTACCTGTAAATTATAGAGCGGTCTAGACCTGCTCTATCTGTAAATTATAGAGGGTCTAGACCTGCTCTATCTGTAAATTATAGAGCGGTCTAGACCCGCTCTACCTGTACATTATAGAGGGTCTAGACCTGCTCTATCTGTAAATTATAGAGCGGTCTAGACCTGCTCTATCTGTAAATTATAGAGGGTCTAGACCTGCTCTACCTGTACATTATAGAGCGGTCTAGACCTGCTCTATCTGTAAATTATAGAGCGGTCTAGACCCGCTCTATCTGTAAATTATAGAGCGGTCTAGACCCGCTCTACCTGTACATTATAGAGCGGTCTAGACCCGCTCTACCTATACATTATAGAGCGGTCTAGACCTGCTCTATCTGTACATTATAGAGCGGACTAGACTCGCTCTACCTGTACATTATAGAGCGGTCTAGACCCGCTCTATCTGTACATTATAGAGTGGTCTAGACCCGTTCTACCTGTACATTATAGAGCGGTCTAGACCCGTTCTACCTGTACATTATAGAGCGGTCTAGACCCGCTCTACCTGTACATTATAGAGCGGTCTAGACCTGCTCTATCTGTAAATTATAGAGCGGTCTAGACCTGCTCTATCTGTAAATTATAGAGCGGTCTAGACCTGCTCTATCTGTAAATTATAGAGCGGTCTAGACCTGCTCTATCTGTACATTATAGAGCGGTCTAGACCTGCTCTATCTGTACATTATAGAGCGGACTAGACTCGCTCTACCTGTACATTATAGAGCGGTCTAGACCCGCTCTATCTGTACATTATAGAGTGGTCTAGACCCGTTCTACCTGTACATTATAGAGCGGTCTAGACCGCTCTACCTGTTATAGAGCCGTGTCTAGACCCGCCTACCTGTACATTATAGAGCGGTCTAGACCCGCCTATCTGTACATTATAGGGTGGTCTAGACCCGCTCTATCTGTACATTTTAGAGCGGTCTAGACCCGCTCTACCTGTACATTATAGAGCGGTCTAGACCTGCTCTATCTGTAGATTATAGAGCGGTCTAGACCTGCTCTACCTGTACATTATAGAGCGGTCTAGACCTGCTCTACCTGTACATTATAGAGCGGTCTAGACCTGCTCTATCTGTACATTATATAGCGGTCTAGACCTGCTCTACCTGTACATTATAGAGCGGTCTAGACCTGCTCTACCCGTACATTATAGAGCGGTCTAGACCTGCTCTACCTGTACATTATAGAGCGGTCTACACCTGCTCTATAATTATATTCTATGAATACATTTTGATTGATTGACTTTGACGTCCAGATGTCGGCGTCTTTGCGCTACAGCACCGCGGTCTGCTTCGCGGCGGTGGTGAGCGACGTCTTCCTGTTGAACCTGATGGTGCTGGTGCGCCTGCCGCTGCTCCTCCCTCGGTGTTTGCGTGCGAGCCGCGCCTGCGTGGTGCTGACCGCCTGCGCAGGCTCAGGTGGCCCGGAAGGCCTTGCAGAAGATGAAATAGATGAGCGGGTCCAGGCACACGTTGAGAACCGACACCATGATGGTCAGCTCCTTCAGGTAGTAGAACGCCTGGCGCCACGCGCACCGCTGCCTCAGGAACGCGTGAGGGCAGGCGGACCAGGTGGTACGGCACGGCAGACGCGAGAAGACGCTGACCAGCACCAGCATGTTCCGCTGGGACTTGGCGAGCTTGGTGGAGCCAGAGGACGCGGCCGGCTGCCTGCGCCTGCGACAGGCGGCGGGACGCTGTAGTAGAAGAAGACGAGGAGACGAGGACGAGCAGGAAGGCGGCAAGTGAGCTGATGTGCACCATTCTGTAGAAGATGGTGAGCTGTTGGCTGTGAAGGACGCCGCAGTCCACGGCGCTGGAGACGGGGGGCGGCTCCTGGGTGAGGAGCACAGGATGATGTATGTGCTCATCGTGGCCACGAGGACAAGCCAGGTTACCGTGGAGACGATGTAGGCGGCGCGCACCGTCTGCAGGATGTGGGTTCCTAACGGGTGGATGATCTTCAGATACCTGGAGGGACGAGAGAGGCAGCAAGTCAGCTTCGTTGTTTCTGCATTTGGACCCTCATGTTGTCTTTGGGTCAAATTTGACCCGTTTTCAGGTTTTTTTGGGGGGGGGGGGGGTTTGTCAATAAATGAGCCGTTTGAAATGTCAACATTAAAAATATCAAAATACTTTTGACAAAACATCCAAAAAACCACCCACAACACTGAAAAAGTAACACAAATGTCGGAAAAAGTGATAATAGTGTTGAAAAAAAGTGACCAAAACGGGCTTTTTTGCTTGAGGGGAAGACAACACAAAGGTTAAAAAACAAGGAAAACGTCAGCGTTGATGCCACAAAGTCAAATATAGAAGCTGAAATAATACTTCATTCATCCCACAACGGGGAAGTTCCCTGGTTACAGCAGCAGTTTCTATAGAAACAACAACAACAAACCAGCAAACAGCAGACAACCTGCAAATATTAATGTAAAGTAGCATCATATAAAAGATATTATTAAGTAAAGTTAGCGGCCGTAGTACAAAACACTGCAATGTAAGTGAATAAGTGATGTGAAATTAAATAGAATAATATGTAATTAAATAATATAGCAGCAGGTCACGTTTGACCCTCCCGGTGTCCTCGGGTCACAATTGACCCCCCCCCGTGTCCTCGGGTCAACAAAAGGCAACAAAAAGGCTACAAAAGGCAACAAAAAGGCTACGAAAAGGCTACAAAAAAGCTACGAAAAGGCTACGAAAAGCCTACGAAAAACCTACGAAAAGGCAACAAAAAGGCTACGAAAAGGCAACAAAAAGGCTACAAAATGGCTCCGAAAAGGCTCCGAAAAGGCTACGAAAAGGCTACGAAAAGCCTACGAAAAGCCTACGAAAAACCTACGAAAAGGCTACGAAAAGCCTACGAAAAACCTACGAAAAGGCAACAAAAAAGCTAGGAAAAGGCTACGAAAAGCCATATTTAGTCTTGATCGTTGTGATGGGACTTATAGAAACGGGGACATCAGACAGTTTCTGTCTGTCTTTAGGTGGACGAGTCATCCTCAACATACGTTGGGTTCTGGTTTTAGAACGATGAAGACATCTGGTGACGGATTCTTTTATCAAATGTCTTAAAAATGAGTTAAAATAAATAAATGGAGATTAGTCATCTGGGTCACGGCACTACAAAGCCGTGACCCAGATAAATACCAGGACCTGATGCACAGAGACCGCATCACACTGAGTTTTCTCTGAAATTTGACACCTTTGGTTTGACTCAGAGTGACGTCACACACCCACCGAAAGACTTTCATGATAAACCACAATGTCATGCAGCGCCACGCTGGCTGAGTCAGCTCCACAGGACCAGGTTCGGCTTCTTCGGTGTTTTTGTTGCTATTTTTTAAGATTTTCTCTCATTTTCATTGTTTTTGTTGCTTTTTGGACGTTTTTGTCTCATTTTCATTGTTTTTGTTGCTTTTTGGACGTTTTTGTCTCATTTTCATTGTTTTTGTTTTGTTTCTGAGATTTCTTTTGGACATTTTTTTCAACATTTTGGTTTCCACTGTGCATGACACCCCCACCCGGCACCGTCAGACTCCACCTACCAAGAGCCTGGGTCTGTACCAAGAGCCTGGGTCTGTACCAGGTTTCTGCGTAAAAGGAGTTTTGCCTCGACCCTGTTGCACCAAATGCTCTTGCCGGAATTACTGGAATTGTTAGGTCTTTGTAAATTATAGAGCGGTCTAGACCTGCTCTATCTGTAAATTATAGAGCGGTCTAGACCTGCTCTACCTGTAAATTATAGAGCGGTCTAGACCTGCTCTACCTGTAAATTATAGAGCGGTCTAGACCTGCTCTATCTGTAAATTATAGAGCGGTCTAGACCTGCTCTATCTGTAGATTATAGAGCGGTCTAGACCTGCTCTATCTGTAGATTATAGAGCGGTCTAGACCTGCTCTACCTGTAAATTATAGAGCGGTCTAGACCTGCTCTACCTGTAAATTATAGAGCGGTCTAGACCTGCTCTACCTGTAAATTATAGAGCGGTCTAGACCTGCTCTATCTGTAAATTATAGAGCGGTCTAGACCTGCTCTATCTGTAAATTATAGAGCGGTCTAGACCTGCTCTACCTGTAAATTATAGAGCGGTCTAGACCTGCTCTATCTGTACATTATAAAGCGGTCTAGACCTGATCTATCTGGGACTGAGTGTGTGTTGCAGAGCCCAAACAGAAGCCCCTCTACCGTCCCCGAACACCCCGTTGCATCCTACCTGTTGGCTGCGATGTAGCCCATGAACAGGATGCTGGCGTACATGTTCAGGTAGAAGGCGGATGCTCCGTAGGTGCAGTAGACCCGGCGGACGTCGACGGAGCTGCTGGCGTAGTTGGTGATGCGGAGGGGCAGACAGAGGCTGATGAAGAAGTCGGCGGCCGCCAGGTTCTTCAGGTACACCGTCACGCTGCTCGACACCTGCTGCTGGGCTCGGCAGAAATACACCTTCAGGGTGAAACCATTCAGGACCAAACCAACCTGCAGGGGAGAGAGGGGGGCGTTAGGGTGCTCGATTGATGGGTGTGGTGAGGAGGGAGGGAGGAGGGAGGAGGGAGGGAGGAGATAGGAAGGAGGGAGGGAGGAGTGAGAGGAGAGAGGGAGGAGAGAGGAGAGGGAGGAGAGAGGGAGGAGTGAGGAGAGATGAAGGAAAGAGAGAGGAGGGAGGATGGATGGAGGGGAGAGGGAGGAAGGAGGAGAGAGGGAGGAGTGAGGGAGGAGAAAGGAAGGACTGAGGGAGGAGAGAGGGAGGAGTGAGGGAGGAGAGAGAGGTGAGAGGGAGGAGAGAGGAAGGAAAGAGAGAGGAGGGAGGATGGATGGAGGGGAGAGGGAGGAAGGAGGAGAGAGGGAGGAGTGAGGGAGGAGAGAGGAAGGACTGAGGGAGGAGAGAGGGAGGAGTGAGGGAGGAGAGAGAGGTGAGAGGGAGGAGAGAGGAAGGACTGAGGGAGGAGAGAGGGAGGAGTGAGGGAGGAGAGAGAGGTGAGAGGGAGGAGAGAGGAAGGACTGAGGGAGGAATGAGGGAGGAATGAGGGAGGAGGGACTTGCTGCCGAGTCAGAATTTAAGACGTATATTATGTGTAAATATAAAAAACAATTCACAAAAACATAATTAAAAACAACCAAAAAATTGACGGCAAATTTTGAAGAAAAAAAAATAACAAAAACGTTTTATTTTAAATGCTGAAAAAATGACAAAAAAAAATCAAAAACTTGTTAAAAAGTGACAAAAAAATGTGCAAAAAACAAAAAAAATCGACAAAAACATTTTTTTTAAACACTGAAAAAATGACATAAAAATATCAAAAACATTGCCAAAGGTGACAAAAACTTTAAATAAAATTATAAAAATAATAAAATAAAAAACAAAACAAAAAAAATCACAAAAACGTAATTAAATAGCGTTAAAAAATTGACTACAAATTTTGGAAAAGATCGACATAAACATGATTGATTCCACACAACGCTCTTTGCCAAGTACAAATCTCTACTTTCATTAATTTTGGGGCGTCTTATTCAATTTTATAGCATTTGAAACCAAATTGAAGTGTTTTTGAAATAGTATTGAGAGTAAAAGTTGACATATTCCAGTCTGTGATTATCATCAACATCCATTCCTTTAATTTTAGTCTCAATAATTCCTAATTTCTGCTTTTATAACTCAAACATTAGGTATAATTTCCCATAAATGAGCTTTATTGACCATAAATTCAAAAAATAACTGTAAAACTAAAGTTAATAAGTTAGTGTTACGTGGTGTTAAACATCAAAAAAAGTTGAAAACATTGGAAAAAAGTGTTTTATTTTCAATTTTGACGAGAAGACAACACAAGGGTTTAGACATTGATCCCCATTGATCCCCATTGATCCCCATTGATCCCCATTGATCCCCATTGATTCCCATTGACTCCCATTGATCCCCATTGATCCCCATTGATTCCCATTGACTCCCATTGATCCCCATTGATCCACATTAATCCCCATTGATCCCCATTGATCTCCATTGATCCCCATTGATCCCCATTGATCCCCATTCATTCCCATTCATTCCCTTTGATCCCCATTGATTCCGATTGACTCCCATTGACTCCCATTGATCCCCATTGATCCACATTAATCCCCATTGATCCCCATTGATCTCCATTGATCCCCATTGATCCCCATTGATCCCCATTCATTCCCATTCATTCCCTTTGATCCCCATTGATTCCGATTGACTCCCATTGACTCCCATTGATTCCCATTGATTCCTTAGACGGAGCCCGAGACTCACCAGAAACACCAGCGTGTAGACGAGCAGGAAGACGGCGTTCGCCGAGGGGATCAGCTGATCGCAGTGAGACGAGGCGCTGGCGTTGGTCCGGGAGGACACCGAGGACCGGTTGGAGACCAGAGTCACCGCCGCTCCGCCACGGTCGGCCATGCTGCGGATGCTCTAGTTGGATTAAAATTAAGTGTGTGTGAGACAATGGCTGAAACATCAGGTGTGTGTGTAGGGAACTGGCTAATGCTGAAAGGGAAGTGACAGATCACCACGGCAACAGCAGAGAAAACCTAAACCCCTAAATACACTCAGATGGACATGTCTGTCTGTCTGTCTGTCTGTCTGTCTGTCTGTCGGGACAACAAAAACACTTCAATTTGGTTTCAAATGCTATAAAATTGAATAAGACGCCCCAAAATTAATGAAAGTAGAGATTTGTACTTGGCAAAGAGCGTTGTGTGGAATCAATCATGTTATTTTGGGGAATTAAAAAGGACATTGATATAGGAAGACAACATGAGGACAACATGAGGACACCATGAGGACAATATGAGGACAAAATGAGGACAACATGAGGGCAACATGAGGACAACATGAGGGCAACATGAGGACAACATGAGGACAACATGAGGACAACATGAGGGCAACATGAGGACAACATGAGGACAACATGGGGACAACATGAAGACAACATGAAGACAACATGAGGACAACATGAGGACAACATGAGGACAACATGAGGACAACAAGGGGACACCATGAGGACAACATGAGGACAACATGAGGACAACAAGTGGACACCATGAGGACAACATGAGGACAACATGGGGACAACATGAGGACAACATGAGGACAACATGAGGACAACATGAGGGCAACATGAAGAAAACATGAGGGCAACATGAGGACAACATGAGGGCAACATGAGGACAACATGAGGACAACATGAAGACAACATGAAGACAACATGAGGGCAACACGAGGACAACATGAGGACAACACAAGGACAACATGAGGGCAACATGAAGACAACATGAGGACAACATGAGGACAACATGAGGACAACATGAAGACAACATGAGGACAACATGAGAGCAACATGAGGACAACATGAGGGCAACATGAAGACAACATAAAGACAACATGAGAAGAACATGAAGACAACATGAGGACAACATGAAAACAACATGAAAACAACATGAAGACAACATGAGGACAACATGAGGACAACACAAGGACAACATGAGGGAAACATGAGGAAAACATGAGGACAACATGAGGACAGCATGAGGAAAACATGAGGACAACATGAGGACAACAAGAGGACAACATGAAGACCACATGAGGACAACATGAGGACAACATGAGGGCAACATGAAGACAACATGAGGACAACATGAAAACAACATGAAAACAACATGAAAACAACATGAAGACCACATGAAGACAACATGAGGACAACATGAGGACAACACGAGGACAACATGAGGGAAACATGAGGAAAACATGAGGACAACATGAGGACAGCATGAGGAAAACATGAGGACAACATGAGGACAACAAGAGGACAACATGAAGACCACATGAGGACAACATGAAGACAACATAAGGACAACATGAAAACAACATGAAAACAACATGAAAACAACATGAAGACAACATGAGGACAACATGAAGACAACATGAAGACAACATGAGGACAACATGAAGACAACATGAGGACAACATGAAGACAACATGAAGACCACATGAGGACAACATGAGGACAACATGAGGGCAACATGAAGACAACATAAGGACAACATGAAAACAACATGAAAACAACATGAAAACAACATGAAGACAACATGAGGACAACATGAAGACAACATGAAGACAACATGAGGACAACATGAAGACAACATGAGGACAACATGAAGACCACATGAGGACAACATGAAGACCACATGAAGACCACATGAGGACAACATGAGGACAACATGAGGACAACATGAGGAAAACATGAGGACAACATGAGGACAACATGAGGACAACATGAGGAAAACATGAGGACAACATGAGGACAACATGAGGACAACATGAAGACAACATGAGGACAACATGAAGACAACATGAGGACAACATGAAGACCACATGAGGACAACATGAAGACCACATGAGGACAACATGAAGACCACATGAGGACAACATGAGGACAACATGAGGACAACATGAGGACAACATGAGGAAAACATGAGGACAACATGAGGACTCAACTAACCACAACATGCAAAGTTTCCATTTCAATAATAAATCCTCTTTTATGTCTGAAGCTGTAAGTTTCATTTACAGCTGAAAAATAGAAGAAAGGTGTTAAATAACGTGAGAATAAGACGTTAAACAGAGTTACCTGTTGTGCTCACCTGTTTGTTAGAATCTCTGATGGGGAAACACTGTCTGACTTCCTTCTGCACAGCAAGAGGAAGCAACACTGATGTGGTCAGTGTGTGTGTGTGTGTGTGTGTGTGTGTGTGTGTGTGTGTGTGTGTGTGTGTGTGTGTGTGTGTGTGTGTGTGACGCTGCTGTTCATTTGCATATCAGACACACACACAGTACAACGTTTGTGTGAAATAACAGTGAAACTAGAACATGGGGTAGTCCATAATGTTCTCTCCAGGACATGAACACCTGTTTCCTGGTGAAAGTCTTGTGTTTTCTCCTTAACTTCTCCAGGACATGAACACCTGTTTCCTGGTGAAAGTCTTGTGTTTTCTCCTTAACTTCTCCAGGACATGAACACCTGTTTCCTGGTGAAAGTCTTGTGTTTTCTCCTTAACTTCTCCAGGACATGAACACCTGTTTCCTGGTGAAAGTCTTGTGTTTTCTCCTTAAATTCTCCAGGACATGAACACCTGTTTCCTGGTGAAAGTCTTGTGTTTTCTCCTTAACTTCTCCAGGACATGAACACCTGTTTCCTGGTGAAAGTCTTGTGTTTTCTCCTTAACTTCTCCAGGACATGAACACCTGTTTCCTGGTGAAAGTCTTGAGTTTTCTCCTTAACTTCTCCAGGACATGAACACCTGTTTCCTGGTGAAAGTCATGTGTTTTCTCCTTAACTTCTCCAGGACATGAACACCTGTTTCCTGGTGAAAGTCTTGTGTTTTCTCCTTAACTTCTCCAGGACATGAACACCTGTTTCCTGGTGAAAGTCTTGTGTTTTCTCCTTAACTTCTCCAGGACATGAACACCTGTTTCCTGGTGAAAGTCTTGTGTTTTCTCCTTAACTTCTCCAGGACATGAACACCTGTTTCCTGGTGAAAGTCTTGTGTTTTCTCCTTAAATTCTCCAGGACATGAACACCTGTTTCCTGGTGAAAGTCTTGTGTTTTCTCCTTCTCCAGGACATGAACACCTGTTTCCTGGTGAAAGTCTTGTGTTTTCTCTTAACTTCTCAGGACATGAACACCTGTTTCCTGGTGAAAGTCTTGAGTTTTCTCCTTAACTTCTCCAGGACATGAACACCTGTTTCCTGGTGAAAGTCATGTGTTTTCTCCTTAACTTCTCCAGGACATGAACACTTGTTTCCTGGTGAAAGTCTTGAGTTTTCTCCTTATGTCCAGCATGTTAAAATGCTTCATTTATGCCAACATTGTATATTTAATGGCTGACAACACAGATGTTAATGCGTGTTCTTGCTGCAGCTTCTCAGTGGAAACGGTGCATATTAGAACACATGTGGTCTATAAGTAGGTCAGCGGACCCACATCCTGCTCAGAGGATCAGACTCATACAGACGCATTGTTCCAGTCTTTCAGAGACTGTGGTGGACCCTCCTGCAGAGACTGTGGTGGACCCTCCTGCAGAGACTGTGGTGGACCCTCCTGCAGAGACTGTGGTGGACCCTCCTGCAGAGACTGTGGTGGACCCTCCTGCAGAGACTGTGGTGGACCCTCCTGCAGAGACTGTGGTGGACCCACCTGCAGAGACAGAAGGCTGTGTTGTGTTCAAGGCTTTAATGTCTATGCAACCTCATCCCATTAATGCCTGTTACTAACTCGACTTCTTCCCTTTCCCGGAGTCTTGTGCTCTCTCTCTCTCTCCCTCTATCTCTTACTCTCTCTCTCTCTCTCTTTCTCTCTCTCTCTTTCTCTCGGTCTCTCTCTCTCTGTCTCTCTCTCTCTCTCTCTTTCTCTCTCTCTCTATGTCTCTCTCTCTTTCTCTCTCTCTCTTTCTCTCTCTCTCTCTCTCTCTTTCCCTCTATCTCTTTCTCTCTCTCTCTCTGTCTCTCTCTCTCTCTTTCCTCTATCTCTTTCTCTCTCTCTCTCTGTCTCTCTCTCTCTTTCTCTCTCTCTCTCTGTCTCTCTCTCTCTCTCTCTTTCCCTCTATCTCTTTCTCTCTCTCTCTCTGTCTCTCTCTCTGTGTCTCTCTCTCTCTCACTCTCTGTCTCTCTCTCTTTGTCTCACCCCCAACCGGTCGAGGCAGATGCCCCCCCACCCTGAGCCATGGTTCTGGTCCAGGTTTCTGCCTCTTAAAGGAAGTGTTTCCTGGCCTCTGTGTCTTAGTGCTTGCTCTTGGTGGGCTCTTTATGGAAAGACCTGGGAGATAAATAACATCCCAGAGTCCTGGTCTAGACCTGCTCTTTATGGAAAGACCTGGGAGATAAATAACATCCCAGAGTCCTGGTCTAGACCTGCTCTTTATGGAAAGACCTGGGAGATAAATAACATCCCAGAGTCCTGGTCTAGACCTGCTCTTTATGGAAAGACCTGGGAGATAAATAACATCCCAGAGTCCGGTCTAGACCTGCTCTTTATGGAAAGACCTGGGAGATAAATAACATCCCAGAGTCCTGGTCTAGACCTGCTCTTTATGGAAATCTTGGATTGAGTTCTCTTTGTGCTGACGAGGAAACTGCCACAGCGGTTTTCAGCAACAGA
>JABXJD010000416.1:155000-157500 GCA_013375575.1 Percina caprodes
GTCAAAATAAAAAGTATTGTTATTGTTTTTTTGAAGGGGGCAGCTAACCCTCCGCACCACGATGTCTAACACGACGAGGAGCGGAGAAATCATCCACCTGAACGTCGGGGGCAAGAGGTGAGGAACCGGGGGATGAACGGTTGAGGCTAACCGCTAACGGTAGAGGGGATCCAGCTACGGCGACGACAGTTACGTTAAGGCACCAAAACGAGTAGTTAAGTCAATGAAAAAGATCGTGGTTGTGATTAAAACACCGCAGAGAAACGTACACGCGATTCCTGCGTGAAAGTATTAAAAATATATTATTATATTTGCTAAGATTTTGCGTAATTCTGCGTAACTTCCGGCCGTAGCTGTATCCCTTCTAGCAACAACGGCTAACCTCCGGCTAGCTAACGTTAGCTGCTAATAAAGAGTCGTCCCACCGGGTTATAAACGTTTTAAAAGTTAATATCATTACAGCGCCTTGACACCTTTGAGCGCACAAAGTAGTCAGAAAGAAAGGAAAGCACATTGACGCAGATAGAGAGAAAAATAAAGCCAAATTAAAGTTATTATGGAGTGTAAGTTAAGTGTCCGATAATGGAAGTACTTGGGAACAAACGTCGCGATCAGGAGCTACAATGCAAAAATAGCTTTACATTCTGAATTAAATACCCGCAAACAAACGTCAAATAAGGTTATATGTTTGCCAATGCTTGTTCTGGAGTAAAGAGAGTTGCTAATGTGTAACGTTACATGTCTGCAAAAGTTACTGTGACCGAGAATGGAACCATGTAGCATTTGGCTAAGTGGTGGCTAAACAGTTAGCATCCTTAACTTAACTCACTATATATCTTTATCTCCTTTTCTGTCTACATTATCTATCTGTACTAATATGTGTTCCCAGGTTCAGCACCTCCCGGCAGACACTGATGTGGGTTCCTGACTCCTTTTTCTCCAGGTGGGTGACAAAAAACACACGACTTTAATGCAGCCACCGCCAAACTCCATTCAAAATTTGAGCGATTTAACGTTGCCTTGACTACTCACACACAACAGTGTGTCTGCTCATGAACACCTGGATGGTTTGTGTTTCAGTCTTTTGAGCGGTCGGATCTCAACTCTGAAGGATGAAACTGGAGCTGTAAGTACACTGGCTCTGTATTTATACACCCGTTCATGAATGTGTGTGTGTGTGTGTGTGTGTGTGTGTGTATATATTGTATGTGGTAATATCTGTGTGTGTGTGTGTCTCCTCTGTCACTACAGATCTTCATCGACAGGGACCCCTCTCTGTTCGCCACCATCCTCAACTTCCTACGGACCAAAGAGCTGTACCCCCGCTCCATCAGCGTGCACATGCTCATGCACGAGGCCGAGTTCTACGGCATCACGCCGCTGGGTGAGCCACGCGGACTCGCAATGAGACTAGTCTCGCAGTGCCAGACCTTCTGTTAGGTTCAAAGACTTGAGTGGAAAAAGTTACTAGTTACTCAGACTAGGTTTCCTTTGGCCAAGAAGGGGATAAAGCTGGAAAACATTCAGCATCTTCCAGAGCTTTCATTCCCTGCTCGGCCGGTTTATTAACAGGAAGTAGATTTCCATAATGGATGCAGGATCAAGTGGTTTTACATAGAAGTGGGCTAGTACATCATGTCATGTGCTACTCTATTGGTTAGAAGGAAACTGGGTGTAGTAAGCAAGTTGAAGGTTAACACGGTTCACTGAAGTAGAATAAAGAGCAATAACTCATCCTTCACACAGTCACAGCTGCACATTGATCTGGTCTCACCCTGCTGGTCAGACACGGGAGGGTCCGGAGGGTCCGGAGGGTCCGGAGGGTCCGGCCCTCCTCGGCTCAATGCTCGTCTTCTTCATTTCTCAAGGTTTCACAATATTCACATGATAACAATAATATGTGTTCAGTTTTCACACAATAGGACTCTGTTCAGTCTCCACATTCCCCCTGTTTCTCATTGAATATGCATGTCTCTTACTCACGGGCTGTCCCCCTTCTGCTATAGCTGTCCCCCTTCTGCTATAGCTGTCCCCCTTCTGCTATAGCTGTCCCCCTTCTGCTATAGCTGTCTGCTATAGCTGTCCCCCTTCTGCTATAGCTGTCCCCCTTCTGCTATAGCTGTCTGCTATAGCTGTCCCCCTTCTGCTATAGCTGTCTGCTATAGCTGTCCCCCTTCTGCTATAGCTGTCCCCCTTCTGCTATAGCTGTCCCCCTCCTGCTATAGCTGTCCCCCTTCTGCTATAGCTGTCCCCCTTCTGCTATAGCTGTCCCCCTTCTGCTATAGCTGTCCCCCTTCTGCTATAGCTGTCCCCCTTCTGCTATAGCTGTCCCCCTCCTGCTATAGCTGTCCCCCTTCTGCTATAGCTGTCCCCCTTCTGCACCCAGTTCAGGACCTAGGTAATTGACTTCTTTCTGCACCCATTGCAACTTCTCTTTTTTCCCTTTGTATCCGGTCTCTTAGGAGGGCGAGTGAGTCGTTCTCGTTATTTGAAGCTAGCA
>JABXJD010000416.1:160000-167500 GCA_013375575.1 Percina caprodes
AGGGACACACACTATGCTTGTTACACACACACAGGGACACACACTACGCTTGTTACACACACAGGGACACACACTATGCTTGTTACATACACACATAGGGACACACACTATGCTTGTTACACACACAGGGACACACACTATGCTTGTTACACACACAGGGACACACACTATGCTTGTTACACACACACACACACTATGCTTGTTACGCACACAGGGACACACACTATGCTTGTTACACACACAGGAACACACACTATGCTTGTTACACACACACACACACACAGGGACACACACTATGCTTGTTACACACACAGGGACACACACTATGCTTGTTACACACACAGGGACACACACTATGCTTGTTACACACACAGGGACACACACTATGCTTGTTACACACACAGGGACACAAAAAAAGCTTTAGAAAAACAGTTTGACGTGCGTAAATATCAATGTAAAGACCTTTTAGAGATAGAAAGATTAAAGGTAACAACTGTTAGTTTCTAAACCTGGTCCCTATGTTCCTGTGTCTGTGTCTAAGTGACTGATGGGAACAACTATCTCTGACATTGGTCCAGTATTAACAGAGATGGCGAAACAAGCTACAATGGAAGTTAATGGGCGATGGTCCAGCTTATTTACCTTCACCTCAGTGCTCGTTTTGCTGCTGACTAGAATATTCTGAGTGTCTGACAACATTACGGGAACGATTTCTAAGGAGGTCGACCTGTCTGTTAAAGAGTAAAATCCTTGTTTTCAACATAAAAACATCAGAGAAATTGCATTCGCTGAACCCACCAGACTCCATGTAAATAAACTGTAATTTAAGCATCGTATAACACACTTTATCAAAGTCGACAGAAACAAAATAAAACTATTAAAAGTATTTTTGGGTCGTCTTTCCTCTTCTCCAACCATCACAACTCTAGTTTTAGTGGAAATTAACACGCACTTTACTGATTTACATGTAGAAATATGTCTGCTCTATACACGCTAAAAGTATTACTTTTTTGAATGGAGTCTGGTGGGTTTAGCGTTAGCGACCTCAGAGCTGTTTCTGGTCAAACTGAAAGGTCTCAAACAGGTTTTAAAGGTTTATCTCTGCAGGATCCTTTCCATCATGTTGTCAGACACTTAGAATATTAATCTGAGTGTTGTAACATAACGTCTTTAACAAGAATGTTCCACCTGCGTCTGACACCTTGTTTTTCCTCATGCAGGTGTCTTCAGTCTGAACGTGCCGGTGGAGGCCCTCTTCTTCGTTGGTAACCAGCTGATCGCCACCAGCCACACGGGGAAGGTCGGCGTTTGGAACGCCGTCACCAAACACTGGCAGGTGGGTGGGGGCCGGTCGGGAGACGGAGCCGATGTATGTTTTCTTAATAATAACCATTATTGTGTGACTGTGTGTGTCTGTGTGTGACCGTGTGTGTGTCTGTGTGTGACCGTGTGTGTGTGTGTGTGTGTGTGTGTGTGTGTGTGTGTGTGTGTGGGGTCCAGAATCAGGACGTGGTTCCCATCAGCAGCTACGATACGGCCGGCTCCTTCCTCATCCTGGGCTGCAACAACGGGTCCATCTACTACATCGGTGAGACAGAGACACACACGCACGCACATACACACACATGGACATACACACACAGACTCACACGCATGCACATAAACACACACGCATGCACATAAACACACACGCATGCACAGACACACACACATGCATATATACCCACACAGACACACACACATGCATACACACCCACACAGACACACATGCATATATACCCACACAGACACACACACATGCATACACACCCACACAGACACGCACACATGCATACACACCCACACAGACACACACACATGCATACACACCCACACAGACACACACATGCACACACTCACTCACTGCTGTCTGTGGTGTTTGTCTGCCAGATGTGCAGAAGTTTCCTCTGAGGATGAAGGACAACGATCTGCTGGTGACGGAGCTCTACAGAGACCCGACCGAAGACGCCATCACCGCCCTCAGCGTCTACCTCACCCCCAAAACCAGTACGCTACTACAGCACCACACCTGCTAGATACCTCTTACCTCACCCCCAAAACCAGTACGCTACTACAGCACCACACCTGCCAAGTACCTCTTACCTCACCCCCAAAACCAGTACGCTACTACAGCACCACACCTGCTAGATACCTCTTACCTCACCCCCAAAACCAGTACGCTACTACAGCACCACACCTGCCAAGTTCCTCTTACCTCACCCCCAAAACCAGTACGCTACTACAGCACCACACCTGCCAAGTACCTCTTACCTCACCCCCAAAACCAGTACGCTACTACAGCACCACACCTGCCAGATACCTCTTACCTCACCCCCAAAACCAGTACGCTACTACAGCACCACACCTGCCAAGTACCTCTTACCTCACCCCCAAAACCAGTACGCTACTACAGCACCACACCTGCCAGATACCTCTTACCTCACCCCCAAAACCAGTACGCTACTACAGCACCACACCTGCCAGATACCTCTTACCTCACCCCCAAAACCAGTACGCTACTACAGCACCACACCTGCTAGATACCTCTTACCTCACCCCCAAAACCAGTACGCTACTACAGCACCACACCTGCCAGATACCTCTTACCTCACCCCCAAAACCAGTACGCTACTACAGCACCACACCTGCCAAGTACCTCTTACCTCACCCCCAAAACCAGTACGCTACTACAGCACCACACCTGCTAGATACCTCTTACCTCACCCCCAAAACCAGTACGCTACTACAGCACCACACCTGCCAAGTACCTCTTACCTCACCCCAAAACCAGTACGCTACTACAGCACCACACCTGCCAGATACCTCTTACCTCACCCCCAAAACCAGTACGCTACTACAGCACCACACCTGCCAAGTACCTCTTACCTCACCCCCAAAACCAGTACGCTACTACAGCACCACACCTGCTAGATACCTCTTACCTCACCCCCAAAACCAGTACGCTACTACAGCACCACACCTGCCAGATACCTCTTACCTCACCCCCAAAACCAGTACGCTACTACAGCACCACACCTGCCAGATACCTCTTACCTCACCCCCAAAACCAGTACGCTACTACAGCACCACACCTGCCAGATACCTCTTACCTCACCCCCAAAACCAGTACGCTACTACAGCACCACACCTGCCAGATACCTCTTACCTCACCCCCAAAACCAGTACGCTACTACAGCACCACACCTGCCAGATACCTCTTACCTCACCCCCAAAACCAGTACGCTACTACAGCACCACACCTGCCAGATACCTCTTACCTCACCCCCAAAACCAGTACGCTACTACAGCACCACACCTGCCAGATACCTCTTACCTCACCCCCAAAACCAGTACGCTACTACAGCACCACACCTGCTAGATACCTCTTACCTCACCCCCAAAACCAGTACGCTACTACAGCACCACACCTGCTAGATACCTCTTACCTCACCCCCAAAACCAGTACGCTACTACAGCACCACACCTGCCAGATACCTCTTACCTCACCCCCAAAACCAGTACGCTACTACAGCACCACACCTGCCAGATACCTCTTACCTCACCCCCAAAACCAGTACGCTACTACAGCACCACACCTGCCAGATACCTCTTACCTCACCCCCAAAACCAGTACGCTACTACAGCACCACACCTGCTAGATACCTCTTACCTCACCCCCAAAACCAGTACGCTACTACAGCACCACACCTGCCAGATACCTCTTACCTCACCCCCAAAACCAGTACGCTACTACAGCACCACACCTGCCAGATACCTCTTACCTCACCCCCAAAACCAGTACGCTACTACAGCACCACACCTGCTAGATACCTCTTACCTCACCCCCAAAACCAGTACGCTACTACAGCACCACACCTGCCAGATACCTCTTACCTCACCCCCAAAACCAGTACGCTACTACAGCACCACACCTGCCAGATACCTCTTACCTTACCCCAAAACCAGTACGCTACTACAGCACCACACCTGCCAGATACCTCTTACCTCACCCCCAAAACCAGTACGCTACTACAGCACCACACCTGCCAGATACCTCTTACCTCACCCACAAAACCAGTACGCTACTACAGCACCACACCTGCCAAGTACCTCTTACCTCACCCCCAAAACCAGTACGCTACTACAGCACCACACCTGCCAAGTACCTCTTACCTCACCCCCAAAACCAGTACGCTACTACAGCACCACACCTGCCAGATACCTCTTACCTTACCCACAAAACCAGTACGCTACTACAGCACCACACCTGCTAGATACCTCTTACCTCACCCCCAAAACCAGTACGCTACTACAGCACCACACCTGCCAGATACCTCTTACCTCACCCCCAAAACCAGTACGCTACTACAGCACCACACCTGCTAGATACCTCTTACCTCACCCACAAAACCAGTACGCTACTACAGCACCACACCTGCCAGATACCTCTTACCTCACCCACAAAACCAGTACGCTACTACAGCACCACACCTGCTAGATACCTCTTACCTCACCCCCAAAACCAGTACGCTACTACAGCACCACACCTGCTAGATACCTCTTACCTCACCCCAAAACCAGTACGCTACTACAGCACCACACCTGCCAGATACCTCTTACCTCACCCCCAAAACCAGTACGCTACTACAGCACCACACCTGCCAGATACCTCTTACCTCACCCCCAAAACCAGTACGCTACGACAGCACCACACCTGCTAGATACCTCTTACCTCACCCCCAAAACCAGTACGCTACTACAGCACCACACCTGCCAGATACCTCTTACCTCACCCCCAAAACCAGTACGCTACTACAGCACCACACCTGCCAGATACCTCTTACCTTACCCCAAAACCAGTACGCTACTACAGCACCACACCTGCCAGATACCTCTTACCTCACCCCCAAAACCAGTACGCTACTACAGCACCACACCTGCCAGATACCTCTTACCTCACCCCCAAAACCAGTACGCTACTACAGCACCACACCTGCCAAGTACCTCTTACCTCACCCCCAAAACCAGTACGCTACTACAGCACCACACCTGCCAAGTACCTCTTACCTCACCCCCAAAACCAGTACGCTACTACAGCACCACACCTGCCAGATACCTCTTACCTTACCCACAAAACCAGTACGCTACTACAGCACCACACCTGCCAGATACCTCTTACCTCACCCCCAAAACCAGTACGCTACTACAGCACCACACCTGCCAGATACCTCTTATCTCACCCCCAAAACCAGTACGCTACTACAGCACCACACCTGCCAGATACCTCTTACCTCACCCACAAAACCAGTACGCTACTACAGCACCACACCTGCTAGATACCTCTTACCTCACCCACAAAACCAGTACGCTACTACAGCACCACACCTGCTAGATACCTCTTACCTCACCCCCAAAACCAGTACGCTACTACAGCACCACACCTGCCAAGTACCTCTTACCTCACCCCCAAAACCAGTACGCTACTACAGCACCACACCTGCCAGATACCTCTTATCTCACCCCCAAACCAGTACGCTACTACAGCACCACACCTGCCAGATACCTCTTACCTCACCCCCAAAACCAGTACGCTACTACAGCACCACACCTGCCAGATACCTCTTACCTCACCCCCAAAACCAGTACGCTACTACAGCACCACACCTGCCAGATACCTCTTACCTCACCCCAAAACCAGTACGCTACTACAGCACCACACCTGCCAGATACCTCTTACCTCACCCCCAAAACCAGTACGCTACGACAGCACCACACCTGCTAGATACCTCTTACCTCACCCCAAAACCAGTACGCTACTACAGCACCACACCTGCCAGATACCTCTTACCTCACCCCCAAAACCAGTACGCTACTACAGCACCACACCTGCCAGATACCTCTTACCTTACCCCCAAAACCAGTACGCTACTACAGCACCACACCTGCCAGATACCTCTTACCTCACCCCCAAAACCAGTACGCTACTACAGCACCACACCTGCCAGATACCTCTTACCTCACCCCCAAAACCAGTACGCTACTACAGCACCACACCTGCCAAGTACCTCTTACCTCACCCCAAAACCAGTACGCTACTACAGCACCACACCTGCCAAGTACCTCTTACCTCACCCCCAAAACCAGTACGCTACTACAGCACCACACCTGCCAGATACCTCTTACCTTACCCACAAAACCAGTACGCTACTACAGCACCACACCTGCCAGATACCTCTTACCTCACCCCCAAAACCAGTACGCTACTACAGCACCACACCTGCCAGATACCTCTTATCTCACCCCCAAAACCAGTACGCTACTACAGCACCACACCTGCCAGATACCTCTTACCTCACCCACAAAACCAGTACGCTACTACAGCACCACACCTGCTAGATACCTCTTACCTCACCCACAAAACCAGTACGCTACTACAGCACCACACCTGCTAGATACCTCTTACCTCACCCCCAAAACCAGTACGCTACTACAGCACCACACCTGCCAAGTACCTCTTACCTCACCCCCAAAACCAGTACGCTACTACAGCACCACACCTGCCAGATACCTCTTATCTCACCCCAAAACCAGTACGCTACTACAGCACCACACCTGCCAGATACCTCTTACCTCACCCCCAAAACCAGTACGCTACTACAGCACCACACCTGCCAGATACCTCTTACCTCACCCCCAAAACCAGTACGCTACTACAGCACCACACCTGCCAGATACCTCTTACCTAACCCCCAAAACCAGTACGCTACTACAGCACTAGGAGGTAGAAGGGAAACAAAGGAAGAATAAATACAGATTGATGGAAAAAGGGAAGGAAGGAAAGAAGACAAAAGATAGGAAAACCATAGGAAAGGAGGTAAGGATGGGAAGAAGAGGGAAAGAAGACACGATAGAAGGGAAGTAAAGGAAGAATAAATACGGAATAATGGAAAAAGGGAAGTAAGGAAAGACGAAGGAAAGGAGGTATGGGAGGAAATAAGACGAAAGATAGGAAATATGTAGGAAAAGGAGGTAGGGAAGGAAAGAAAAGGAAGGATGAAAGAAAGGAGGCAAGGATGGGAAGAAGAGGAAAGGAAGGCAATCTATGAAACGTGATGCTCTAAGCGTGTAACCTGACTGTGTGTGTGTGTGTGTGTGTGTGTGTGTGTGTGTGTGTGTGTGTGTGTGTGTGTGTGTGTGTGTGTGTGTGTGTGTGTGTGTGTGTGTATCCAGGCGACAGCGGGAACTGGATCGAGATCGCGTACGGGACCAGCTCCGGGACGGTCCGGGTCATCGTCCAGCACCCGGAGACCGTGGGCTCGGGGCCACAGCTGTTCCAGACCTTCTCGGTGCACCGCAGCCCTGTCACCAAGATCATGCTGTCGGAGAAACACCTCATCTCAGGTAGACGGATGGATGGATGGATAGAGAGAGAGAAACACCTCATCTCAGGTAGACGGATGG
>JABXJD010000416.1:172500-180000 GCA_013375575.1 Percina caprodes
TTTCGTAATATGACGCGTTGTCGTTTCCTGTTTTCAAAGACTGCGTTACAGTGAAGTGTAAAATCTCCATTAGTGCACAAACAGGACAGAGTTGGTATAGATTATTATTATTAATTATTATCTATTGTTATTATGTTATTAATAATTAATAATAAAACAATAATTAATAGTCAACATACAATATCGTCACACTTATCAGTATCTTGTTGTTGATGCTGATGATGATGATGATGTTGGTGATGATGATGATGTTGTTGATGATGATGATGATGATGATGTTGTTGATGATGATGTTGTTGTTGTTGATGATGATGATGATGATGATGTTGTTGTTGATGCTGATGATGATGATGTTGTTGATGATGATGTTGTTGTTGTTGATGATGATGATGATGATGATGTTGTTGTTGTTGATGATGATGTTGTTGTTGATGATGATGATGATGATGATGATGATGATGTTGTTGTTGATGATGATGATGATGATGATGTTGTTGATGATGTTGTTGATGATGATGTTGTTGTTGTTGTTGTTGATGATGTTGTTGATGATGATGATGTTGTTGTTGTTGTTGTTGATGATGTTGATGATGATGTTGTTGTTGTTGTTGATGATGTTGTTGATGATGATGTTGTTGTTGTTGATGATGATGTTGTTGTTGTTGTTGTTGTTGATGATGTTGATGATGTTGTTGTTGATGATGATGATGTTGTTATTGTTGTTGTTGATGATGATGTTGTTGATGATGATGATGATGATGATGATGATGTTGTTGTTGTTGTTGATGATGATGATGATGATGTTGTTGTTGTTGTTAAGTAACTTCCTGTCCCTCCAGTCTCTCCTCTCAGCTCAGCGACGTCTTCCGGACGGAGCGCCACCCCCCGGCGGCGGCGGGGGGGCGAGGAGGATCCGGAGCTTCGGGGTCGTCGGCCTCGCTGTACGGCAGCCTCCCGCGGCAGGCTCCGCCCCCGGTGCCTCTCACCAAACCAGCCCGGGACTCGGCCCCGCCCCTCTCCGGGACGCAGACCTTCGCCATCCCCGCCTACGCCCACAACCCGGGCTGCAGCCCGCGACCGCCCAGGCACCTGGACAGGGACAGGGACTGGGCCCGGGACCGGGACTGGGCGTCCGTGCGCAGGGGGAGCTTCGTGGAGCGCTGCCAGGAGCTCGCCAAGGGTTCAGAGGCAGCGACGGGCTCAGGGTTCGGGGTCCCGGCGGGGTCGGAGGGCGCCCGGCGCAGCTTAGCGGTGTGCACCGAGTTAGAGGCCCGGTTCGGCCTCAGGACCCCCACCACCTTCTCGGTGTCACCCGGTGCACGCAGCTCCCCAGGAACGCCGTCATCCCTGTCGTCATCGTCGCCGCTATCTCCGCCGTCTTCGTCGCACCGCAGGGCGACGCCCACCCCGCCAACCAGCCCCGCTGCCGTGAGCCCGACCCGGTCCCAGGCGCCGGCCTCCCCGCGCAGCAGCGCCGTGGCGTCTCCGCCCGGCGCCGCGTCCCGGCAAGCCCGGACAGCCCCGCCGACGCCACCAGCCCCAAACCGCACATGAACGAGACCAGCTTCTGATTGGCCGCTCAGACTCGACCGCAGAATGTCAGGACAGACATTAGGACATCTGTCTGAGATGGGACGCCGCCACTCGGTTCTGTCCCGGCGTCTGGATAGCGCTGCTCGATTCCCGGAAAAAAAATATGTCTCCCAGCGGTGGAAAGAATTGAGAAATGCAGTTACCTTCCACCGGCTAGAGCGCGCCGACACTGTTTTTTGGTGTGTTGTAGCAGTGTTTTGCCATTAAGAACGAGCTAGCATGCTATCGCTAGCATGCTATCGCTAGCATGCTATCGCTAGCATGCTATCGCTAGCATGCTGGCCAGAGCGCATCGGAACGGCGGAGGTTTCTCCGGTTAATCCGGTTAAATTTAATATTTTGAACAGTAAATCACCAAAGTGTATGTCCTTTTCTATCTAGACTCCCTTTGCCAGACCTTCCTCCACAGCGCTGTGGAGGAGGGTCTGGCTAGTCCACACAGTGTTCCTGGATGGGGGAGCAACGTGGTCTGGTTTATCGGCATTTCTTTTCTTTCTTTTTTAAGAATATTTTTTGGGGCTTTTCTCTTGATTAACATGACAGTGGATGGACATGAAAGACGGGGGATGACACGCAGGTCGGACTCGAACCCCCGGCCGCTGCAGGACTCGCACGCTTACTGGGGGGGCTCGAGGCTGCTATTGGCATTTCTAAGCGCCGGACGGAGCCACGGTGCCGCTGCTAAATAGTCTCTGGAGGGAAGTTGTTTTGGTGGAACATGTATGTTGTTTTTTATGTTGAATATTTTTTTTGGGCTTTTCAGTTGGGTGAGAAAGGGGAGAGGGGGGGGGAGAGGGGAGAGAGACAGAGGACGGGGACGGAGGTTAGAGCGCAGAGACAGAGGACGGGGACGGAGGTTAGAGCGCAGAGACAGAGGACGGGGACGGAGGTTAGAGCGCCGACACAGAGACAGAGGACGGGGACGGAGGTTAGACACAGAGACAGAGGACGGGGACGGAGTTTAGACACAGAGACAGAGGACGGAGGTTAGACACAGAGACAGAGGACGGGGACGGAGGTTAGAGCGCAGAGACAGAGGACGGGGACGGAGGTTAGAGCGCCGACACAGAGACAGACGGGGACGGAGGTTAGACACAGAGACAGAGGACGGGGAC
This sequence comes from Percina caprodes, assembly GCA_013375575.1. Lineage (NCBI taxonomy): Eukaryota > Metazoa > Chordata > Actinopteri > Perciformes > Percidae > Percina > Percina caprodes. The sequence goes on from JABXJD010000416.1 coordinate 175,209, forward strand.
GGAGGTTAGAGCGCCGACACAGAGACAGAGGACGGAGGTTAGACACAGAGACAGAGGACGGGGACGGAGGTTAGAGCGCCGACACAGAGACAGACGGGGACGGAGGTTAGACACAGAGACAGAGGACGGGGACGGAGGTTAGAGCGCCGACACAGAGACAGACGGGGACGGAGGTTAGACACAGAGACAGAGGACGGGGACGGAGTTTAGACACAGAGACAGAGGACGGGGACGGAGGTTAGAGCGCAGAGACAGAGGACGGGGACGGAGGTTAGAGCGCCGACACAGAGACAGACGGGGACGGAGGTTAGAGCGCCGACACAGAGACAGAGGACGGGGACGGAGGTTAGACACAGAGACAGAGGACGGGGACGGGGGTTAGAGCGCCGACACAGAGACAGAGGACGGGGACGGAGGTTAGACACAGAGACAGAGGACGGGGACGGAGGTTAGACACAGAGACAGAGGACGGGGACGGAGGTTAGACACAGAGACAGAGGACGGGGATGGAGGTTAGACACAGAGACAGAGGACGGGGACGGAGGTTAGACACAGAGACAGAGGACGGAGACAGAGTCTCCCGGAAGTCGAACGTCGTCGACACCTGATGAGTCTGTAAAAATAAAAATAAAAACTCAAGTTTGTATCAACACTTTATTTTTGTGATGTCTTTGAATGCAACCCGACAGCGGTGTATATATATATATATTATTTCAATAAATCCAGAAACACGTCACAAAACAGATGTCCCTAACATTAGTTATTTGTAGTAATAATAATTTGTTTTATTGTCACAACAGAACATCAAAATATATAAAAGTTCTGATAAATAAAATGTAGAAAAATACAAACTTAAGATATGAAACTTAACAGACTATGCAACACCATCACTAACAGGGACGTTGTAAAGCGTCCTCTGGTGGACAGACTATGCAACGCCATCACTAACAGGGACGTTGTAGAGCGTCCTCTGGTGGACAGACTATGCAACACCATCACTAACAGGACGTTGTAGAGCGTCCTCTGGTGGACAGACTATGCAACGCCATCACTAACAGGGACGTTGTAGAGCGTCCTCTGGTGGACAGACTATGCAACGCCATCACTAACAGGGACGTTGTAGAGCGTCCTCTGGTGGACAGACTATGCAACGCCATCACTAACGGGGACGTTGTAGAGCGTCCTCTGGTGGACAGACTATGCAACGCCATCACTAACAGGGACGTTGTAGAGCGTCCTCTGGTGGACAGACTATGCAACGCCATCACTAACAGGGACGTTGTATGACGTTGTGACTATGTATATATATATCTATCTATCGGTCTGGCTCTAATGCTGATACATTAATCTGAGTTTGTACTTTTACTTCTACAGAAAAACATGTTTTTCATGCACTGGTCAGTTTATAGTTTTTTAAGCTCTTTATCTTCCATTTCATATCGAAAGCAATTTGTTTTTACTACATTTGGTCTTGTGTGTGTCTGTTGCATTTAGATAATGCCTCATTTGCATATTTTAACAACAAATTTCAGGAAAAAACGTTGTCTTAATGTCAGTAATTGGCCGAGTTTCACGCTGATATCTGAGACTGTTCAGCTGTAGTTTCTCACTTCAGTTGGTTTTTCAGAATAAAAGCACCGTTGGTAATGTTGAATAGAGTTTGGGTGATTATAAAGATTTAAAAAAAAAAAAACAGGAAACAGGTGTTCATGTCCTGGAGAAAGTCTTCATGTTGTCCTCATGTTGTCTTCATGTTGTCTTCATGTTGTCTTCATGTTGTCTTCATGTTGTCTTCATGTTGTCCTCATGTTGTCCTCGTGTTGTCCTCGTGTTGTCCCCATGTTGTCCTCATGTTGTCTTCATGTTGTCCCCATGTTGTCCTCATGTTGTCCTCGTGTTGTCCCCATGTTGTCCTCATGTTGCCCTCGTGTTGTCTTCATGTTGTCCTCATGTTGTCCTTGTGTTGTCCTCATGCTGTCCTCGTGTTGTCCTCGTGTTGTCCTCATGTTGTCCTCATGTTGTCCTCATGTTGTCCTCGTGTTGTCCCCATGTTGTCCTCATGTTGTCCTTGTGTTGTCCTCATGTTGTCCTTGGGTTGTCCTCATGCTGTCCTCGTGTTGTCCTCATGTTGTCCTCATGTTGTCTTCATGTTGTCCTCATGTTGTCCTCATGTTGTCCTCGTGTTGTCCCCATGTTGTCCTCATGTTGCCCTCATGTTGTCCTCATGCTGTCCTCGTGTTGTCCTCATGTTGTCCCCATATTGTCCTCATGATGTCCTCATGTTGTTCTCATGTTGTCCTCATGTTGTCCTTGTGTTGTCCCCATGTTGCCCTCATGTTGTCCTCATGTTGTCCTCATGTTGTCCCCATGTTGTCCTCATGTTGTCCTCATGTTGTCCTCATGTTGCCCTCATGTTGTCCCCATGTTGTCCTCATGTTGTCCTCATGTTGTCCTATATCAATGTTCTTTTTAATTCCCCAAAATAACATGATTGATTCCACACAACGCTCTTTGCCAAGTACAAATCTCTACTTTCATTAATTTTGGGGCGTCTTATTCAATTTTATAGCATTTGAAACCAAATTGAAGTGTTTTGAAATAGTATTGAGAGTAAAAGTTGACATATTCCAGTCTGTGATTATCATCAACATCCATTCCTTTAATTTTAGTCTCAATAATTCCTAATTTCTGCTTTTCTAACTCAAACATTAGGTATAATTTCCTTTAAATGAGCTTTATTGACCATAAATTCCAAAAATAACTGAAAACTAAAAATAAGTCAGTGTGACGTAGTGTCTAAAACGTCAAAAAAAGTGACAAACATCGGAAAAAAACTGTCAAAAGTGTTGAAAAAAAAGACAAAAACGTAAAAAAAAAAGTTAAAAACATCGATAGAAAGCGTCAACAAACGTGTTGATTTTCAGAAGACTACACGAGGGTTAACTCAGACATATTCAACTAAAAGCTTGATAAAGACACATATAACGTGCTCCTGGCTTCTGATTGGCTACTCGGAGGCTTTCCTGCTGTTCTCTGCTCCTATTGGCTGACAGCAGAGCGCCCCCAGCGGCCGGAGCCTCCTCCCAATCAGTCAAACTGCAGCTCGATGACGCACCGCGAGTAGTGATTGATTATCTGAACTAAAATCTGAATAATTAGATTCATATCAGCTGTTTGAAACATGCGGCTGCCTCTCTGCTGCTGCGTTTGGATCTTAACTCTTCACAGCGCCGCTCAGCATCTGTCTGGGCGGGGGGAGGGAGGCGTGCAGCCCGGGGGGAGCACGCAGCTCCCCGGGGTCAGGACGCAGGGACCCGGCGGCGGAGCGACGCCGCGGCCGCTGGACGCCAGCAAGCCGGAGACGGTGAGGGGAGTCCGGGCGGGACTCGGCCTCAACCGGACCTATCTGCACGGGTCAGACTCTAAATCTCACACACACACACACACACACACACACACACACACACACACACACACATCTGTCTATACATATGAAGTTTTGTATTTTGTAGGTGTAGAATTATTTTGTGCACGCCAAAAAGTGTCCGAGGTTTTTAGGCTGCTAAAGTGAACTTTTTGTTCGCTGATGTCGCTCTTTTGGGGGTGTTAGATCTTTCTAGACTACAGACTATGGTCTAGACCTCCTCCATCTGTAGTGTCCTGAGATGACCCCTTTTAGGAATTCGCACTATAAATGAAATTGAATTGTGTGCTTTTAAAATCACAGAAAACAGACTAAACCCTGGTGCGCGCGTGCGTGCGCGCGCGTGCGTGCGTGCGTGCGTGTGTGTGTGCGTGTGTGTGTGTGTGTGTGTAACAGACGTATGGATGGCGGCTAACAGAGCTGGGAAGCAGTGGCGGAATGTAACTAAGTACTTAAGTACACAGTTGAGGTTTTTGTACTTAAAGGGCCCCTCTGGACTCTCATAGTAACTTTATGTATTAATATCTGTTGATATATAGTTTCATGTTTGGTTTTAAGGGGACACACTGAACCGCAGTAAATACCAGAAGTGGAAACAACTAAGTACCTTTACTACGAACTGTAAGCTACTTAAGTACATGTTGTGTACTTGTACTTTAAACTCGGCTGAAGGAGTCCCCTCTGGATGGGTCAGACTACATACACATATATGTATGTGTATGTATGTGTGTGTATATATGTGTATATATGTGTGTGTGTGTGTGTGTGTGTGTGTGTGTGTGTGTGTGTGTGTGTGTTACCAGCCTCAAGTACAAGTCTGAGTGGCGGTCAAGAGATGGATGCAAAGTCAACAAATACACACTAATCCTAAACTCTGTGAACTTCCTGACTGTGTGTGTGTGTGTGTGTGTGTGTGTGTACACAGCAGATTTAAGGTTTGTATGAGTGTGTGAAAAAAGTCTTTGTCTTTAGACTGTTTACAACACACACACACACACACGGCTGATGTTCTTGGTATCAGTGTGAGGACCGTGTGCGTTCGGGGGACTCGTTGGACGTTGTAAGGTCCTGGTCCTGACCCAGACCTCGTGGAACTAGGGACGCTTCAGACCTGCGCCCTTCACGCCGGTCTGTTGACGATCTAACAGGTCTCCTATCAAGGTCAAAGTGTCTCTATTAGTGTCCCTACGGAGACATTAGCTCTGGACACTGAGTATGTATAATATATATATATAATATATATATAATATATGTATAATATATGGGTTCTATGTATAACATATGTATAATATATGGGTTATATGTATAATATATGGGTTTATATGTATAATATATGTATAATATATGGGTTCTATGTATAACATATGT
>JABXJD010000416.1:190000-195000 GCA_013375575.1 Percina caprodes
TCTATATAAAAGACTTCAGATACAGTATTAGGGGACCACTAAGGTCTATATAAAAGAGACTTCAGATACAGTATTAGGGACCACTAAGGTCTATATAAAGAGACTTCAGATACAGTATTAGGGGACCACTAAGGTCTATATAAAGAGACTTCAGATACAGTATTAGGGGACCACTAAGGTCTATATAAAAGAGACTTCAGATACAGTATTAGGGGACCACAAAGGTCTATATAAAAGAGACCTCAGATACAGTATTAGGGACCACTAAGGTCTATATAAAAGAGACTGCAGATACAGTATTAGGGGACCACTAAGGTCTATATAAAGAGACTTCAGATACAGTATTAGGGGACCACTAAGGTCTATATAAAGAGACTTCAGATACAGTATTAGGGGACCACTAAGGTCTATATAAAGAGACTTCAGATACAGTATTAGGGACCACTAAGGTCTATATAAAAGAGACTTCAGATACAGTATTAGGGACCACTAAGGTCTATATAAAAGAGACTTCAGATACAGTATTAGGGACCACTAAGGTCTATATAAAAGAGACTTCAGATACAGTATTAGGGGACCACTAAGGTCTATATAAAAGAGACTTCAGATACAGTATTAGGGGACCACTAAGGTCTATATAAAAGAGACTTCAGATACAGTATTAGGGACCACTAAGGTCTATATAAAAGAGACTTCAGATACAGTATTAGGGGACCACTAAGGTCTATATAAAAGAGACTTCAGATACAGTATTAGGGGACTACTAAGGTCTATATAAAAGAGACTTCAGATACAGTATTAGGGGACCACTAAGGTCTGTATAAAAGAGACTCCAGATACAGTATTAGGGACTAAGGTCTATATAAAGAGACTTCAGATACCGTATTAGGGGACCACTAAGGTCTACATAAAAGAGACTTCAGATACAGTATTAGGGACCACTGAGGTCTATATAAAAGAGACTTCAGATACAGTATTAGGGACCACTAAGGTCTATATAAAAGAGACTTCAGATACAGTATTAGGGGACCACTAAGGTCTATATAAAAGAGACTTCAGATACAGTATTAGGGGACCACTAAGGTCTATATAAAAGAGACTTCAGATACAGTATTAGGGGACCACTAAGGTCTATATAAAGAGACTTCAGATACAGTATTAGGGACCACTAAGGTCTATATAAAAGAGACTTCAGATACAGTATTAGGGGACCACTAAGGTCTATATAAAGAGACTTCAGATACAGTATTAGTGGACCACTAAGGTCTATATAAAAGAGACTTCAGATACAGTATTAGGCATCACTAAGGTCTATATAAAGAGACTTCAGATACAGTATTAGGGGACCACTAAGGTCTATATAAAAGAGACTTCAGATACAGTATTAGGGACCACTAAGGTCTATATAAAAGAGACTTCAGATACAGTATTAGGGACCACTAAGGTCTATATAAAGAGTCTTCAGATACAGTATTAGGGGACCACTAAGGTCTATATAAAAGAGACTTCAGATACAGTATTAGGGACCACTAAGGTCTATATAAAGAGTCTTCAGATACAGTATTAGGGACCACTAAGGTCTATATAAAAGAGACCTCAGATACAGTATTAGGGACCACTAAGGTCTATATAAAAGAGACTTCAGATACAGTATTAGGGGACCACTAAGGTCTATATAAAAGAGACTTCAGATCCAGTATTAGGGACTAAGGTCTATATAAAGAGACTTTTCTTTTATATATGATCTTTTCCAGACCTGAAACTGAAGACGCCGCCGCTAAGACTGATAATGTAGGAGAAGTTTCCCAAGTGTTTCTAGCGAGGGAGGAGATCCAAACGTCCCCAAAACCTCCACAGGCGGGACGGCGAGCCCACAGTTTCACCACCCTCCAGACAGGGACTGGGGACGGAGAACCGGAGCAAGTCTCAGCCGGCGTTACGGGGTCCAAGTCGGAGCCAAAGGAACCGCAAGAAGCTGCAAAATCGGAAGAGAAAATCCTGATCCGACAGTCTGATGGAGAAACCTCGCGCTCCCCTGAGTCCTGGTCCCAGTCCCCTGAGTCCTGGTCCCAGTCCCCTGAGTCCTGGTCCCCCTCCTCTGAGTCCTGGTCCCTCGCCGAGCCCAACGGGACGCTAGATTGGAAAGAGACTTCCAGACCGGAGGATAAAAGATTAACCCGTGAGTCGGATCCCGAGGCTCCGACGGCGGAAAGATCAACCCCGGTTTATGAAGTCTCGCCCGTGGAGTCGAACTCGCGGCTGAGAGGAGAGGGACTCATCCCGGAGGCTGACGGCGCGCCGGGGGGACGGGTTACCGCAGGCGATGGCGGGGCGGGAGAGAAGAAGACGTGGGAGGACAGAGGAAGAGGAGAGAAGAAGAAGACGGAGGAGGTGACGGGCGGAGGAGCAAAGAAACAGACGCTCAGGTCAGAAAACTCGTCTTTCCTCCTTCGTTTCTCTCCTCACCGGCAATAGTTAACGTTAAAACCTTGTCTCCTCTCCTTCCTTCCTTCCTTCCTTCCCTCCTTCTCTCCTTCTCTCCTTTTCTCCTTTTCTCCTTATCCTGTCCCATCTCCTCTTTTTTCTTTCTCTGTCTCCCCTTTCCTTTCTTGTTTCCTCCTTTTTCTCTCCTTTACTTGCCTGTCCTGCAACATCCTCTTGTTTCCTCTCCTCTCTTGTTTCTTCTCTTCTCTTGTTTCCTCTCCTCTCTTGTTTCCTCTCCTCTCTTGTTTCCTTTCCTCTCTTCTCTCTCTTCTCCTCTCTCGTTTCCTCTCTTCTCTCTCTTCTCCTCTCTTGTTTCCTCTCCTCTCTTGTTTCCTCTCCTCTCTTGTTTCCTTTCCTCTCTTCTCTCTCTTTTCTCTCTCCTCTCTTGTTTCCTTTCCTCTCTTCTCTCTCTTTTCTCTCTCCTCTCTTGTCTCGCAGTCTGTGTTTCTTCTCAAAACAATAAAATCCAAATTTTAAGAAGAGAATGTGTCTGTTCAGGCAGCAGGTGGCGCTGCTCACCTGGTAATACACACTGTACACACATACAGTATGTATGTATATATATATATATATATATATATATATATATACATATATATACAGTGAGGAAAATAAGTATTTGAACACGCTGCTATTTTGCAAGTTCTCCCACTTAGAGATCATGGAGGGTCTGATGTCATCGTAGGTGCATGTCCACTGTGAGAGACATCATCTAAAAAACAAAAATCCAGAAATCACAATGTATGATTTTTTTAACTATTTATTTGTATGATACAGCTGCAAATAAGTATTTGAACAGCTGAGAAAATCAATGTTAATATTTGGTACAGTAGCCTTTGTTTGGTCAAACGTTTCCTGTAGTTTTTCACCAGGTTTGACACACTGCAGAAGGGATTCTGGTCCACTCCTCCACACAGATCTTCTCTAGATCAGTCAGGTTTCTGGGCGGTCGCTGAGAAACACGGAGTTTGAGCTCCCTCTAAAGATTCTCTATTGGGTTTAGGTCTGGAGACTGGCTAGGCCAGAACCAGAACCTTCTCCTGGCTGTGTGCTTCGGGTCATTGTCATGTTGGAAGACCCAGCCTCGACCCATCTTCAGTGCTCTAACTGAGGGAAGGAGGTTGTTCCCCAAAATCTCCCAGTACATGGCCCCGGTCCTCCTCTCCTTAATACAGTGCAGTCCCCTGTCCCATGTGCAGAAACCCCCCCAAAGCATGATGCTACCCCCCCATGCTTCACAGTAGGGATGGTGTTCTTGGGATGGTCCTCATCATTCTTCTTCCTCCAAACACGGTCAGTGGAATTATGATCAAAAAGTTCTGTTTTGGTCTCATCTGACCACATGACTTCCTCCCATGACTCCTCTGGATCCTCCAGATGGTCATTGGCCAACTTAAGACGGGCCTTGACATGTGCTGGTTTAAGCAGGGGAACCTTCTGTGCCATGCATGATCTCAAACCATGACGTCTTAGTGTATTACCAACAGTAACCTTGGAAACGGTGGTCCCAGCTCTTCTCAGGTCCTGGACCAGCTCCTCCCGTGTAGTTCTGGGCTGATTTCTCACCTTTCTTAGGATCATTGAGACCCCCCGAGGTGAGATCCTGCATGGAGCCCCAGTCCGAGGGAGATCCTGCATGGAGCCCCAGTCCGAGGGAGATTGACAGTCATGTTTAGCTTCTTCCATTTTCTAATGATTGCTCCAACAGTGGACCTTTTCTCACCGAGCTGCTTGGACATGTCCCCGTAGCCCTGTCCAGCCTTGTGGAGGTCTCTAGTGTCTTTGGACAGCTCTTTGGTCTTGGCCATGTTAGTTGTTGGATTCTTACTGATTGTATGGGGGGGGGGGGACAGGTGTCTTTATGCAGCTAACGACCTCAAACAGGTACATCTAATTTAGGATAATAAATGGAGTGGGGGGGACATTTTGAAGGAGACTAACAGGTCTTTGAGGGTCAGAATTCTAGCTGATAGACAGCTGTTCAAATACTTATTAGCAGCTGTATCATACAAATAAATAGTTAAAAAATCATATATTGTGATTTCTGGATGTTTTTAGATGATGTGTCTCACAGTGGACACGCACCTACGATGACATCAGACCCTCCAGGATCTCTAAGGGGGACAACTTGCAAAATAGCAGCGTGTTAAATACTTATTTTCCTCACTGTATATATATATATACTGTACACACATACACTATATATATATATATATACATACTGTACACACATACACTATATATATATATATATATATATATATATATATATATATATATATATATACATACTGTACACACATACACTATATATATATATATATATATATATATATATATATATATATATACATACTGTACACACATACACTATGTATATATATATATATATATATATATATATATATATATACATACTGTACACACATACACTATATATATATATATATATATATATATATATATATATATACATACTGTACACACATACACTATATATATATATATATATATAT
>JABXJD010000416.1:200000-212500 GCA_013375575.1 Percina caprodes
CTGAAAATGTCAACGTTAGAAATATGAAATAACTTTGGAAAAAACATAGAAAAAGCTCCCAGAAGATTGAAAAAGTGACAAAAAATGTCAGAAAAAGAGATAATAGTGTTGACAAAAATAACTTTTTTTCGTGGTTGACGGGAAGACAACACGAGGGTTAAAGGAATGGATGTTGATGATAATCACAGACTGGAATATGTCAACTTTTACTCTCAATACTATTTCAAAACACTTCAATTTGGTTTCAAATGCTATAAAATTGAATAAGACGCCCCAAAATTAATGAAAGTAGAGATTTGTACTTGGCAAAGAGCGTTGTGTGGAATCAATCATGTTATTTTGGGGAATTAAAAAGAACATTGATATAGGACAACATGGGGACAACATGAGGACAACATGAGGACAACATGAGAACAACATGGGGACAACATGAAGACAACATGAGAACAACATGAGGACAACATGAGGACAACATGAAGACAACATGAGGACAGCATGGGGACAGCATGGGGACAACATGAGCACAACATGAGCACAACATGAGGACAACATGAGGACAGCATGAGGACAGCATGGGGACAGCATGGGGACAACATGAGCACAACATGAGGACAACATGAGGACAGCATGAGGACAGCATGAGGGTTAAGGAAGACCTGTTCATGTCTGCCCGGCTGCGTGGCGCCGTGAGGGAATCGACCCTCTGGCTGTGTGAGTGAAGGTTTTGTTAGTGCTGAGCCGTGTGGACTCAGATCAGCCCAGAAACCACTAATCTCCGGAGGAATCCTCCAGATCCAGATTCCTGTTCCAGCCGGCAGTCTCTCGGGTTGGAGCTCAGGATTTAACCTCTGACCTCTGACCTCTGACCCGGGGACGCACATTCACTCTGAATGATCCCAATCTGCCAATGGAGCAAGGTTTCTTGGAATGGATGGATGGATGGATGGATGGATGGATGGATGGATGGATAGATGGATGGATGGATGGATGGATGGATGGATGGATGGATAGATGGATAGATGGATAGATGGATAGATGGATAGATAGATAGATAGATAGATAGATACTAGGCCTGCACGATATAAAAAAAGAAAAAGTAATTTTTAAAGATTACTTAAATAACTTTATTTTGAAATAATAACTCATTCTCAGCTCCTGCGGTGATCGTACGCGAGTGCATCTACACAGAAGAAGAAAAACCGGATCTCACTCCAGACGGATGAGGGTAGTGGGATACTTGTTGGAGTGCAGGGCGGGTCTCGGGACCCCGGAGGACCGGATGAGGGTAGTGGGATACTTGGTGGAGTGCAGGGCGGGTCTCGGGACCCCGGAGGACCGGATGAGGGTAGTGGGATACTTGTTGGAGTGCAGGGCGGGTCTCGGGACCCCGGAGGACCGTATGAGGGTAGTGGGATACTTGTTGGAGTGCAGGGCGGGTCTCGGGACCCCGGAGGACCGGATGAGGGTAGTGGGATACTTGTTGGAGTGCAGGGCGGGTCTCGACCCGGAGGACCGTATGAGGGTAGTGGGATACTTGTTGGAGTGCAGGGCGGGTCTCGGGACCCCGGAGGACCGGATGAGGGTAGTGGGATACTTGTTGGAGTGCAGGACGGGTCTCGGGACCCCGAAGGACCAGATGAGGGTAGTGGGATACTTTTTGGAGTGCATATTGATCATGTGATGTTGTCCCATATGGATCATGTGATGTTGTCCCATATGGATCATGTGATGTTGTCCCATGTGGATCATGTGATGTTGTCCCATGTGGATCATGTGATGGTGGACGGGATCCATTTTGTTGAATGTTGTGTGATTCAGTGTAAAAATGAATGTTAACACCTTAAAATGTCTCACATCAATCCGATATACCCGTTTGACCCCCCGGCTGGACGTTACGTCCCAGAGGTCTGAGGCTGGACGTTACGTCTCAGAGGTCCGGGGCTCTGCAGACGGCTGGACGTTACGTCTCAGAGGTCTGAGGCTGGACGTTACATCTCAGAGGTCCGGGGCTCTGCAGACGGCTGGACGTTACGTCCCAGAGGTCTGGGGCTCTGCAGACGGCTGGACGTTACGTCTCAGAGGTCCGGGGCTCTGCAGCCGGCTGGACGTTACGTCTCAGAGGTCTGAGGCTGGACGTTACGTCTCAGAGGTCCGGGGCTCCGCAGCCGGCTGGACGTTACGTCTCAGAGGTCTGAGGCTGGACGTTACGTCTCAGAGGTCCGGGGCTCCGCAGCCGGCTGGACGTTACGTCTCAGAGGTCTGAGGCTGGACGTTACGTCTCAGAGGTCCGGGGCTCTGCAGACGGCTGGACGTTACGTCCCAGAGGTCTGAGGCTCTGCAGCCGGCTGGACGTTACGTCCCAGAGGTCCGGGGCTCTGCAGCCGGCTGGACGTTACGTCTCAGAGGTCCGGGGCTCTGCAGCCGGCTGGACGTTACGCCCCAGAGGTCCGGGCTCTGCAGCCGGCTGGACGTTACGCCTCAGAGGTCCGGGCTCTGCAGCCGGCTGGACGTTACGCCCCAGAGGTCCGGCTCTGCAGCCGGTGGACGTTACGCCCCAGAGGTCCGGGGCTCTGCAGCCGGGTGGACGTTACGCCCCAGAGGTCTGGGGCTCTGCAGCCGGCTGGACGTTGCGCCCCAGAGGTCTGGGGCTCTGCAGCCGGCTGACGTTACGTCCCAGAGGTCCGGGGCTCTGCAGCCGGCTGGACGTTACGTCTCAGAGGTCCGGGGCTCTGCAGCCGGCTGGACGTTACGTCCCAGAGGTCCGGGGCTCTGCAGCCGGCTGGACGTTACGTCCCAGAGGTCTGGGGCTCTGCAGCCGGCTGCTGCTTTCAGCTGAAACCAGAACCAGGGTTGCATCATCAGCCAGACGTACGCCGCCCGCTAGCTCGACCCCAAGAAACAGGCAGATAAAGAGAGAGAGAGAGAGAGAGAGAGAGAGAGAGAGAGAGAGACAGAGAGAGAGCCTCACATACTGATACTCTCTCTCTCTGGACTGATGGAACAGATCCCTGCCAAACATTTAGTTTGGAGCTGAGCCCAGTCCTGCACACTGCTTTCAATTATATCTCTCGCTCTCTCTCTCTCTCTTTCTTTCTTTCTCTCTCTCTCTCTCTCTCTCTTTCTAGCACTCTATCTCACTCTCTGTCTCTCTCTTTCTTTCCTCTCTCTTCCTCTCTAGTTCTCTGTCTCTCTCATTTGCTCTTTCTCTTTTTCTCTCTCTCTCTCTCTCTCTTCTCTCTCTCTCTCTCTCTCTCTCTCTCTTTGCTCAGACACACTGTTGCTCGCTCACACGCAGGAGTGTTTAAGGAAAAACAAAAGAGTGCGGAGCGAGAAAGGGGAAGCGCCCGTTTGATTTATTCTTCCTTCATAACTTATTCCTGCGACACTCGTTTTCACTCGACCACCGAGTGATAGAGAGAGAGAGAGAGAGAGAGAGAGAGAGAGAGAGAGAGAGAGAGAGAGAGAGAGAGAGGGGGAGGTTTTGGGAGTTTTGAACGATGCAACTCTCTCAGAAACTCTAAGTGCAACGCTCAAAATGCTGCAGCCTGGCCTGGGCTGCTGTCTGTCCTGCGTCCTCATGGTCTTCGTCTTCGTGTCTCCGCCGCCAGCGGACGGACAGACTGTGGTCTCCGGGGGAGGAGGGGGGGTGGAGAGGATCCAGGTGATGTTCACGCCCACCATCTGCAAGGCGCGCTGCAGCCAGGACAGATGTGTCAACCACTGCGAGCGAGGCAACGTCACCTCGCTGTACAGCGGCGGGGGGGCGGGGGGGACGGGGGACGAGGGGGGACAAGGGACGGATCCCACGGACCGGGCTTCAGAGTCTGTGAGTTCAAGTCTTTTTGTTTGTTTTATACGTCTTTTGTTGTGTTGGGGGGGGGGCACACCCAACATTACTTACTACTACATTTTGTAGTATTGTTTTGAATCTTCCTTAGCTGTGTGTGTGTGTGTGTGTGTGTGTGTGTGTGTGTGTGTGTGTGTGTGTGTACGTGTACCTGTACGTGTGTGTGTGTGTGTCTGTGTGTGTGTGTGTACCTGTGTGTGTGTGTCTGTGTGAGTGTGTGTGTATATATATATATATATATATATATATGCGTGTGTGTGTGTGTGTGTGTATATGCGTGCGTGTGTGTCTATATATGTGTGTATATGTGTGCGTGTGTGTGTGTGTGTGTGTGTGTGTGTGTGTGTGTGTGTGTGTGAGGGCTTGTGTGTCATGTCTAGGTGCAAAGTTTGGTTGTTTTTTACTAAAAAGCGAGAAACTGTGTGTTGCCGTGGAAACACAGATGTAACACGAGTGTTGTAACAGTGAGAACTTGATGACGTTGTGATGTCTCCAGCTGACCTGCAGCTGTCGGCCGTCCGATCTGGTCCCAGGTCTGATTCTGCTGGTCTGGTCCCAGGTCTGATTCTGCTGGTCTGGTCCCAGGTCTGATTCTGCTGGTCTGGTCCCAGGTCTGATTCTGCTGATCTGGTCCCAGGTCTGATTCTGCTGGTCTGGTCCCAGGTCTGATTCTGCTGATCTGGTCCCAGGTCTGATTCTCCTGGTCTGGTCCCAGGTCTGATTCTGCTGGTCTGCCCCGCTCCGCCTGCAGCGAGCTGAACCTACTCGTTAGTGTTTCATCCCGATGAAGACGTCTTGTTGAGGGTGATGAAGACGTCTTGGTGAGGGTGATGAAGACGTCTTGTTGAGGGTGATGAAGACGCCTTGTTGAGGGTGATGAAGACGCCTTGTTGAGGGCGATGAAGACGTCTTGTTGAGGGCGATGAAGACGTCTTGGTGAGGGCGATGAAGACGTCTTGTTGAGGGCGATGAAGACGTCTTGTTGAGGGCGATGAAGACGTCTTGTTGAGGGCGATGAAGACGTCTTGTTGAGGGCGATGAAGACGTCTTGTTGAGGGCGATGAAGACGTCTTGTTGAGGGCGAAGACGCCTTGTTGAGGGCGATGAAGACGCCTTGTTGAGGGCGATGAAGACGCCTTGTTGAGGGCGAAGACGCCTTGTTGAGGGCGATGAAGACGCCTTGGTGAGGGCGATGAAGACGCCTTGGTGAGGGCGATGAAGACGTCTTGGTGAGGGCGATGAAGACGCCTTGTTGAGGGCGATGAAGACGCCTTGGTGAGGGCGATGAAGACGCCTTGTTGAGGGCGATGAAGACGCCTTGTTGAGGGCGATGAAGACGCCTTGTTGAGGGCGATGAAGACGCCTTGTTGAGGGCGAAGACGCCTTGTTGAGGCGATGAAGACGCCTTGTTGAGGGCGATGAAGACGCCTTGTTGAGGGCGAAGACGCCTTGTTGAGGGCGATGAAGACGCCTTGTTGAGGGCGATGAAGACGCCTTGTTGAGGGCGATGAAGACGCCTTGTTGAGGGATGCGAAGACGCCTTGTTGAGGGCGATGAAGACGCTTGTTGAGGGCGAAGAAGACGCCTTGTTGAGGGCGATGAAGACGCCTTGTTGAGGGCGATGAAGACGCCTTGTTGAGGGCGATGAAGACGCCTTGTTGAGGGATGAAGACGTCTTGTTGAGGGCGATGAAGACGTCTTGTTGAGGGCGATGAAGACGTCTTGTTGAGGGTGAAGAAGACGTCTTGTTGAGGGCGATGAAGACGTCTTGTTGAGGGCGATGAAGACGTCTTGTTGAGGGCGATGAAGACGTCTTGTTGAGGGCGATGAAGACGTCTTGTTGAGGGTGAAGAAGACGTCTTGTTGAGGGCGATGAAGACGTCTTGTTGAGGGCGATGAAGACGTCTTGTTGAGGGCGATGAAGACGTCTTGTTGAGGGTGATGAAGGTCGCTCTGAAGCTGTTTGTGTTCCTGTGTGTTGATTTGCTGGTGAAACAGAGAGAGGAGACACACACACACACACATATGGCTCTGATTTATCATTATCTACACACACACACACACACACACACACACACACACACACACACACACACACACTGACACACATACATACATACACACACACACACACACACACACACACTGACACACACATACATACATACACACACACACACACACACACACACACACACACACACACACATATGGCTTTCATTTATCATTATCTGTACACACACACACACTGACACACAGAAACACACACACAGACACACACACACATATGGCTTTCATTTATCTAGGCTATCAAATACCCTGGTCCTACCAGACCCTGGTCCACTAGCCTGGTCCTACCAGACCCTGGTCCTACCAGACCCTGGTCCACAAGCCTGGTCCTACCAGACCCTGGTCTACTAGCCTGGTCCTACCAGACCCTGGTCTACTAGCCTGGTCCTACCAGACCCTGGTCCACTAGCCTGGTCCTACCAGACCCGGGTACATTAACCTGGTCCTGCCTAACCCTGTTTGTTTCTTCTCTTTAATTTCTCCTTGTTTAGGCCCCAACTCTCTATTTTCCATGTTTATTTCCCCAGTTACCTCCTACTAACTGTGTGTGTGTGTGTGTGTGTGTGTGTGTGTGTGTGTGTTGATGCGGTCCATCTGTCTGTCGATGTTGAAGATAATAATTAGGTCTCTGTGTTTACACCAACACACACATGCAGCATCTCAGAGAGTGTGTGTGTGTGTGTGTGTGTGTGTGTGTGTGTGTGTGTGTGTGTGTGTGTGTAACTTGTAATAAACAAAAATTTCTCTGTGATCTTTATTACAAGAAGAACAACTTTTGGCACTTTTTTTAGGCTAAACTTGAAGATATATATTCTGCGGCGCACGCACACACACACACACAAACGCACACACACACACACACACACACACACAGACACACACACACACACACACAGACACACACACAGACACACACACTTTACGGAGCATTATCTTCACTTTCCTGTCCTGGTTCCCTCTGCTGTTCACATAGATACACAGTTACACACACAGGGACACACACTATGCTTGTTACACACACAGGGACACACACTATGCTTGTTACACACACAGGGACACACACTATGCTTGTTACACACACACACACACACACAGGGACACACACTATGCTTGTTACACACACACAGGGACACACACTATGCCTGTTACACACACAGGGACACACACTACGCTTGTTACACACACAGGGACACACACTATGCTTGTTACACACACAGGAACACACACTATGCTTGTTACACACACAAGGACACACACTATGCTTGTTACACACACAAGGACACACACTATGCTTGTTACACACACAAGGACACACACTATGCTTGTTACACACACAAGGACACACACTATGCTTGTTACACACACAAGGACACACACTATGCTTGTTACACACACAGGGACACACACTATGCTTGTTACACACACACAGGGACACACACTATGCCTGTTACACACACAGGGACACACACTATGCTTGTTACACACACATGGACACACACTATGCTTGTTACACACACAAGGACACACACTATGCTTGTTACACACACAAGAACACACACTATGCTTGTTACACACACAGGGACACACACTATGCTTGTTACACACACAGGGACACACACTATGCTTGTCACACACACAGGGACACACACTATGCTTGTTACACACACAGGGACACACACTATGCTTGTCACACACACAGGGACACACACTATGCTTGTTACACACACAGGGACACACACTATGCCTGTTACACACACAGGGACACACACTTTGCTCTACTGACAGACCTGATTGGTCAGTTTCTCTACTGACAGACCTGATTGGTCAGTTTCTCTACTGACAGACCTGATTGGTCCGTGATGTCACACAGGCGCCCTAGGGGGAGTTCCCATTACCGAGCTGCTGATAGACATCACAGGGGGAGCAGAACCTGGCGTCAAAAGCTGCAGGTTTCCTTCCTGCCGCACAGACTTCTGGGTATTATCGGCTCATTAGTGGCGACACCCGCTGAACTCTGGGTAACAATACACCCGCTTCCTGTTTGCAGGCGCTGAAACAGGAAGTTAGGAAGTGGCTGGCTGGCTCTGTTGGCGCCCGCTCCGCTCTCACCTCCATCCCATCAGGGCTGACCTCACACACTGGTCACTTAGCAACAGACGGGGGAGGGTGTGTGTGTGTGTGTGGGGGACACATCTGTGTAACACATACCGGTCTGAGGGTAAACAGTAAAGAGTTGTGAAACAGACGGCGAGTGTTTCCAGGCCGACAGTAAACCTGATGGATGTGTGTTAGTGTTGGCCCCAGACCTGTGTGTGCGTGTGTGTGTGTGTGTGTGTGTGTGTGTGTGTGTGTGTGTGTGTGTGTGTGTGTGAGAGAGACAAAGCTCGTTACCACCTGGTGTTAACCTTTAATGCCCGTCCGTGTTACTACACACACACACACACATGCTCTAATGGAGAGATGTCAGAGTAGGGGGGGGGGCATCCATGGAAAGGCGCCCCGAGCAGTTGGGGGGACGGTGCCTTGCTCAAAAGCACCTTGGCAGTGCCCAGGAGGTGAACTGGCACCTCTCCAGCTACCAGTCCACCACCAGACTTTGGCCTCCGGTTCCCAGCCCAAATGTATAATAGTGTTCAGTTTTGGTTCTACCCTCACCGATGGTCATGAAGGCTGAAAGAACCAGATCCAGGGTACAAGTGGCTGAAATGGGTTTCCTCAGGATGGGGGACGGAGAGGGGGTCTCCCTTAGAGATCGGGTGAGAAGCTCAGTCCTCCGTGAGGAGCTTTGAGAAAGTAGAAGCAATGGCTGTCTGGCACTAGCGTCTTGACTCAGTCTAGACCCCTTAAAGTCTCGGTCTCAACCCCTCAAAATCTCGTCTTGACTGAGTCTCGACCCCTCAAAGTCTCGGTCTCAACCCCTCAAAATATCGTCTTGTCTCGGTCTCAACCCCTCAAAGTCTCAGTCTTGACTTAGTCTGAAACCCTCAAAATCTTGGTCTCAACCCCTCAAAGTCTCTGTCTCAGCCCCTCAATGTCTCGGTCTCAACCCCTCAATGTCTCGGTCTCAGCCCCTCAATGTCTCGGTCTCAACCCCTCAATGTCTCGGTCTCAACCCCTCAATGTCTCGGTCTCAACCCCTCAAATTCTCGGTCTCAACCCCTCAAAGTCTCAGTCTTGACTTAGTCTGAAACCCTCAAATTCTCGGTCTCAACCCCTCAAAGTCTCGGTCATGTCTCAGTCTCCATACACTCTGATCTGGTGCTGACCTGGTCTCGGTTTAGGTGGTCTTGACTACAACACTGGTGTCTGATGAGTCTTTGTGTGTCCCCCTGCAGTCCTCTGCCCTCTGCTCTGTAAGAACGGCGGCGTCTGCGTCCAGAAGGATCGCTGCCTCTGTCCCCCAAACTTCACCGGGAAGTTCTGCCAGATGCCCACCGCTGCAGCCGCGTCGTCCTCCTCCACCAATGAGATCGTCAAGCCCGTGCTGCTCTCCGCCATGGCAGCCAATCAGGAGCTGACCCAGTCTGAGTTCCTGCTGCCGCTGGGGCGGAGCCAGGAGGCGGGGAGACCTGCAGGTGAGTCAGACCTCTGACCTGGGATAGACTTAATTTAATTTATTCAGCATATTAATGTATAGTCTGTCCACCAGAGGACGCTCTACAACGTCCCTGTTAGTGATGGCGTTGCATAGTCTGTCCACCAGAGGACGCTCTACAACGTCCCTGTTAGTGATGGCGTTGCATAGTCTGTCCACCAGAGGACGCTCTACAGCGCCCCTGTTAGTGATGGCGTTGCATAGTCTGTCCACCAGAGGACGCTCTACAACGTCCCTGTTAGTGATGGTGTTGCATAGTCTGTCCACCAGAGGACGCTCTACAACGTCCCTGTTGGTGATGGCGTTGCATAGTCTGTCCACCAGAGGACGCTCTACAACGTCCCTGTTAGTGATGGCGTTGCATAGTCTGTCCACCAGAGGACGCTCTACAACGTCCCTGTTAGTGATGGCGTTGCATAGTCTGTCCACCAGAGGACGCTCTACAACGTCCCTGTTAGTGATGGTGTTGCATAGTCTGTCCACCAGAGGACGCTCTACAGCGTCCCCGTTAGTGATGGCGTTGCATAGTCTGTCCACCAGAGGACGCTCTACAACGTCCCCGTTAGTGATGGCGTTGCATAGTCTGTCCACCAGAGGACGCTCTACAACGTCCCTGTTAGTGATGACGTTGCAGGACTTTAAGTTTTATATCTTAAGTTTGTATTTTTCTACATTTTATTATCAGAACTTTAATATATTTAGATTTTCTGTTATAACATAAAACAAATGATCATCATATTATTTTAGTGAGAACTCATAATAACTACAAATAATAACTAATGTTGGGAAATCTGTTTATGTTTTGTAACGTGTTTCTGGATTTTTGTGTTGAAATACACTGTATACCGATATATCGGCCTGTATATCGGCCTGTATATCGGCCTGTATATCGCCTGTATATCGCCTGTATATCGGCCTGTATATCGGCCTGTATATCGGCCTGTATATCGGTATATCTGATTTTAAAATAACCCAAATATTGGTGTTGGTATCGGCCTGTAAACCCTCCGTCGGCCGGGCCCTGCTGTGTGCTACATGTCCAAAGAATGCTTCTAAAACCTGAAAACTAGCGACGTATCACGCGTCTTAATCAGGACATGATGGATTATATCAACAGAATATGTTGTTTACACGACCAACAGATTAGGAAATATTTCCATATTTGGATTATCTGGATATTCTGTTCATGTAAACATGTCATTTTTACTAAAGAACAACAAACTGTGTGTGTCTGTTTGTCTGTCTGTCTGTCTGTGTGTGTGTGTGTGTGTGTGTGTGTGTGTGTGTTTCTCTATACATGTCTGTGTGTGTTTGTGCCTGTTTGTGTGTGTGATTTCGTACGTGTGTGTGTGTGTGTTTATGTTTGTTAATGCATGTGTGTGTGTATGTTTGTGTGTGTGCGTTCATGCTTGTGTTTATGCATGTTTGTGTGTGTGTGTGTGTGTGTTAATGCATGTGTGTGTGTGTGTGTGTGTGTTAATGCATGTGTGTGTGTGTGTGTGTATGTGTTAATGCATGTGTGTGTGTGTTAATGCATGTGTGTGTGTGTGTGTGTGTTAATGCATGTGTGTGTGTGTGTGTGTGTTAATGCATGTGTGTGTGTGTGTGTGTGTATGTGTTAATGCATGTGTGTGTGTGTTAATGCATGTGTATGTGTGTGTGTGTGTGTTAATGCATGTGTGTGTGTGTGTGTGTGTGTGTGTGTGCACAGCAAAAAGGCCAGTGTTGAAATAACTCCCACAGAGTTGATTTCAACACTTTTTGAGGGTTTATATAAATATATCCACACTCTCCAGAGTATAAATATATAACATGTAACATATAATATATACTATATACTATATAATATATATTATATATAATATAATATATATTATATATAATATATATTACATATAATATATATTACATATAATATATATTATATATAATATATAACATTAATCAATATTAACTCCAGAGTTAAATTTACACAAAATAGTTCAACCATTAACTCTCTGCCAGAGTTCTAGTAACACTGCTGAGTTCATTATGTTAGCCCTCATGTTGATTATCATCAACATCCATTCCTTTCATTTTAGTCTCAATAATTCCTAATTTCTGCTTTTCTAACTCAAACATTAGGTATAATTTCCTATAAATGAGGTTTATTGACCATAAATTCCAAAAAATAACTGTAAAACTAAAGTTAATAAGTTAGTGTTACGTAGTGTTAAACGTCAAAAAAAGTGACAAACATTAAAGAAAAGCATCAAAAGTTTTGAAAAAAGGGACAAAAACTTAAGAAAAAGTTAAAAACATCAATAGAAAGCATCAACAAAAGTGTTGATTTTCAATTTTGACGGGAAGACGACACGAGGGTTAAAACTATTTGGGGTTAGAGTTAATTTCACTCCCTAAAGTCATTTATTGATTAATTAAATATATTCCTATATTAATCACAATAAACAATAATTTCCAAAAACATGTATTTGTGTGTTTTCTCCTTACAGTCGGTTGAATTACAACATTGTGAATGAAGGTATAATGTACATACTTCCATCTGAAACACTGGTTTATGAAATTGAAGCTCAGACATTTGAGTGGACATCTTCCTGCACTGTGTGATACTGCATGCACGATGACGTCATCGGAGTCTCTGGAAAGAGAAAACAACATTTGATCTTCAACCAAAAGTACATCACTGATTTGACAAAAGACTAGCATGTCTTCTTCCATCGCACTGCAAATAACTAGTCCAGCTTTATACTCTCTAATCTCTACTCTCTAATCTCTACTCTATACTCTCTACTCTATACTCTATACTCTCTACTCTATACTCTCTACGCTATACTCTACTCTATACTCTATATACTCTCTATTCTATACTCTACTCTATACTCTTTACTCTATACTCCTTACTCTCTACTCTATACACTATACTCTCTACTCTACTCTTTACTCTTTACTCTATACTCTCTACTCTATACTCTCTACTCTATACTGACT
>JABXJD010000416.1:235000-237500 GCA_013375575.1 Percina caprodes
CCTCCCCCCCCCCCCCCCTCTCTCCCCCTCACTCTGTCTCTGTCCTCCTCATCCCCCAGATGTGAATGAATGCACCAATGAGACGGTGTGTGGGGTCCACGCCTTCTGCCAGAACCTGATAGGAACCTACCTGTGTGTGTGTGACCAGGGCTTCAGCTCCGCGGCCGACGGGAAGACGTGTGCGGGTACGCGTCCGTCCTCCGTCACGTCCGTCTGTCTCCGCCTCCACGTTCTCTAACAGCCGTTAGCGCAGCGCTTCCCAACGTCCGACCCGAGGTCCCCATCTGGGACGTTAACCCGTACCCGGCCATAAACCTCGTGTTGTGAATAGAAAACTTTATTAAATGTAACGTTTCTTTTACTTTCACCACATTTTCTACTGACCTGTAAACTGTTAGTGGTGTTGGATACACAGCGGTGGTGTAACCGTGGTTACTGCTGACGTAACACAGCAATCTCTGAGCCAAGCGTCAGCAGGTCGAGTTGCATTGTGGGTAATGTAGGCGCCAGGTGATATCTCTGTATCACAGTGTGAAAGGAGGCATAATACATTACAGTACACTCTTTCTCCCTGTCTTTCCCTCTCTCTCTCTCTCCCTCCCTCCCTCCCTCCCCCTCTCTCTCCCAGATGTGGACGAGTGTGTGTCTCTGCCAGGTGTGTGTGGTTCTGCTCGCTGTGAGAACGTGGAGGGATCCTTCATGTGTGAGTGTGACCGCCGGGGAGACGAGTACGACCCCGGCAGCCGCCGCTGCGTCAGCACGCCACGAACAGGTACACAACCAGGTACACAACCAGGTACACAACCAGGTACACAACCAGGTACACAACCAGGTACACAACCAGGTACACAGCCAGGTACACAGCCAGGTACACAGCCAGGTACACAGCCAGGTACACAACCAGGTACACAGCCAGGTACACAACCAGGTACACAACCAGGTACACAACCAGGTACACAGCCAGGTACACAACCAGGTACACAGCCAGGTACACAACCAGGTACACAGCCAGGTACACAACCAGGTACACAACCAGGTACACAGCCAGGTACACAACCAGGTACACAACCAGGTACACAACCAGGTACACAACAAGGTACACAGCCAGGTACACAACCAGGTACACAACCAGGTACACAACCAGGTACACAGCCAGGTACACAACCAGGTACACAACAAGGTACACAGCCAGGTACACAACCAGGTACACAGCCAGGTACACAACCAGGTACACAACAAGGTACACAGCCAGGTACACAACCAGGTACACAGCCAGGTACACAACCAGGTACACAGCCAGGTACACAACCAGGTACACAGCCAGGTACACAACCAGGTACACAACCAGGTACACAGCCAGGTACACAGCCAGGTACACAACCAGGTACACAACCAGGTACACAACCAGGTACACAACCAGGTACACAACAAGGTACACAGCCAGGTACACAGCCAGGTACACAACCAGGTACACAACCAGGTACACAACCAGGTACACAGCCAGGTACACAACCAGGTACACAGCCAGGTACACAACCAGGTACACAGCCAGGTACACAACCAGGTACACAGCCAGGTACACAGCCAGGTACACAACCAGGTACACAGCCAGGTACACAACCAGGTACACAACCAGGTACACAACCAGGTACACAACCAGGTACACAGCAAGGTACACAACCAGGTACACAGCCAGGTACACGCACCCTCACTTCAGTTCAGTGAAATACATGCACTGGAATATTATTATTATTATTATTATTATTATTATTATTATTATTATTATTATTATTATTATTATTATCAGTATATCAGATTTTTAAATAAACAAAGATTCGTATCGGTCGGGCTCTACGAGCCGTCTAATTTCTGGAGGTTTCCCGTCCACATGACATGTTTTTATGGGACAGTAATCCTGAATAACGGTGTTGTTTGTGTATGAGCAGCACCACAGCTGTCCCCAGAGCTGTCCCCAGGGCTGTCCCCAGAGCTGTCCCCAGGGCTGTCCCCAGAGCTGTCCCCGGGACCGCCCCCCCTCCCGGCGGCGCGTCCAGGTGAGCTGAGGGAGTGCTACTACAACCTGGCGGAGCGGGGCACCTGCAGCCTGCTGGCCACCAACACCAGCCAGCAGGAGTGCTGCTGCACGCTGGGCGAGGGCTGGGGGCTGGGCTGCCAGTTCCACACCTGCCCCCCCCCACACACAGGTGAGACACCGCCATGCAGAAGAAGAAGAATAATAATGTATACTCTTTATTGATCCCTTATGGGGAAATTACAATTTACACTCTGTTGTTACTACACACAGGTCTGAACTACACACACATGCTCAGGTCCTATACATGCTCTAATGGACAGATGTCAGAGCTGCTGTAGTCAAGGATAGAAATGTTCATTTTTGGACAAGAGAAAGTTGATTAGGGCGCGTTTGTAGTAAGAAAAGAAAAGAAAAAGATGGCAGCGTTTTGGTTCCAATAAGCAACCGAGAGCTTCTTTTGTTGCT
>JABXJD010000416.1:250000-255000 GCA_013375575.1 Percina caprodes
CCACTATAAAGTCGCTGCTGTTTCAATCCTGTCTGGCTGTTAGCTACTTGGCTAATTAGCACCCTAAATGTATCGGCTAGCGGTACCCAGCCCTGTTACATACAGACTTGCCAAAGTGGTTCCTACCGGGCCTTTAAATAGCTTTTTAACCACCGACCGACTCGGCTGGAACATTTAAAGCCAACCAGACGGGTCACTAGCCACATGCTGTATGTCTGATTTTTAATCTTTACTTTAATCTTAGCGCCTCTGGTTTGTTTTCCGCCGTTCAGTTCACGATCGATACCACACGCTAGGCTCATATCCACCAGTTATACGAAACGTTACAACAAAGTGTTCATGGGAAATGTAGTATTTGAAATACAAGCAGTGTTGCCAGAAAAAGATTACGTTTCCAAGCCAAAATAAACAAAACAACAACCAAATTTCCCGGGAAACCGACCTATCTGGGAGCGTTTTTACAGCCGGACGATTCAAATAGACGCAGAGTTATTCATCAGCGGCCAGAGTTCACTTTCACCTGTTTTTACCACGCTGGTTAACCCTTGTGTTGGCCTTGGGTCAAATTTGACCTTTTTTTGACCTTTTTTCATTCACATAAGAGTTAAGTTTTAGCACCTAGCTAGCACCTAGCTAGCACCTAGCTAGCACCTAGCCTTGTCCAATGTGCTCCAGGCTCTGTGGACGTTTCATGACTTGTTCTCTCCCCCTGACCCCCCCAGGACCCCTTTTTTGGGTTCTAATTGTACCAAACTCACACCGTAATGTAAAACAACCCAAACATTCCCCAGTCTTGGATATGTTATTTCAGTTTTCTCTCCCCGACCATGTGGCGACCCCCAGAGATGCTCAGTTTAGGATCCGCTGGTATGGAGCACCAGATGTGGATTACTCCACCGCTGAAAATAGTCCCCAACAAATGCACTATTTCCTCCCGTTGGTTTGACAAAAACTACAGTGAGCAGTTATTAAAAATGTGCATCTACACATGTAATTTGTTGGTGAGGAAAAGCAGAATAATCTTGATTTCTACATTTGATTATTTACCTTCTGTTGACTTTTAGAGATGTGTTGATGAATTCTGACGTATGTCTGTACTTGTATGTGTTGGCAGACGTGGATTTCTCTTCTGAATGTACTGAAAGCTGCAATCAGTCATATTGTGTATATAATAATTCACATTCTTCCATTATAATCCTGTTGTATTGTTACCAAATGAACGCAGCTGTTGCAGCCTGTTATTACCTTTCTAACGCGCTGGAGAAGACTAACCTTCACCTGAAGTGTGATGTGTATCATGCACTGTATCGGCCAGAGAGGTCCTGCTCACGCGGGATATTTTGTACATTTAAAATTTCATTCTCTGGATTTTTTCTTTAATTGTTCATTTAAATGTTTTAATGAATCACGTTTTTGTATCATTGTTGCTTGTATGACAAGAAGTGAAAATATATTTGCACACACTTTTATTGGAATGTGAGTTTTGTTGTTTTTGTCGTCTGTCTGGTGTGAAGGACCGAGAGGAAAGGTGGTTTTTGTCTCTCTGTTCAGTCTAACTGACCGGGACCCGGTCTCACTCCGAACTCGTAAAAATCCTGACTGATCTCATGAAAATGGCGTATGTATGACACGTCAATTTATAATTGAAAGGACATAAAGCCTCATTCATTCAACTTTTGACCTATATATATATAATGGCGATCAGGACTCTCATTCATTTAGCCCTCTAGCTCCATAGACTCCCATTCATTTAGCCCTCTAGCTCCATAGACTCCCATTCATTTAGCCCTCTAGCTCCATAGACTCCATTTATTTAGCCATCTAGCTCCATAGACTCCCATTCATTTAGCCATCTAACTCCATAGACTCCTATTCATTTAGCCGTCTAGCTCCATAGACTCCCATTCATTTAGCCGTATAGCTCCATAGACTCCCATTCATTTAGCCATATAGCTCCATAGACTCCCATTCATTTAGCCGTATAGCTCCATAGACTCCCATTCATTTAGCCATATAGCTCCATAGACTCCCATTCATTTAGCCGTATAGCTCCATAGACTCCCATTCATTTAGCCATCTAACTCCATAGACTCCTATTCATTTAGCCGTCTAGCTCCATAGACTCCCATTCATTTAGCCGTATAGCTCCATAGACTCCCATTCATTTAGCCGTATAGCTCCATAGACTCCCATTCATTTAGCCGTATAGCTCCATAGACTCCCATTCATTTAGCCGTCTAGCTCCATAGACTCCCATTCATTTAGCCGTCTAGCTCCATAGACTCCCATTCATTTAGCCGTCTAGCTCCATAGACTCCCATTCATTTAGCCGTCTAGCTCCATAGACTCCCATTCATTTAGCCATCTAGCTCCATAGACTCCCATTCATTTAGCCATCTAACTCCATAGACTCCTATTCATTTAGCCGTCTAGCTCCATAGACTCCCATTCATTTAGCCGTATAGCTCCATAGACTCCCATTCATTTAGCCGTATAGCTCCATAGACTCCCATTCATTTAGCCATATAGCTCCATAGACTCCCATTCATTTAGCCGTATAGCTCCATAGACTCCCATTCATTTAGCCATCTAACTCCATAGACTCCTATTCATTTAGCCGTCTAGCTCCATAGACTCCCATTCATTTAGCCATATAGCTCCATAGACTCCCATTCATTTAGCCGTATAGCTCCATAGACTCCCATTCATTTAGCCGTATAGCTCCATAGACTCCCATTCATTTAGCCGTATAGCTCCATAGACTCCCATTCATTTAGCCGTATAGCTCCATAGACTCCCATTCATGTTGTACTCGCTTGCGGTCACCCCCAGTGGAAATCTGGTGGAACAACAACCAAACTCGGTACAACGGGGCTTAATGGGAGTGACCAGGCTCTCCGTAGACGGGCTCTCCTGAGTCATCTCCTCGCGTGCTAATCACCTGGAACCCCGGCTCCATAACCTTAATGCCTGCACTGTTTATGTAGATCCTGGCCTGTAAGCCACTTTCTCTCACAGGACAACACACACAATACACACACTCTCGGGCTGCATTAATAGGATTACAGAGGTTCACCCAGTCCTGAGTCTGAAACTGAGCCAGCAGAATATCAGCTTTCTCTTTCACACCCAGACTACTGTACAAACTGCCCCCCCCATCTCTCAAATTAACACAGGATACAACTTTCTGCATCTTAAAATAACTGCTAGTGTCAGGACACTGCTGTTTACGTTGCATACGCTGCTACATGTACACTGTCAGAAATAGGGGTACGGTAGGGGTCCATTTCTGTCCCCCAAGGTACAATCTATACTAACGTACCCCATGGGGCTCATTGTTGTGCTACATGCTAACGCCAGAGAAAGCTGTCATCTTGGCTGCAAATGTAAATTTCTTCCATTAATTGTGGATCCTTTTTGTGAAAAGGAAAGAAAATGGAAGCAGCTTTCATTGGTATCTGATGTTATTCTAACATTTATGGATCATATTTCTCAGGATGTTGTACGATGAGAAGAGGCACGTTTGGCTTTTTTTCTCTTATTTCCTGAGGATTTAATCACGAGCTTGAATGAGGTTTTATGAATGTGGAGGTCCTGCAGGGAGGTCCTGGGAGTTTAAGGCGGCTCAGAGCCGCTGTGACCCAGATCCGATCCAGGTGAGGGGGTCAGCTTGTGTGAAAATGCCGTCGGGGATTACAGGGTGTGAGTCCAGATTTACTCCGTTTATCTCAGGATATTTTTACTCTGATTATCTCGCTGCAGTCGAGGATCATTTCTCCGCTTCACAGAGTGTGTTGACGCGAAGGGGACGAGCTTCTTCTTCTAAGGTTTTGTTTTTACGTACTTTTAAATCTCTTCAAAACCACCAGACCCCCTTTGGACAAAAAACTCATTTTACCGCTTTGCAGAACACAGAGTTTCTCCCGCTTCCATCAGGCAGTTAGTTCTGTTATTCCTAACCCTTTAGTCTGAAAACTTTGGCCATGTCCGTCCCCGTCCTCTGTCTCTGTGTCTAACCTCCGTCCCCGTCCTCTGTCTCTGTGTCGGCGTTCTAACCTCCGTCCCCGTCCTCTGTCTCTGTGTCTAACCTCCGTCCCCGTCCTCTGTCTCTGTGTCGGCGTTCTAACCTCCGTCCCCGTCCTCCGTCTCTGTGTCTAACCTCCGTCCCCGTCCTCTGTCTCTGTGTCGGCGTTCTAACCTCCGTCCCCGTCCTCCGTCTCTGTGTCTAACCTCCGTCCCCGTCCTCTGTCTCTGTGTCTAACCTCCGTCCCCGTCCTCTGTCTCTGTGTCGGCGTTCTAACCTCCGTCCCCGTCCTCTGTCTCTGTGTCGGCGTTCTAACCTCCGTCCCCGTCCTCCGTCTCTGTGTCTAACCTCCGTCCCCGTCCTCTGTCTCTGTGTCGGCGTTCTAACCTCCGTCCCCGTCCTCCGTCTCTGTGTCGGCGCTCTAACCTCCGTCTCCGTCCTCTGTCTCTGTGTCTAACCTCCGTCCCCGTCCTCTGTCTCTGTGTCGGCGTTCTAACCTCCGTCCCCGTCCTCTGTCTCTGTGTCTAACCTCCGTCCCCGTCCTCTGTCTCTGTGTCGGCGTTCTAACCTCCGTCCCCGTCCTCCGTCTCTGTGTCTAACCTCCGTCCCCGTCCTCTGTCTCTGTGTCGGCGTTCTAACCTCCGTCCCGTCCTCCGTCTCTGTGTCTAACCTCCGTCCCCGTCCTCTGTCTCTGTGTCTAACCTCCGTCCCCGTCCTCTGTCTCTGTGTCGGCGTTCTAACCTCCGTCCCCGTCCTCTGTCTCTGTGTCAGCGTTCTAACCTCCGTCCCCGTCCTCCGTCTCTGTGTCTAACCTCCGTCCCCGTCCTCTGTCTCTGTGTCGGCGTTCTAACCTCCGTCCCCGTCCTCCGTCTCTGTGTCGGCGCTCTAACCTCCGTCTCCGTCCTCTGTCTCTATGTCTAACCTCCGTCCCCGTTCTCTGTCTCTGTGTCGGCGCTCTAACCTGCGGCTGATTTCT
>JABXJD010000416.1:260000-265000 GCA_013375575.1 Percina caprodes
GATGATAAAGGGACCAACAAAGCCTCTTCAGGCTGGGTGGCTGCTGCGTGCTGATTGGCTGATCCTCTCGGGGCTCCGCCCCCACTCAGATAAGACAGATAAATATCTCTGTGGACATCCTCAGACCTGGATCCAGTCTTTCCCTCCAGGTCAGAGTTCAAAGACACTTTTTCCTCTTTATTTTTCATTGGACCTTGATCAGAAAGTTCTTTTTTACCGACTGAAAGCCCGGACCGTGAACGCACCACCGAAGCAGATTTTATTGTTTTGTTGGATTTTCTTGGATCTGATCCGGGATCTGGTCCAGGATGGAGCTGACGGACTTGTGTCTGACGGACGACTTTCACTTCATCAGGCCCCAGCGGTGAGGAACGACTCTTTTTATTTATTTATTTAGGTTTTTCTGGGATTTTTGTCCCTTTTCCAGATGTTTTTTAACCCTCCTGGTGTTTTCACAAGGTTTCCATATCAGAAATTTGGGTTTCTTTCAACCAAATTATTAGAAGAATTAACGTGGACGTTTCCACGCTGTTAACCCCCGCGTCGTCTTCCTGTCAAAATTAAAAATCAACACTTTGGTTGATGCTTTTTATTCAAGGTTTTTAACTTTTTCTTAACTTTTTGTCCTTTTTTTCAACACTTTTGATGCTTTTTTTCCATGTTTGTCACTTTATTTTACGTAACTTATTAACTTTAAACTTTAAAGTTATTTTGGCAGTTATGTTCAATCAGCGTTTATTTCGACAGGACTTTTATTTGTGAGAAAAAAAAGAATTAATAGAAAACGGGTTAGTTATGCCTGTGAACAACATGAGGGATAACTTTTGTTGTTTTTAAGTTTTTCTTACGTTTTTGTCCCTTTTTTCAACACTTTTGATGCTTTTTTTTTCAATGTTTGTCACTTTTTTGACGTTTAACTCTACGTAACACTAACTTATTAACTTTAGTTTTAGTTATTTTTGGAATTTATGGTCAATAAAGCTCATTTATAGGAAATTATACCTAATGTTTGAGTTATAAAAGCAGAAATTAGGAATTATTGAGACTAAAATTAAAGGAATGGATGTTGATGATAATCACAGACTGGAATATGTCAACTTTTACTCTCAATACTATTTCAAAAACACTTCAATTTGGTTTCAAATGCTATAAAATTGAATAAGACGCCCCAAAATTAATGAAAGTAGAGATTTGTACTTGGCAAAGAGCGTTGTGTGGAATCAATCATGTTATTTTGAGTAGTTAAAAACAACATTGATATAGGAAAATGGGTCAATTTGACGGAGGACAGCTTCCATGGACGTCTTCTTCAGACTATTGGGGGAAAAATATAGTAATTATTATACGAATTATATATTTAAGACTTTATTTTGACGGGTTTTTATCAAAGTTCATTTTTAATGTCTTCTGTCTTTTTTGTCTTTCTTTCTTTTTTCCGTCTGTCTTTCTCTCTGTCTCTGTCTTTCTGTCTTTCTTTTTTGTCTGTCTT
The DNA here is from genome assembly GCA_013375575.1 of Percina caprodes. Classification (NCBI taxonomy): domain Eukaryota; kingdom Metazoa; phylum Chordata; class Actinopteri; order Perciformes; family Percidae; genus Percina; species Percina caprodes. The sequence continues at coordinate 261,490 of JABXJD010000416.1, forward strand.
TTTGTCTTTCTGTCTCTGTCTTTCTGTCTATCTTTCTATCTGTCTCTGTCTTTCTGTCTTTCCTTCTGTCTTTTTTGTCTTTCTTTCTGTCTGTCTTTCTTTTTGTCTTTCTGTCTGTCTTTTTTGTCTTTCTTTCTTTCTTTCTGTCTATCTGTCTCTTTCTTTCTGTCTTTCTTTTTTGTCTTTCTGTCTTTCTTTCTTTTTGTCTCTGTCTTTTTGTCTCTGTCTTTCTGTCTCTGTCTTTCTGTCTTTCTTTTTTTTCTTTCTGTCTTTCTTTCTTTCTGTCTCTGTCTTTCTGTCTCTGTCTTTCTGTCTTTCTTTTTTTTCTTTCTGTCTTTCTTTCTTTCTTTCTGTCTCTGTCTTTCTGTCTCTGTCTTTCTGTCTGCACTTTTTTGTCTTTCTTTCTGTCGTTCTTTCTATCTTTCTATCTGTCTCTGTTTTTCTGTAAAAATACAGTAGTTTTCTTTACTTTTTACAGTACTATAACGGCTATATTGTGATTTTTTGTACAGTAATACTTAGACTACTGTGATGTTGTCATGGCAACAAGGTTGTAATGTAATTTACAGCATCCGACTGTAAAATCATATCCAGTAGCGTTACTGTGAAATCTACAGTAATAACTGGAGATTTAACAGTTATTATTTACAGTGTGCTGATCTGTTTCCTCTCGCTCTCTTCTTCCTCCTCAGCCTCTTGGACTCCTCTTCTTCCTCCTCCTCTTCCTCCTCTGGCCCCGTTGATGTACCTGAGTCTCCGGCCTCCTTCCTCCACTCCTTCCCCCTCAGTCCCTCCTTCCCCCCCGCTCTCAGCCCGTCCCACCGGCCCTTCCTCCTCCCCAGCCCCGCCTCCTCTTCCTCCTCCTGCTCTTCCTCCTTCTACAGCCCTCTCTGCGGGGCACCGGAGCCCGACTCCCCGACAGGATCTAGTTCCAGCGGCGGAAGCGTCCGAGGCTGTGCCGCGGCGCCGGAGGCTTCAGGGCGCTTTTGTGTCTCGCAGGCGGACTCGTATTCAGCGCAGGTGAAGAACTCTGAATGGAGATTATTATTATTATATGTTATATAACAGCTGTTTCTGATCCAGTCACATGACGGTGAGGAAAGGTGACTGTGATCCGGGTACAGACCACCGTGAGGTGACCCCGGGGCGGAGTGGGACCAAAGAATCTACCGGGACATTTTGCAGACCACCGGCTCTCTGGGGGGGGGGAATAGTCTGTTGAATGAATGACCAACAATCAGCACAGCAACACGATCCACCCCAACTCACGTAGCGAGTTGGAACTGACGGCCAAGCTAAGTTATGCCACAGCCGGCCAAATCGAGAAAAATTAGACAAAAAAGTTGAAGAAAGTCACAAAAAAGTTGGAAAAAGTGACAAAAATGTCCAAAAAATTGACATAAAGTCGCAAAAAAGTGACAAAAAGTGACAAAAATGTCAAAAGAATTGACAAAAAGTCGAAGAAAGTAACAAAAAAGTGACAAAAAGTTGGAAAAAGTGACAAAAATGTCCAAAAAATTGACAAAAAGTCGAAGAAAGTCACAAAAAAGTGACAAAAAGTTGACAAAAAGTGACAAAAATGTCCAAAAAATTGACAAAAAGTCGAAGAAAGTCACAAAAAAGAAGTTGAAAAAATGACCATTGTACACCTGTTTCCTGGTGAAAGTCTTGTGTTTTCTCCTTAACTTCTCCAGGACATGAACACCTGTTTCCTGGTGAAAGTCTTGTGTTTTCTCCTTAACTTCTCCAGGACATGAACACCTGTTTCCTGGTGAAAGTCTTGTGTTTTCTCCTTAACTTCTCCAGGACATGAACACCTGGTTCCTGGTGAAAGTCATGTGTTTTCTCCTTAACTTCTCCAGGACATGAACACCTGTTTCCTGGTGAAAGTCTTGTGTTTTCTCCTTAACTTCTCCAGGACATGAACACCTGTTTCCTGGTGAAAGTCTTGTGTTTTCTCCTTAACTTCTCCAGGACATGAACACCTGTTTCCTGGTGAAAGTCTTGTGTTTTCTCCTTAACTTCTCCAGGACATGAACACCTGTTTCCTGGTGAAAGTCTTGTGTTTTCTCCTTAACTTCTCCAGGACATGAACACCTGTTTCCTGGTGAAAGTCTTGTGTTTTCTCCTTAACTTCTCCAGGACATGAACACCTGTTTCCTGGTGAAAGTCTTGTGTTTTCTCCTTAACTTCTCCAGGACATGAACACCTGTTTCCTGGTGAAAGTCTTGTGTTTTCTCCTTAACTTCTCCAGGACATGAACACCTGTTTCCTGGTGAAAGTCTTGTGTTTTCTCCTTAACTTCTCCAGGACATGAACACCTGTTTCCTGGTGAAAGTCTTGTGTTTTCTCCTTAACTTCTCCAGGACATGAACACCTGTTTCCTGGTGAAGGTCTTGTGTTTTCTCCTTAACTTCTCCAGGACATGAACACCTGTTTCCTGGTGAAAGTCTTGTGTTTTCTCCTTAACTTCTCCAGGACATGAACACCTGTTTCCTGGTGAAAGTCTTGTGTTTTCTCCTTAACTTCTCCAGGACATGAACACCTGTTTCCTGGTGAAAGTCTTGTGTTTTCTCCTTAACTTCTCCAGGACATGAACACCTGTTTCCTGGTGAAAGTCTTGTGTTTTCTCCTTAACTTCTCCAGGACATGAACACCTGTTTCCTGGTGAAAGTCTTGTGTTTTCTCCCTAACTTCTCCTTTCTCCTTCATTCTGACTCTCTCTATCTCCTCTGAGCAGGTGGACTCCATCCTGAGGGGCGACTACCTGACACCCATGGGTGCTGTGGGGCAGAAGAGGCTGTGCCTGGTGTGTGGGGACTTTGCCTCGGGGTATCACTACGGCGTGGCGTCCTGCGAGGCCTGCAAGGCTTTCTTTAAGAGGACCATCCAAGGTCAGAACCCCGGCGTGTGTGTTGTTCAAAAAGTGAATTAAAGGGACAGTTTGTGTGTTTTGAAGCGTGGTTGTGGTTGGCCTCTACTGATGTCTCTCTACTGTTGTCTCTCTACTGATGTCTCTCTACTGTTGTCTCTCTACTGATGTCTCTCTACTGATGTCTCTCTACTGTTGTCTCTCTACTGTTGTCTCTCTACTGATGTCTCTCTACTGTTGTCTCTCTACTGTTGTCTCTCTACTGATGTCTCTCTACCGTTGTCTCTCCGCTGATGTCTCTCTACTGTTGTCTCTCTCCTGATGTCTAACTACTGATGTCTCTCTACTGTTGTCTCTTTAGAGACAAATAGAGACGATTCTCGCCTATTGTGTAAATGATTGAATTGAATTACAAAGAAATTATTAATTTATGAGAAATACGGTAGAAAAACAATGGAGAAAAACAAGAGGACAAGGAGGAAATGGGAGAAAACAGGAAGAACACACACATGAAGTCACATGATCCATCTACACACACACACACACAAAGTCACATGATCCATCTACACACACATGAAGTCACATGATCCATCTACACACACACACACAAAGTCACATGATCCATCTACACACACACAC
>JABXJD010000416.1:272500-463402 GCA_013375575.1 Percina caprodes
TTCCCCCTGCTCTGGTGTTTCCCCTCTCATTCCCCCTGCTCTGGTGTTTCCCCCTCTCATTCCCCCTGCTCTGGTGTTTCTCCCTCTCATTCCCCTGATCTGGTGTTTCCCTTCTCATTCCCCCTGCTCTGGTGTTCCCCCTCTCATTCTCCCTGCTCTGGTGTTTCTCCCTCTCATTCCCCCTGATCTGGTGTTTCCCCCTCTCATTCCCCTGCTCTGGTGTTTCTCCCTCTCATTCCCCTGATCTGGTGTTTCCCTTCTCATTCCCCCTGCTCTGGTGTTCCCCCTCTCATTCTCCCTGCTCTGGTGTTTCTCCCTCTCATTCCCCCTGCTCTGGTGTTTCCCCCTCTCATTCCCCCTGCTCTGTTGTCCCCTCTCATTCCCCCTGCTCTGTTGTTTCCCCCTCTCATTCCCCCTGCTCTGGTGTTTCTCCCTCTCATTCCCCCTGATCTGGTGTTTCCCTTCTCATTCCCCCTGCTCTGGTGTTCCCCCTCTCATTCTCCCTGCTCTGGTGTTTCTCCCTCTCATTCCCCCTGCTCTGGTGTTTCCCCCTCTCATTCCCCCTGCTCTGTTGTCCCCTCTCATTCCCCTGCTCTGTTGTTTCTCCCTCTCATTCCCCCTGCTCTGGTGTCTGAAACCACTACACTTCGCTAGACCTGTCAGATCTGGACTACATTAACCCAAAGAGGCCAAAGATTCCTAAAATCACAGTTTCAGATTCAGGGAAACTTTATTCTATTTGTGAAAGTGCAACAAAGGGAGATGTTCCCGTTCTGGTTCCTACGTAGACCACATACGACACCTTCAAGTAGGCGAATTCTCCCTTTATTGCATTTTCACATGTTCTACTGGAGCTAGGCCGGCACCATTCGGCCAAAACTATGAATCACGATTCTCTGCCACGATTTCTTTTTACATGACAAAACAAAACAAATTGGTAGTCAAGACCACCTTAGACGAGTCCAAGACAAGTCCAAGACCAGGACTAGTCGAGTCCAAGTAAAGTCCGAGTCCAAAGAGGTTCAAGTCCAAGACAAGACCGAGTCCAAAAAGGTTTAAGTCCAAGTCAAGACCGAGTCCAAGTCAAGACCGAGTCCAAAGAGGTTAGAGTCCAAGACAAGACTGAGTCCAAAGAGATTCGAGTCCAAGACAAGACAGAGTCCAAGACAGGAAAAAGGTCTTATGCATGACAGTATCAAGACAATCATTTTGGGTTTCACTTTCCCTCCAATATTATTATCAACTTAATAAAGACACCTGGACTCGGTCCAGACCAGAAGCCAAAGCCATATCTGGCAAGACCAGTGGCCGAGTCCAAGACAAGTCCGAGACCATAGCAAAATGTTCTCGAGTCCAAGACCGGACTCGAGTACTACAGCCCTGCCTAGAGCTCATTGGGCGTCCCCACAGGCCTGGTAACAGTGAAGAGAAGGGGGACCATTGTATTTCATACAGTCTCAAACCATACACCTCACGGAAGGAAGTCGTGATGCGTTCGGCTCGTAAAATTAAATGAGAATTAAAGTTTTACATTTGAAAAAAAATAAAAAATAATCCATCCATCCATCTTCATCCATTTATCCGGTCTCGGATTAAAAAAAAAAAGAAAAATCAGTAATTAAATTTTTAATTTTTTTTAATTATATTATTAAAAATTAAATCGTGATCAGGGTGAATTGACATAGCAGTTTTTAATGATTAATCACGCAGGCCTAACTGGAACTGTAAAGACTTTGGCTGAATACGTAGCAATGTGATGTAGCCTGAAACAGCTGGAGTTAGCACCTAGCAACGCTAGAAAACAGAAGAGAAACTCAAATTAAAGGTCAAGATGGCCGCCGGACGGCCCGCCGACCTCTTCATCTTCACAACGAAAACAGATAGATTCACACGTTGTAATTTTATTTAAATATCAATCACGACAACAGTTATCTCCAAGGTCTTTCCATAAAGAGCAGGTCTAGACCAGGACTCTGGGATGTTATTTATCTCCAAGGTCTTTCCATAAAGAGCAGGTCTAGACCAGGACTCTGGGATGTTATTTATCTCCCAGGTCTTTCCATAAAGAGCAGGTCTAGACCGGACTCTGGGATGTTATTTATCTCCCAGGTCTTTCCATAAAGAGCAGGTCTAGATCGGACTCTGGGATGTTATTTATCTCCCAGGTCTTTCCATAAAGAGCAGGTCTAGACCAGGACTCTGGGATGTTATTTATTTCCCAGGTCTTTCCATAAAGAGCAGGTCTAGACCGGACTCTGGGATGTTATTTATCTCCCAGGTCTTTCCATAAAGAGCAGGTCTAGATCGGACTCTGGGATGTTATTTATCTCCCAGGTCTTTCCATAAAGAGCAGGTCTAGACCGGACTCTGGGATGTAATTTATCTCCCAGGTCTTTCCATAAAGAGCAGGTCTAGATCGGACGCTGGGATGTAATTTATCTCCCAGGTCTTTCCATAAAGAGCAGGTCTAGACCGGACTCTGGGATGTTATTTATCTCCCAGGTCTTTCCATAAAGAGCAGGTCTAGACCAGGACTCTGGGATGTTATTTATCTCCCAGGTCTTTCCATAAAGAGCAGGTCTAGACCAGGACTCTGGGATGTTATTCATCTCCCAGGTCTTTCCATAAAGAGCAGGTCTAGACCGGACTCTGGGATGTTATTTATCTCCCAGGTCTTTCCATAAAGAGCAGGTCTAGACCAGGACTCTGGGATGTTATTTATCTCCCAGGTCTTTCCATAAAGAGCAGGTCTAGACCAGGACTCTGGGATGTTATTTATCTCCCAGGTCTTTCCATAAAGAGCAGGTCTAGACCAGGACTCTGGGATGTTATTCATCTCCCAGGTCTTTCCATAAAGAGCAGGTCTAGACCGGACTCTGGGATGTTATTTATCTCCCAGGTCTTTCCATAAAGAGCAGGTCTAGACCAGGACTCTGGGATGTTATTTATCTCCCAGGTCTTTCCATAAAGAGCAGGTCTAGACCAGGACTCTGGGATGTTATTTATCTCCCAGGTCTTTCCATAAAGAGCAGGTCTGGACCAGGACTCTGGGATGAGATTTACAGAAACCCAACAGTCTGAATGTAAAAAGGTGCCAGAGTGCAACAAAATATCATAAATGATGTTTGTTAATCATAAAAATGATGAAATTTTAGAAACGTTAAAATAAAGAATAAAAAAACATGTTTTTGTTTTTATGTTTATTTATTTATCTGATAACTTTATTGATTGTTGTTGCCCCCGTCTCTGTGTTTTTTTGGGTCCCAGGTCTCATGTCTCAGTGTATTGGTTGTTAATTGTACAATAAAAAAAATATTTTGATCACAAAATAAACTTTATTGTTTTTAGACGAACACTGTTGTATTTTTTCAGAGAGGAAGAGTAACGTCAACAGAAAACAATGTTGACAAATTGTTTTGAACAATTTTTGCGATGTTTTTGTAGCCTTTGAGTTTTGTGTGTATAGCTTTTGTCGCTTCTTCCAAATTTTTTAGTTTTTTAATAAATTTTTTTGCAAGTTTTTGCCGCTTTTTCAACACTTTATCCGATTCAAAAAAAAATGTTTTTGCCACTTTTTTAACATTTTATCCGATTAAAAAAAAAATGTTTTTGCCGCTTTTTTAACATTTTATCCGATTTAAAAAAAAAATTATTCGCCGTTTTTCTAACATTTCATCCGATTTAAAAAAAATGTTTTTGCCGCTTTTTCAACATTTTATCCGATTCAAAAAAAATGTTTTCGCCGCTTTTTTAACATTTTATCCGATTTAAAAAATAATGTTTTTGCCGCTTTTTTAACATTTTATCCGATTAAAAAAAAAAAAATTCGTCGCTTTTTCAACACTTTATCCAATTTAAAAAAAAAAATTTCGCCGCTTTTTTAACATTTTATCCGATTTAAAAAAAAAAGAGAAGGTGAAGAGAGGGGCAGAGCTGTCAACTGATCACCATCTGGTGGTGAGTTGGGTCAGGGGGTGGGGGAAGACTCTGGACAGACCTGGTAAACCCAAACGGGTAGTGCGGGTGAATTGGGAACGTCTGGAGGAGGCCCCCGTCCGACGGACTTTCAACTCACACCTCCGGCGGAGCTTTTCGGGCATCCCTGTGGAGGCTGGGGGCATTGAACCTGAGTGGACAATGTTCAAAGTTTCCATTGCTGAAGCTGCGGTGGCGAGCTGTGGTCATAGGGTCTTAGTTGCCTCAAGGGGCGGTAACCCACGAACACCCTGGTGGACACCAGTGGTCAGGGAAGCCGTCCGACTGAAGAAGGAGTCTTTCCGGGATATGTTATCCCGGAGGACTCCGGAGGCAGTTGCAGGGTACCGACGGGCCCGAAGGGCTGCAGCCTCTGCCGTGACAGAGGCAAAGCAGCGGGTGTGGAAGAAGTTCGGAGAAGACATGGAGAAGGACTTTCGGTCGGCACCAAGGTGCTTCTGGAAAACCGTTCGCCACCTTAGGAGGTTTTAAAAAAAAAAAATGTGTTTGCCGCTTTTTCAACACTTTATCCGATTTAAAAAAAAAATTTTCGCCGCTTTTTCTAACATGTTCATCCGATTTAAAAAAAAAAAATTTTGCCGCTTTTTTTAACATTTTATCCGATTTAAAAAATAATGTTTTTGCCGCTTTTTTAACATTTTATCCGATTTAAAAAAAAAATTTCGCCGCTTTTTTTAACATTTTATCCGATTTAAAAAATAATGTTTTTGCTTCTTTTTCAACACTTTATCCGATTTAAAAAATAAATTTTCGCCGCTTTTTTAAACATTTTATCCGATATTTAAAAAAAAAAGTTTTTGCCGCTTTTTTAACATTTTATCCGATTTAAAAAAAATGTTTGTGCCGCTTTTTCAACACTTTATCCGATTTAAAAAATAATGTTTTTGCCGCTTTTTAACATTTTATCCGATTTAAAAAATAATGTTTTTGCTTCTTTTTCAACACTTTATCCGATTTAAAAAATAAATTTTCGCCGCTTTTTTAACATTTTATCCGATTTAAAAAATAATGTTTTTGCCGCTTTTTAACATTTTATCCGATTTAAAAAATAATGTTTTTGCCGCTTTTTCAACACTTTATCCAATTTAAAAAATAATGTTTTTGCCGCTTTTTCAACACTTTATCTGATTTAAAAAAAATGTTTTCGCCGCTTTTTTAACATTTTATCCGATATTTAAAAAAAAAAGTTTTTGCCGTTTTTCTAACAAGTTCATCCGATTTATAAAAAAAAGTTTTTGCCGCTTTTTTTAACATTTTATCCGATTTAAAAAAAATGTTTGTGCCGCTTTTTCAACACTTTATCCGATTTAAAAAATAATGTTTTTGCCGCTTTTTTAACATTTTATCCGATTTAAAAAAAAAAATTTCGCCGCTTTTTTAACATTTTATCCGATTTAAAAAAAAAATGTCGCCGCTTTTTTTAACATTTCATCCGATTTAAAAAATAATGTTTTTGCCACTTTTTCAACACTTTATCCGATTTAAAAAAAAATTTTTCGCCGCTTTTTTTAACATTTTATCCGATTTAAAAAATAATGTTTTTGCCGCTTTTTCAACACTTTATCCAATTTAAAAAATAATGTTTTTGCCGCTTTTTCAACACTTTATCTGATTTTAAAAAAAAGTTTTCGCCGCTTTTTTTAACATTATATTCGATATTTAAAAAAAAAAAGTTTTTGCCGTTTTTCTAACAAGTTCATCCGATTTAAAAAACCAATTTTGCCGCTTTTTTTAACATTTTATCCGATATTTAAATAAAAAAGTTTTTGCCGCTTTTTAACATTTTATCCGATTTAAAAAAAAAAATTTCGCCGCTTTTTTTAACATTTTATCCGATTTAAAAAATAATGTTTTTGCCGCTTTTTAACATTTTATCCGATTTAAAAAATAATGTTTTTGCCGCTTTTTCAACACTTTATCCAATTTAAAAAATAATGTTTTTGCCGCTTTTTTTAACATTTTATCCGATTTAAAAAATAATGTTTTTGCCGCTTTTTAACATTTTATCCGATATAAAAAATAATGTTTTTGCCGCTTTTTCAACACTTTATCCAATTTAAAAAATAATGTTTTTGCCGCTTTTTTAACATTTTATCCGATTTAAAAAATAATGTTTTTGCCGCTTTTTTAACATTTTATCCGATTTAAAAAAAAAATTTCGCCGCTTTTTTTAACATTTTATCCGATTTAAAAAATAATGTTTTTGCCGCTTTTTAACATTTTATCCGATTTAAAAAATAATATTTTTGCCGCTTTTTCAACACTTTATCCGATTTAAAAAAAAAAATTTCGCCGCTTTTTTAACACTTTATCCAATTTAAAAAATAATATTTTTGCCGCTTTTTCAACACTTTATCTGATTTAAAAAAAATATTTTCGCCGCTTTTTTAACATTTTATCCGATATTTAAAAAAAAAGTTTTTGCCGTTTTTCTAACAAGTTCATCCGATTTATAAAAAAAAGTTTTTGCCGCTTTTTTTAACATTTTATCCGATTTAAAAAAAATGTTTGTGCCGCTTTTTCAACACTTTATCCGATTTAAAAAATAATGTTTTTGCCGCTTTTTTAACATTTTATCCGATTTAAAAAAAAAAATTTCGCCGCTTTTTTAACATTTTATCCGATTTTAAAAAAAAATGTCGCCGCTTTTTTTAACATTTTATCCGATTTAAAAAATAATGTTTTTGCCACTTTTTCAACACTTTATCCGATTTAAAAAAAAAATTTTCGCCGCTTTTTTTAACATTTTATCCGATTTAAAAAATAATGTTTTTGCCGCTTTTTCAACACTTTATCCAATTTAAAAAATAATGTTTTTGCCGCTTTTTCAACACTTTATCTGATTTTAAAAAAAAGTTTTCGCCGCTTTTTTTAACATTATATTCGATATTTAAAAAAAAAAGTTTTTGCCGTTTTTCTAACAAGTTCATCCGATTTAAAAAACAAATTTTGCCGCTTTTTTTAACATTTTATCCGATATTTAAATAAAAAAGTTTTTGCCGCTTTTTTTAACATTTTATCCGATTTAAAAAATAATGTTTTTGCCGCTTTTTAACATTTTATCCGATTTAAAAAATAATGTTTTTGCCGCTTTTTAACATTTTATCCGATTTAAAAAATAATGTTTTTGCCGCTTTTTCAACACTTTATCCGATTTAAAAAAAAAAATTTCGCCGCTTTTTTTAACATTTTATCCGATTTAAAAAATAATGTTTTTGCCGCTTTTTAACATTTTATCCGATTTAAAAAATGTTTTTGCCGCTTTTTCAACACTTTATCCAATTTAAAAAATAATGTTTTTGCCGCTTTTTCAACACTTTATCTGATTTAAAAAAAATGTTTTCGCCGCTTTTTTTAACATTTTATCCGATATTTAAAAAAAAAAGTTTTTGCCGTTTTTCTAACAAGTTCATCCGATTTAAAAAAAAAATGTTGCCGCTTTTTTTAACATTTTATCCGATATTTAAAAAAAAAAGTTTTTGCCGCTTTTTAACATTTTATCCGATTTAAAAAAAAAAATTTCGCCGCTTTTTTTAACATTTTATCCGATTTAAAAAATAATGTTTTTGCCGCTTTTTAACATTTTATCCGATTTAAAAAATAATGTTTTTGCCGCTTTTTCAACACTTTATCCGATTTAAAAAAAAAATTTTCGCCGCTTTTTTTAACATTTTATCCGATTTAAAAAATAATGTTTTTGCCGCTTTTTAACATTTTATCCGATTTAAAAAATAATGTTTTTGCCGCTTTTTCAACACTTTATCCAATTTAAAAAATAATGTTTTTGCCGCTTTTTCAACACTTTATCTGATTTAAAAAAAATGTTTTCGCCGCTTTTTTTAACATTTTATCCGATATTTAAAAAAAAAAGTTTTTGCCGTTTTTCTAACAAGTTCATCCGATTTAAAAAAAAAATGTTGCCGCTTTTTTTAACATTTTATCCGATATTTAAAAAAAAAGGTTTTTGCCGCTTTTTTAACATTTTATCCGATTTAAAAAAAATGTTTGTGCCGCTTTTTCAACACTTTATCCGATTTAAAAAATAATGTTTTTGCCGCTTTTTTAACATTTTATCCGATTTAAAAAAAAATATTTCGCCGCTTTTTTTTAACATTTTATCCGATTTAAAATATAATGTTTTTGCCGCTTTTTCAACACTTTATCCGATTTAAAAAAATATGTTTTTGCCGCTTTTTCAACACTTTATCCGATTTAAAAAAAATGTTGTTGCCGCTTTTTCAACACTTTATCCGATTTAAAAAAAATGTTTTTGCCGCTTTTTTAACACTTTATCCGATTAAAAAAAAAAGTTTTTGTCGCTTTTTAAATACAGCAACAAGGTGCTGTATAAATCAAGTTGCCTTGCCTTACAGCCTCAGCCTGTCAGTCAATCCCCAGGGCACAGACACCACCGTTGTGCCTGCTCATCTCAGAGTAACGTCCACAGCACCGTGAACGCCTTCGCCGCGCCGTTAATATCATATCACAGTGAATGGTGTCTGCGTGAAGTTTTGGAAAAACTGTAACTACACCTGAAACCGCTTTATCGGCATCACTGACTCACTGGCAGTGTCGGCAAGTTACTTTAAAAAAGTAATTAGTTACAGTTACTGGTTACTTCTTGCAAAAAGTAATTAGATACTCAGTTACAAATTATGAAAGTAACTAGTTACTTCAGAACAAAACTAATGCGTTACTTTCAAGTAACTTAAATGGATTATTTATGGTAAATATGAATATTATAATGAAATGGACACTTAATACATTATTAAGGGTTAAGGGTGTTAGTGTTAGGGGTGTTAAGGGGGTTATAGTCAAGGGTGTTGGGGGGGGTGTTAGGGTTAGGGGTGTTGGCGGGGTGTTAGGGGTGTTAGGGGGTCTTAGGGTTAGGGGTGTTTAGGTTGTTAGGGCAAGACGAGCAGAGATGGTATATAGTTCTGAAAGGCTTGGTGTTGTAATGTTAGGCTGGTGTAATTGTGTTTGATGTGGTGGTGTAATCTGGTAGTCCGTTGGGAATAGGTGGACACAAACGGGATGATTTTCTGGGTGATTGGAAGATTAGGAACTGGTGGATTGGATCATGTTTTGTGTGATCGCTCAGACAGGGCCACGCCTCCAGGGGTAAGATTGGGTTGGGGTGAGAGACAATTAGGGTTAAGGTTAGGATGGGGTACAGGGTGGGGGATGGGATACAGACCCTGGTTAGGGTGGGGGGAAAGACATTTAGGGTTAAGGTCAGGATGGGGTGCAGGGTGGAGGATGGGATACAGACCCTGGTTAGGATGGGGGGAGAGACAAGAATTATGGTTAGGGGTAGGAAAGGGTAGTTAGGGGTAGGAAAAGGGTAGGGGGTGGGGTGTAGGCCCATGTTGGGTTGGTTGGGGTTAGGTAAAGGATAGCGGATGGAAATCCTATACTGTTCAGGGAGGGGAAGGGCAGGTGGGGGAGTAAGTATGTTGGCGTATGACGGTGCAAAGCGTTGACCCATGGCTGTCCCGTGACAGGGTTAGGGTGTTTAGGGGGTTAGGGTTAGGGTTAGTGATGTTAGGGTGTTAGGGTTAGGGGGGTTAGGGGTGTTAGGGTTAGGGAAGTTAGGGGGGTTAGGGGTGTTAGGGTTAGGGGGGTTAGGGGTGTTAGGGTTAGGGGGGTTAGGGATGTTAGGGGGTTAGGGTTAGGGATGTTAGGGGGTTAGGGGTTTTAGGGGTGTTAGGGTTAGGGGGGTTAGGGGGATTAGGGTTAGGGGGGTTAGGGTTAGGGGGGTTAGGGTTAGGGGTGTTAGGGGTTTTAGGGGGGTTAGCGTTAACACAAACAGAATCACCTTCTACTTTAACTGACTTTTTAATTTTGCAGCACCATCAGCTTCAGATGAACTCCAGTTGAAGGAGTTGGTCTCACTACATTTGTTCAAAAGCTTTTTAAAGGACTTTGCAGAAAGGCAGTCTGGATGTCCCTGTTCTTAAACTGATTCAGGACCCAGGTTTTTATAATGACATTGTTGTTTGAATATGAGTGAAAGTGTGTCTCTGTCTTTACCCGGAAGTGTCTCTGTGTCTCTGTCTTTACCTGGAAGTGTCTCTGTGTCTCTGTCTTTACCTGGAAGTGTCTCTGTGTCTCTGTCTTTACCTGGAAGTGTCTCTGTGTCTATTTGAAACCGCACTGCTGCCACTTGCCAGGACACTCTTGTAAAAGAGATTTTTTATCTTTTTTTATCCTGGTTAAATAAAGGTTTGAACGAATGAAAACACAACAGGAGCTGACCATGATGGAGTAAATCCTAAATCCATATTTAACCCGTGTGTGGTCCTCCGGGGTCCCAGAGACCCGTCCTCCACTCAAACCTGTTAAATAACCTAAACAAGTCCCCGAGACCCGAAGGACAATACAAGGGTTAAGAAGTCAAATGTAGCTCTGCTGACAAAGTGGGACAGGACTGAAGGTGGTCTGTATTACTGTATTATAGCATATATTGATATTCTGTGTTGCTGTTTATGATGTAGGCTTCTAAATGATATCTGATACTAAGTTAAACTATGTGGAAGACTGGAACTGAATGCAGTTTCTCTCCCCTCCCCCCCCCTTCCTCTCTCTCTCACTGCTGTACTTCCTGCTCTTTGTGAGGAAGCATTTTTTTTACATTCACTTTGTCTTGTTGTGACGCAGATTTTTTCTCCACGTTAAATATCTGGTAAGTTCCATTTTTCAGCTGATTTTCGATCTTTCATTAAACTGTAAAGAAGAGTTGAGCTTGGTTAGGGTTAACTGTAACAGTGATTAATCCTAACAACTGTGTGTAACACACCGTGTTCAGGATCACCAGCTGCTCTAACAACAGGAGCTAACCAATGCTAACCATGCTAACCATAATGGAGCTAGAGACTATGAAACATTAGGGAAATGGTCAGTTGGGGGTTCACATTTTGGACGGTGTACCCACGATTGTTTGTGTTCTGGTAAACGTAAATCTGATTCCGGGAATTATTAATGAATTGTAGAGTCAGATTTGACAGGCCTTAGGGCCTTTGACGGGCCTTTGACGGGCCTTAGAGTCTTTGACGGGCCTTAGGGTCTTTGACAGGCCTTAGGGCCTTTGAAAGGCCTTAGGGTCTTTGACGGGCCTTAGAGTCTTTGACGGGCCGTGGGGTCTTTGACGGGCCTTAGGGTCTTTGACAGGCCTTAGGACCTTTGACAGGTCTTAGGGCCTTTGACACGCCTTAGGGCCTTTGACGGGGCTTAGGGCCTTTGACGGGCCTTAGGGTCTTTGACACGCCTTAGAGTCTTTGACGGGCCTTAGGGTCTTTGACAGGCCTTAGGGCCTTTGACGGGCCTTAGGGTCTTTGACGGGCCTTAGAGTCTTTGACGGGCCTTAGGGTCTTTGACGGGCCTTAGGGTCTTTGACAGGCCTTAGGACCTTTGACAGCTCTTAGGGCCTTTGACACGCCTTAGGGCCTTTGACGGGCCTTAGGGCCTTTGACGGGCCTTAGAGCCTTTGACACGCCTTAGGGTCTTTGACATGCCTTAGGGTCTTTGACGGGCCTTAGGGTCTTTGACGGGCCTTAGGGTCTTTGATGGGCCTTAGGGTCTTTGACAGGCCTTAGGACCTTTGACAGGCCTTAGGGTCTTTGACGGGCCTTAGAGTCTTTGAAAGGCCTTAGGGTCTTTGACGGGCCTTAGAGTCTTTGACAGGCCTTATGGTCTTTGACGGGCCTTCTGGTCTTTGACAGGCCTTAGGGTCTTTGACGGGCCTTAGGGTCTTTGACGGGCTTTAGGGTCTTTGACACGCCGTATCAGATCCAGTCATTAGTTCTTCTTCCACTTCCTCTAAGCCCTAAACATTATGTAACAGCTTCTTGTTTTACAGAATCAGCTACATTCATTAGCTGTTCCACTTCCCCTCAGCCCTAGACATTAGGCTACATAACAGCAGACATCACACTGCTGCTCACAGCAGAGCTGATGTTGCTGATCTTTAGCTCTTTAGATGGTCAGTTAGCTCCATCTAGTGGACAGATAGTAGACCTCCATCATCTGATGGGGGAGCTTAAATCATCAGTGAAAAATGAAGGATGTGTCAGAACTTGTCAAATAATACAACATACATATAATACAATAATACATAGATATTATGTCTAATGGATCCATATTAATAACATGTACATGTATATATTATGTCTAGTGGATCGAAAATGACAACATAGATGTTTTGGAACTTTTTGATATTTATTGCCCCTCAACAGGCCACAACTGGGCAAAATTAATGCTTGTTAAGCACTATAGCAAAGATAAAAAACAAATATATACACTCAAATAACGTAAGTGGTCTGATTTTTTAACCAATACTCTGAAGTGCTGATGTGATTTGGTTGGTACCGGTAAAGGTCCAGGTTCGGGACCCAACCCTAGACAGGACTGAAGGTCACTGACAGACTATAATCTAACAAGCCATGGTGATGCAATGTCTGTGTGTATATAAATATGTACATGTACTGTACATATGTGTGCTTATATGGGTTAAAGGTTTTAACGTTAGTGGTGTTAACGTTAGGGGTGTTAGGGTTAGGGGGGGTTAAGGTTGTTAGGGTTAGGGGTGTTAGGTTAGGGGTCTTAGGGTTGGGGGGGTCCTCCGGGGTCCCAGAGACCCGTCCTCCACTCAAACCTGTTAAATAACCTAAACAAGTCCCCGTGACCCGAAGGACAATACAAGGGTTAAGAAGTCAAATGTAGCTCTGCTGACAAAGTGGGACAGGACTGAAGGTGGTCTGTATTACTGTATTATAGCATATATTGATATTCTGTGTTGCTGTTTATGATGTAGGCTTCTAAATGATATCTGATACTAAGTTAAACTATGTGGAAGACTGTAACTGAATGCAGTTTCTCTCCCCTCCCCCCCACTTCCTCTCTCTCTCACTGCTGTACTTCCTGCTCTTTGTGAGGAAGCATTTTTTTTACATTCACTTTGTCTTGTTGTGACGCAGATTTTACCTCCACGTTAAATATCTGGTAAGTTCCATTTTTCAGCTGATTTTCGATCTTTCATTAAACTGTAAAGAAGAGTTGAGCTTGGTTAGGGTTAACTGTAACAGTGATTAATCCTAACAACTGTGTGTAACACACCGTGTTCAGGATCACCAGCTGCTCTAACAACAGGAGCTAACCAATGCTAACCATGCTAACCATAATGGAGCTAGAGAGTATGAAACA
This sequence comes from Percina caprodes, assembly GCA_013375575.1. Taxonomy (NCBI): domain Eukaryota; kingdom Metazoa; phylum Chordata; class Actinopteri; order Perciformes; family Percidae; genus Percina; species Percina caprodes. The sequence continues at coordinate 285,698 of JABXJD010000416.1, forward strand.
TTAGGGAAATGGTCAGTTGGGGGTTCACATTTTGGACGGTGTACCCACGATTGTTTGTGTTCTGTTAAACGTAAATCTGATTCCGGGAATTATTAATGAATTGTAGAGTCAGATTTGACAGGCCTTAGGGCCTTTGACGGGCCTTTGACGGGCCTTCGACGGGCCTTAGAGTCTTTGACGGGCCTTAGGGTCTTTGACGGGCCTTAGGGCCTTTGACGGGCCTTAGGGTCTTTGACGGGCCTTAGAGTCTTTGACGGGCCTTAGGGTCTTTGACGGGCCTTAGGGTCTTTGACAGGCCTTAGGACCTTTGACAGGTCTTAGGGCCTTTGACACGCCTTAGGGCCTTTGACACGCCTTAGGGCCTTTGACGGGCCTTAGAGCCTTTGACACGCCTTAGGGTCTTTGACGGGCCTTAGGGTCTTTGACAGGCCTTAGGACCTTTGACAGGCCTTAGGGTCTTTGACGGGCCTTAGAGTCTTTGACAGGCCTTAGGGTCTTTGACGGGCCTTAGAGTCTTTGACAGGCCTTAGGGTCTTTGACGGGCCTTCTGGTCTTTGACGGGCCTTAGAGTCTTTGACAGGCCTTAGGGTCTTTGACGGGCCTTAGGGTCTTTGACGGGCTTTAGGGTCTTTGACACGCCGTATCAGATCCAGTCATTAGTTCTTCTTCCACTTCCTCTAAGCCCTAAACATTATGTAACAGCTTCTTGTTTTACAGAATCAGCTACATTCATTAGCTGTTCCACTTCCCCTCAGCCCTAGATATTAGGCTACATAACAGCAGACATCACACTGCTGCTCACAGCAGAGCTGATGTTGCTGATCTTTAGCTCATTAGATGGTCAGTTAGCTCCATCTAGTGGACAGATAGTAGACCTCCATCATCTGATGGGGGAGCTTAAATCATCAGTGAAAAAGAAGGATGTGTCAGAACTTGTCAAATAATACAACATACATATAATACAATAATACATAGATATTATGTCTAATGGATCCATATTAATAACATGTACATGTATATATTATGTCTAGTGGATCGAAAATGACAACATAGATGTTTTGGAACTTTTTGATATTTATTGCCCCTCAACAGGCCACAACTGGGCAAAATGAATGCTTGTTAAGCACTTTAGCAAAGATAAAAACAAATATATACACTCAAATAACGTAAGTGGTCTGATTTTTTAACCAATACTCTGAAGTGCTGATGTGATTTGGTTGGTACCGGTAAAGGTCCAGGTTCGGGACCCAACCCTAGACAGGACTGAAGGTCACTGACAGAGTATAATCTAACAAGCCATGGTGATGCAATGTCTGTGTGTATATAAATATGTACATGTACTGTACATATGTGTGCTTATATGGGTTAAAGGTTTTAACGTTAGTGGTGTTAACGTTAGGGGTGTTAGGGTTAGGGGGGGTTAAGGTTTCTAGGGTTAGGGGTGTTAGGGTTAGGGGGGTTAAGGGTGTTAGGGTTAGGGGTGTTAGGGTTGAGGGTGTTAAGGGTGTTAACAGTGTTAGGGGGTTTAGGGTGTTAGGGTTGGGGGTGTTAGAGTTAAGGCTGTTAGGGGGTTTAGGGGTGTTGGGGTTAGGGATGTTAAGGGGTGTTAGGGTTATGGGGTTAGGGGGTTAGGGATAGGATTTAGCGTCTAAGGGTTTTAATTTTAGTTTAGACCCGTCCTCCACTCAAACCTGTTAAATAACCTAAACAAGTCCCCGAGACCCGAAGGACAATACAAGGGTTAAGAAGTCAAATGTAGCTCTGCTGACAAAGTGGGACAGGACTGAAGGTGGTCTGTATTACTGTATTATAGCATATATTGATATTCTGTGTTGCTGTTTATGATGTAGGCTTCTAAATGATATCTGATACTAAGTTAAACTATGTTTTATTGCTCCACTGTTCTATACTCTATATACTGATATACTGTATTAATGGAAGAGTTCTCAGGGCAGTAAAATGTCCCCTGTGTGATTTAATACTTGATATGAGATTATTGTGATGCGTTCAAGTCAAGACTGTGTATCTGAATGCAGTTTCTCTCCCCTCCCCCCCCCCTTCCTCTCTCTCTCTCTCTGGTCAACGCCCTCCTCTTTTTTAGGCAGCAGTTTTTTACTTTCACTTTGTCTTGTTGTGACGCAGATGTTTCTCCCACATTAAAGATCTGGTAAGTTCCACTTTTCAGCTGATTTTTGATCTTTCATTAAACTGTAAAACTGTGTTGTGTTAAGGGTGTTAGGGTTAGGGGTGTTAGGGGGTCTTAGGGTTAGGGGTGTTAAGGGTGTTAGGGCAAGACGAGCAGAGATGGTATGTAGTTCTGAAAGGCTTGGTGTTGTAATGTTAGGCTGGTTTTTGATGTGGTGGTGTAATCTGGTAGTCCGTTGGGAATAGGTGGACACAAACGGGATGATTTTCTGGGTGATTGGAAGATTAGGAACTGGTGGATTGGATCATGTTTTGTGTGATCGCTCAGACAGGGCCACGCCTCCAGGGGTAAGATGGGGTTGGGGGGATAGACAATTAGGGTTAAGGTCAGGATGGGGTACAGGTGGGGGATGGGATACAGACCCTGGTTAGGGTGGGGGGAAAGACATTTAGGGTTAAGGTAAGGATGGGGTGCAGGGTTTTTTTAAAATTTTATCCTGGTTAAATGAAGGTTTGAACGAATGAAAACACAACAGGAGCTGACCATGATGGAGTAAATCCTAAATCCATATTTAGCCCGTGTGTTGTCCTCCGGGGTCCCAGAGACCCGTCCTCCACTCAAACCTGTTAAATAACCTAAACAAGTCCCCGTGATCCAAAGGACAATACAAGGGTTAAGAAGTCAAATGTAGCTCTGCTGACAAAGTGGGACAGGACTGAAGGTGGTCTGTATTACTGTATTATAGCATATATTGATATTCTGTGTTGCTGTTTATGATGTAGGCTTCTAAATGATATCTGATACTAAGTTAAACTATGTGGAAGACTGGAACTGAATGCAGTTTCTCTCCCCTCCCCCCCCTTCCTCTCTCTCTCACTGCTGTACTTCCTGCTCTTTTTTAGACAGCAGTTTTTTACATTCACTTTGTCTTGTTGTGACGCAGATTTTTCCTCCACGTTAAATATCTGGTAAGTTCCATTTTTCAGCTGATTTTCGATCTTTCATTAAACTGTAAAGAAGAGTTGAGCTTGGTTAGGGTTAACTGTAACGGTGATTAATCCTAACAGCTGTGTGTAACACACCGTGTTCAGGATCACCAGCTGCTCTAACAACAGGAGCTAACCAATGCTAACCATAATGGAGCTAGAGACTATGAAACATTAGGGAAATGGTCAGTTGGGGGTTCACATTTTGGACGGTGTACCCACGATTGTTTGTGTTATGTAACTTAAATGCTGAAACCATGTGTTCTGGTAAACATAAATCCAATAAAAGAAGACGCAGGAATTATTAATGAATTGTGGAGTCAGATTTGACAGACCTTAGGTCCTTTGACTGGCCTTAGGACCTTTGACAGGCCTTAGGCTCTTTGACAGCCCTTAGGGTCTTTGACAGGCCTTAGGGTCTTTGACGGGCCTTAGAGTCTTTGACAGGCCTTAGGGTCTTTGACGGGCCTTAGGGTCTTTGACGGGCTTTAGGGTCTTTGACACGCCGTATCAGATCCAGTCATTAGTTCTTCTTCCACTTCCTCTAAGCCCTAAACATTATGTAACAGCTTCTTGTTTTACAGAATCAGCTACATTCATTAGCTGTTCCACTTCCCCTCAGCCCTAGACATTAGGCTACATAACAGCAGACATCACACTGCTGCTCACAGCAGAGCTGATGTTGCTGATCTTTAGCTCATTAGATGGTCAGTTAGCTCCATCTAGTGGACAGATAGTAGACCTCCATCATCTGATGGGGGAGCTTAAATCATCAGTGAAAAAGAAGGATGTGTCAGAACTTGTCAAATAATACAACATACATATAATACAATAATACATAGATATTATGTCTAATGGATCCATATTAATAACATGTACATGTATATATTATGTCTAGTGGATCGAAAATGACAACATAGATGTTTTGGAACTTTTTGATATTTATTGCCCCTCAACAGGCCACAACTGGGCAAAATGAATGCTTGTTAAGCACTTTAGCAAAGATAAAAAACAAATATATACACTCAAATAACGTAAGTGGCCTGATTTTTTAACCAATACTCTGAAGTGCTGACGTGATTTGGTTGGTACCGGTAAAGGTCCAGGTTCGGGACCCAACCCTAGACAGGACTGAAGGTCACTGACAGACTATAATCTAACAAGCCATGGTGATGCAATGTCTGTGTGTATATAAATATGTACATGTACTGTACATATGTGTGCTTATATGGGTTAAAGGTTTTAACGTTAGTGGTGTTAACGTTAGGGGTGTTAGGGTTAGGGGGGTTAAGGTTTCTAGGGTTAGGGGTGTTAGGTTAGGGGTCTTAGGGTTGGGGGGGTTAAGGGAGTTAGGGTTAGGGGTGTTAGGGTGAGGGGGGTTAAGGTTGTTAGGATTAGGGGTGTTAGGGTTAGGGGGGTTAAAGGTGTTAGGGGTCTTAGGGTTGGGGGGGTTAAGGTAGTTAGGGTTAAGGGGGTTAGGGGTTAAGGTTGTTAGGATTAGGGGTGTTAGGGTTAGGGGTGTTAAAGGTGTTAGGGGTCTTAGGGTTAGGGGGGTTAAGGGTGTTAGGGTTAGGGGTGTTAGGGTTGAGGGTGTTAAGGGTGTTAACAGTGTTAGGGGGTTTAGGGTGTTAGGGTTGGGGGTGTTAGAGTTAAGGCTTTTAGGGGGTTTAGGGGTGTTAGGGTTAGGGATGTTAAGGGGTGTTAGGGTTATGGGGTTAGGGGGTTAGGGATAGGATTTAGCATCTAAGGGTTTTAATTTTAGTTTAGACCCGTCCTCCACTCAAACCTGTTAAATAACCTAAACAAGTCCCAGAGACCCGAAGGACAATACAAGGGTTAAGAAGTCAAATGTAGCTCTGCTGACAAAGTGGGACAGGACTGAAGGTGGTCTGTATTACTGTATTATAGCATATATTGATATTCTGTGTTGCTGTTTACAGGGCTGCCAACTCTCACGCATTGGCCGTGAGACACACGCATTTGACTGGTTTCACACGCTCACACCCCCGATTTCTCACGCTGAAGTGTCAACCCGGTCGGTCAAATTTCTGAAAGATGAGTTTATCTATAGATCTACCTGTTGAGCCTCTCGTGATCGACTAGTTGTGCTTTCAGAGACTGTGAGGGGTTCAAGAGCGCTCCCTGTCTGTGGAATTTTCAAATTGTCGCAAACTGAGAACATTTCTTCACGAGCCATCCCAGGTGCATTTCCCCGGCTTCAGGTATGTGGTCTGAGTATTACAGACCCGTCCGTCGCTTTGTGTCCACTCTCTGTAACAATAGAGGTGAGCAGCGCGGCTGGTAGTCCAACAGCTTCAGTTCATTTTAGTGGACTCGCTGTGGACAGTGACGCGGTGCATCCGGGCCTAGACCTCCGATGAAGAGCAGCGTACAGCCCCCTCTAAACTTTGTCAGAGACCAGAGACCCAAGTGGTCCTCTGTGTCTGTGCGACGGTCTGAGTGAGAGACTACCATATCAACGGAGCAATAACATGCACAGCAGACTATATTACAACTCTCCAAATCTCGGACAACAGAGATGGGAGGAGATATATTTTGAATGTGCACAAAGTTGTAAACATGAGCAGAAATCTGATGAAACACATCTGAGCTATATGAAGTCCAGGGGTTTATAAATTCATTCAAATGAATTAATGTATGATTCACATGAATAAGTGCACATTTAAATAGATGTACTTCCCCAACAAAACACCTGAGGGCCTTATTTTTTGATATTTTCAATTGTTTCCAGCATAACTTGATGTAGAAATAGTTATAGCAGAAACATTCACTGCACTACACCAGGAACCCCTGGACCTGTTCACCACAGACCCAAATCTTCTCAGCTGTTGCAACTGTCTCTTCATGTGGCTCATTATGTTTGGCACATTGTCTGCTTCAGTTCTTATATCATAAGAAGGTAATACAATGTGTAATCAAGTGATGACTGATTAACATTAATGTAAATGCTACATGCTACATGCTAATACCTGTTGATACAACAGGGCAAAGGCTCTTAACACCACAGTTTTGCACATATCATGTAAGACTTGATTTCTCCATTTTTTTGCACAAAACTCTCCAGAAAGTGCCATTTAATGGTTTATTTTTCAAAAAAATCCTGGGGGGGCATACCCCCAGACCCCCCTAGGGAGAGCCCCCCATCCCCCCACACATTAAAAATCCCATTTTAAACCCTGAAGGATAATGGTGCTGGAAGAGCGGCAAAATGTGGGTTGGACCCCCAAATCTCACTCCAAGGTTTGGGGAAAAGTTGGCAGCTCTGTGTTTATGATGTAGGCTTCTAAATGATATCTGATACTAAGTTAAACTATGTGGAAGACTGTAACTGGATCCAGCTTCTCTCCCCTCCCCCCCACTTCCTCTCTCTCTCTGGTCAACGCCCTGCTCTTTGTTAGGCAGCAGTTTTCTACTTTCACTTTGTCTTGTTGTGACGCAGATGTTTCCCCCCCATTAACATCTGGTAAGTTCCACTTTTCAGCTGATTTTTCATCTTTCATTAAAGTGTAAAATGTGTTTTGTAGGAGAAGAGTTGAGCTTGGTTAGGGTTAACTGGAACAGTGATTAATCCTAACAGCTGTGTGTGACACCCCCGTGTTCAGGATCACCAGCTGCTCTAACAACAGGAGCTAACCAATGCTAACCATGCTAACCATAATGGAGCTGTTTCCAAATCAATATCTGAGAAATCAAATGTAGCTCTGCTGACAAAGTGAGTGTGAGGACTAGAAATGTCTCGTCAAACTTTACTGAAACTCAACTATTATTTATATTCAGAACACACAACTCATGAAGGAATCTGAAGTCTCTAGTGTTTATTCTGTACTGCAGTTAAAGTACTAATACACACTGTCAAAGCCTACTGCGTTAGTACAAGTTAAAGGCCTACTGAGTTAAAAGTACACAAGTATTATGAGCTAAATGTATTCAGGCCTCAGGGCCTCTGACGGCCGTATCAGATACAGTCATTAGTTCTTCTTCCATTTCCTCTAGATGGTCAGTTAGCTCCATCTAGTGGACAGATAGAAGACCTCCATCATCTGATGGGGGAGCTTAACCCTGGTGTTGTCCTCCCAGATAAAGAAACTGACACTTTTTTTCAACATTTGTTTCCCCCTTTGGGCACTTTTTGCGTAATTTTTTATTTTTTTATAAGTTATGGTTTTTTCAATATTTATTTTTTAATTTTTTAAAAGTTTTTTTAAAAATTTGTAACGCTTTTTTCACACTACTACCAACTGATACGAGTTTTACACTTATTCTTGGAATTCATTTGAGTTTAAAAAGCAGAAATATGCTTTACAACTGAATAAAACACCCAAAGTCCAATGGAAGTAGTGTAAGATCCTTCATTTTACTAGAGAAGATGGTTACATGGAATCATCCATGTTCATTTCTGGAAAGAAAACCATATTTCTGATATAAATGTATTTTGAAAATGGGTCAAATTGGACCCGAAGACGACAGGAGGGTTAAATCATCAGTGAAAAATGAAGGATGTGTCAGAACTTGTCAAATAACTTAGATCCATGATGCATTATATTTAAACCACAGCCATCTTCCAACTACTGAGACCGACTTGGTTTGTGTGTCTGAAGGAAAGATCAGCTGATTCACTGTTTTCTACAGCATCTGGGACATGTTGGAGAGGAATGAGAGACTAATGAAAAGGTTGTCATAGTAACAGAGGTGATGTCTCCCAGCAGGTGTGGACTCTGCTATGAGTCAGTGTGAGGACAGAGAGGAGGGAGCCCCTCCCTCTAAAACCACTCTGTGGGGGGACCATGACAGCCAGACCAAAGCTCAGAGGTGAGATGATGATGGACTCTTCTCCATGTTAGAGCTCAGCACTCACATCACTCCTCCATCAGGATTCACTCTCAATATCTAGTTAATAAGAACTTCTTACTGGAATACGCAACAAAGAGCCAACCACTGATTATCTACTGAGATGAGACGCCATCTTTCATCACATTACATTTTGGTGAATAGTAACTCATCCACGGTCTTTGTTTGTATCAGGATGCAACAGCAGAAACCTGGACCTGAACCCAGCTGTGTGTCCATGAAGAGTGACTGGTCTATGGATCCTCCTTATAAATTTAAAGATGGACAAGCTGTTGATGAAAGGTAAGAATTTATAACACCTGTTTAATTTCTCATTCTTGCAGTTGCTTCAATGCATTTAGGGGTGTGGTCCTGGTCCAGACCATCTCCTGGACTCCAAACTGAATGTCAGAATGGGAAAGAAAGGTGATTTAAGACATTTGGAGCGTGGCCTGGTTGTTGGTGCCAGACGGGCCGGTCTGAGGATTTCACCATCTGCTCAGTTACTGGGATTCACACCCACAACCATTTCTAGGGTTTACAAAGAATGGTGTGGAAAGGGAAAAACATCCAGTATGCAGCAGTCCTGGGGGACATCCAGTATGCAGCAGTCCTGGGGAGGGGGAACATCCAGTATGCAGCAGTCCTGGGGAAACATCCAGTATGCAGCAGTCCTGGGGGACATCCAGTATGCAGCAGTCCTGGGGGAACATCCAGTATGCAGCAGTCCTGGGGGACACATCCAGTATGCAGCAGTCCTGGGGGAAATGCCTTGTTGATGCTAGAGGTTAGAGGAGAATGGGCCGACTGATTCAAGCTGATAGAAGAGACACTTTGACTGAAATAACCTCTCGTTACAACCGAGGTAGCAGCAAAGCTTTTGTGAAGCCACAACACGCACAACCTTGAGGGGGGGGGGGGGGGCTACAACAGCAGAAGACCCCCCCGGGTACCACTCATCTCCACTACAAATAGGAAAAAGAGGCTACAATTTGCAAGAGCTCACCAAAATTGGACAGTTGAAGACTGGAAAAATGTTGCTGGTCTGATGAGTCTGGTTTCTGTTGAGACCTTCAGATGGTAGAGTAGTAACATCCACGGTCTTTGTTTGTATCAGGATGCAGCAGCAGAAACCTGGACCTGGACCCAGCTGTGTGTCCATAAAGAGTGCCTGGTCTATGGATCCTCCTTATAAATTTAAAGTTGGACGAGCTGTTGATGAAAGGTAATAATTTATAACTGAACTTTGTTATTATCAGACTCTCTCAGAGCTCCGTGGTCTAGGTTTGACATAATGTGATTTTAATCTGATGCCCAGAACCCTTTATTGCCTGATAAATTAAACATAACAGGCAAAAACATTACATTAAATGTATTATATTACAGAACCATTATCAACTATTAGAACATAACTTACATGTCACACACATAAAAAGGCTTCAGATGTGTAAAACTAAAAAAAAGACACAAGACCACAAACTAACAAATTAACTACAGCTGTTCTGATATTCAGACCAGTCTGATGCCTGTTGGCCAGTAGCCCCCCCCCCCTCACATATTATCAGTGTGCCTATCATAACCAACAACAATATACAATTACAAATGATTACAATAATACAGTACCAATGCAATAATGAACGGGGACAACATGGACACATGATTTAAGAAACTTCTGCTTGTTTTTAGCCTGAAAGTGGATCAGCTGCTGGGTCCTCCTGGTCCCTGTGTGATACAGGACGGTATATATAGTTTAAAGTGGACCAGCTGCTGTGTCCACCTGGTCCCTGTGTGATACAGGACGGTATATATAGTATAAAGTGGACCAGCTGCTGGGTCCTCCTGGTCCCTGTCTGATACAGGACGGTATATATAGTATAAAGTGGACCAGCTGCTGGGTCCTCCTGGTCCCTGTGTGATACAGGACGGTATATATAGCATAAAGTGGACCAGCTGCTGTGTCCTCCTGGTCCCTGTCTGATACAGGACGGTATATATAGTTTAAAGTGGACCAGCTGCTGGGTCCTCCTGGTCCCTGTGTGATACAGGACGGTATATATAGTATAAAGTGGACCAGCTGCTGGGTCCTCCTGGTCCCTGTCTGATACAGGACGGTAAATATAGTATAAAGTGGACCAGCTGCTGGGTCCTCCTGGTCCCTGTGTGATACAGGACGGTATATATAGTATAAAGTGGACCAGCTGCTGGGTCCTCCTGGTCCCTGTGTGATACAGGACGGTATATATAGTATAAAGTGGACCAGCTGCTGTGTCCTCCTGGTCCCTGGGAATGGGATTGGCCTTGGTCCAGAGCTCCGTAGTCTGTTGTAGGACTCAACGATATAATGTGTCAGCAGTGACATCACAGTGTACACCTCCAGTATGAATGAATTAATAAAATCAACTTCTTACTTTGTTAGTCAACAAAGAGTCAATGACTGAGATGAGACGCCATCTTTCATCAGAATATATTTTGATTACAGTTACTGATCCACGGTCTTTGTTTGTATCAGGATGCAGCAGCAGAAACCTGGACCTGGACCCAGCTGTGTGTCCATGAAGAGTGCCTGGTCTATGGATCCTCCTTATAAATTTAAAGTTGGACGAGCTGTTGATGAAAGGTAAGAATTTCTAACTGAACTTTGTTATTATCTGACTCTCTCAGAGCTTCGTGGTCTAGGTTTGACATAATGGGATTTTATCTGATGCCCAGTGATACCAGGACCAGAACCACCAGACAGGTTAGCACCACCGAAGACAATTGTGATTAGTTTAAAGAAATGCCAATAAACCAGCACACGTTTTTCTCCCATCCCAGAATGTGGTGTGGACTAGTCAGACCTTCCTCTGTAGCCCTGCAGAGGAAGGTCTAGCAATGTGAGACTACTGGGTAGTCATCCAGGCAGAAGGGCTTTGGTCTCACTGCAGACAGGACAGGGACAATGTGGTCTCCATGGATGTACTGGGACAAAAATTCATCCTGGGACTTTGGGATGGAGCGGCCTTTCATGAGAGCATGTGGAGAGCACACGTAGAACCTTTTTAGAAGTAATTTTAATAATAGTAATAATAACTCTACAAAAAGAGACCAAAACAAGCCAACGCTACGTTATACAGCCCTGCACACTGGACTTGTACCTTCCACTGTATCTGTGCTGGTTCTTCCTGCTCCATACTCCTCCTGCCTGTCCTCCTCCTCTTCATCATTTTCCTCCTCATCACCACCATGGCTGGACTTAACTAATAACAATAGTAATAATAATACACTTAAATATGTTTCATACTGTATTTATTTACTGTATTAGACTTCTAAACTTGTTACAGACTAGAATTATAAGCATATAGTAATGAGTTTAGGACGTCATTCTTATAATAACATAATAAATGCATATTCTTTCTGAAACCGGAAATTGAAATATGATGGCCGGTTCGGCCTGGGATGGAAATCTCCCAAACCTCCCATGGCCAGTCCACCCTTGGTGGCCTTCTTGAGTCATGGGGGGACTACAGACTGGAGCAGTGAGAAGTTGAAAATGTCTATTAAGACATCTTCCAGTTGATCTGCAGACACCTTAAGAGCTTGGCCATCAGGTCCAGGTTACCTGAGCTCTGCAGGTTTCCTCTTGTAGTCTGTGGTGGTTCTTAGTCTAGACCACATGTTCCTGGTGTTGGAGCCCTGGTAGTTAGAGTCCACATTATCCCCGGATTGTCTCTTTGTACTTAGCAGTGACGGTTTTGCTAGAACATTTGCACCCTGCAAAAGAAAACGCCACATATGATATTATATTAGGTTAACTGTTCACACAATACAGTAACATGAGCTATTTAAATTAGCTGATACGTGGTTAAAGTACCAGTGTATCTCTGTGTGTACTTTGTCCACAGCAATCCCACCAATCGGTCCCAAAACGTCCCAGTTAGAGAGGAAATGCCCTAAACATGTTCTTTATATCTTTCCAATGATTCCCCAAAAGAACCATGAAGGCCTTCCTTGTTGAACCATCTTAATCCTTTGAAAACTTGCCATTTTCAGCATGTAGCTCACTAGCTTGAAACAAACAATGAAGGTAAAGCATGTTGGCTCCAAACAAATCCTCAAACTAATGGTGTGTTCAACTGCACCTCTTTAAAAACTCTGAGAAACTGTCGTTGCGTAGTACTATTCTGCCATCTAGTGGCTCATATTGTGCCATTGCTGTCCCTGTTAAAAAAACAACTTCTGATTTGGGAATGTCCGTACAGTAATCCTCGATACGATATCATTGATGCATTTGGTGATTTAGCCAATGGCCGCGTCCATGTATGTGTCTAAACTATTGCCGTACATTTTTGCTACCTCAATAGACACAGTTGCCATTGTGTCATCATCAGGACTGTGTACAGATCATTAAATGTTCTTAAACTTGATGTTTTCTCTACAGAGTTCACCAGGAGAGCTCAGAGGGCCTCGGTGGTCAGTCTGACCTGCAGCAGCAAACAGACCTGGACTCCATATTTATGGTGTGTACATATTAAAAGAATATTTTCATTATTATCTACAGATTAAATGATGAACTACCATTCAGATCCCAATAGTCTCCATGCTGGTCTTTTCAAACCAGCAGGCCTTCAGACTGAGAGATGAATCACATGTTGAGTTCTTTAAACTAAATGTTGACTTTATCATTCTGGTCCAGCTGCTGGAGGAGAACATCGTCACTTTTGTAAAGAACGAGCTGAAGAAGATTCAGAAGGTTCTAAGTCTATGTCCAGATTACCCAGAATGCTTAGAGAGTCAGAGGGAGGATGAGGAGGTTTTGGAGGGTGAGGATGAAGAGCAGAGGAGGAGGAGCAGAGAAGCATTTGTGAAGATCACACTGCACTTCCTGAGGAGAATGAAGCAGGAGGAGCTGGCTGACCGTCTGCACAGCAGTAAGAGGATTTTAACACATTTATCATGATAGAAAGATGAAATGGAGGAAAAATGTGTAAAGTGTATATTTCCAAACTATGCTGTAAAAAAACTGCAAGATTCTCTTAATTTAATTTGTTTTTTTGTTAGGTTGTCCAGAAACCCGTGTTGAAGGATGCCGCCCCAAACTCATGTCCAACCTGGAGAAGAAATTTCAGTGTGTGTTTGAGGGGATTCCTAAAGCAGGAAACCCAACCGTTCTGTATCAGATGTTCACAGAGATCTACATCATGGAGGGAGGGGCTGCAGGGGTCAATGAAGAACATGAGGTCAGACAGATTGAAACAGCATCCAGGAAACCAGACAGACCAGAAACAATAATCAGATGTGAAGACATCTTTAAAGCCCCACCTGGAAGAGATGAACCAATCAGAACCGTGATGACAACGGGAGTAGCTGGCATCGGGAAAACGGTCTTAACACAGAAGTTCACTCTGGACTGGGCTGAAGGCAAAGCCAACCAGGACATCCAGTTCACATTCCCATTCACCTTCAGAGAGCTGAATGTGCTGAAAGAGAGAAAGTTCAGCTTGGTGGAACTTGTTGATTACTTCTTTAGTGAAACCAAAGAAGCAGGAATCTGCAGGTTTGAAGAGGTCCAGGTTGTCTTCATCTTTGACGGTCTGGATGAGTGTCGACTTCCTCTGAACTTCCTCAACAATGAGATCCTGACTGATGTTACAGAGTCCACCTCAGTGGGTGTGCTGCTTACAAACCTCATCAGGGGGAATCTGCTTCCCTCTGCTCGCCTCTGGATAACCACACGACCCGCAGCAGCCAATCAGATCCCTTCTGAGTATGTTGACATGGTGACAGAGATCAGAGGATTCAATGACCCACAGAAGGAGGAGTACTTCAGTAAGAGATACAGAGACAAGAAGCAGGCCAGCAAAATCATCTCCCACATCAAGACATCACGAAGCCTCCACATCATGTGCCACATCCCAGTCTTCTGCTGGATCACTGCTACAGTTCTGGAGAAGGTGTTGAAGACCAGAGAGGGACTACAGCTGCCCAAGACCCTGACTGAGATGTACATCCACTTCCTGGTGGTTCAGTCCAAACTGAACGTTAAATATCATGGGAAATCTGAGATAGATCAACACTGGAGTTCAGAGACCAGGAAGATGATCGAGTCTCTGGGAAAACTTGCTTTTGAGCAGCTGCAGAAAGGCAACCTGATCTTCTATGAATCAGACCTGACAGAGTGTGGCATCGATATCAGAGCAGCATCAGTGTACTCAGGAGTGTTCACACAGATCTTTAAAGAGGAGAGTGGACTGTACCAGGACAAGGTGTTCTGCTTCATCCATCTGAGTGTTCAGGAGTTCCTGGCTGCTCTTCATGTCCATCTGACCTTCACCAACTCTGGAGTCAACCTGCTGGCAGAAGAACAAACAACCTCCCGACTGTCTAAAGTCTCCAGAGTCAAACCTAAATTAAACCATCTCCATCAGAGTGCTGTGGACAAAGCTTTACAGAGTCCAAATGGACACCTGGACTTGTTCCTCCGCTTCCTCCTGGGTCTGTCACTGCAGACCAATCAGACTCTCCTACGAGGTCTGATGACACAGCCAGAGAGTAACTCAAAGACCAAAAGGAAACAGTTGAGTACATCAAGAAGAAGATCAGTGAGAATCTGTCTGCAGAGAGAAGCATCAATCTGTTCCACTGTCTGAATGAACTGAATGATAGTTCTCTAGTGGAGGAGATCCAACAGTCCCTGAGTTCAGGAAGTCTCTCCACAGATAAACTGTCTCCTGCTCAGTGGTCAGCTCTGGTCTTCATCTTACTGTCATCAGAAGAAGATCTGGACGAGTTTGACCTGAAGAAATACTCTGCTTCAGAGGAGGCTCTTCTGAGGCTGCTGCCAGTGGTCAAAGCCTCCAACAAAGCTCTGTACGTGCACACACAACTATTCAGATTAAATGCAGTTTTTATTTAATTATATTTTGTTTTTGTTTGCTTGAAGCTGTGTTTTTATGCATTGCTGATGTATTTTCAGGCTGAGTGGGTGTAACCTGTCAGAGAGAAGCTGTGAAGCTCTGTCCTCAGTTCTCAGCTCCCATTCCTCTAGTTTGAGAGAGCTGGACCTGAGTAACAACGATCTGCAGGATTCAGGAGTGGAGCTGGTGTCGACTGGACTGAAGAGTCCACACTGCAGACTGGAAACTCTCAGGTTGGTGTTCAGCTATTTGTAAATGATGAAATGAACCTCAACAGTGTTTCCCACATATTACAAAGCAATATGTGGCTCGTGGTGTCTGACCTTTGGGGCGAGGATACTTATTTTCATAACAATTACGAATCAAAAAATGAGGAGGACAGGCTGTTGGATGCTGTCCTCCTCTCCTACTCTTTCTTCAATGCCAAACAAATCTATCTCTTTCTCTCCCTGACTCTGTCTTTCTCCTTGAGCAGCATTGGTTGAAGGCTGAAAATATTGTAAACAAATTAATAACATAACTAATTACACTAGTCGGACTGTTCCGCTCTGTTCCAGACTGGCTGGTCCTCATCCTCAACACGTGCCTTTTCAGTCACAGAAAATACTTTTCAATACTCATCTGGTTTAAAACAGCAAACATTCAGTGTAAGAGTACAAAAATGACATAACATTATCTATAATAAGTTCATTTGATTCACAGCTGCTACATAGTGTTTTGACCTCGACAACCCAACTGCATTTTACCGCAAACATGAGGCTAGTTAACTTTCTAAAGCCGGCGCAATTGCTTGTTTGATAAGAGTCGGATCGGGACTCCAACAATAACACACTGACAACATTGTATTCATATAATCTGAGCTCCGGCGGCAGCGTCTCTTCCCCCGGGCAGGAACACAGCTTTGCCTCAGTGCTGCACCGGTCCCCGCTGATCCAGATGAGACCAGCCAAAGACAGAGTGGTGATAGGAAGGATCTTCCACGTAGTCCAGCATGACCTGTACGTTGATCTTGGCGGGAAGGACCACTGTGTTTGCCGGCAGGCCAAGAGAAGCTACAGTGGGGCTGTAGTATTAATTGTGTGGCTCACTGCCACAAAATAATCTATGTGGGAAACACTGCTCTACTTTGTTAATTGTTTTATATACAAATTATTGGATGGCCTTTCTATTGAATCCCTTTCAGACTGAGTGGCTGTAATCTGTCAGAGAGAAGCTGTGAAGCTCTGTCCTCAGTTCTCAGCTCCCAGTCCTCTAGTCTGAGAGAGCTGGACCTGAGTAACAATGACCTGCAGGATTCAGGAGTGGAGCTGATGTCTCCTGGACTGGAGAGTCCACACTGCAGACTGGAAACTCTCAGGTTGGTGTTCAGTTAGGACCTGAATAACAGTGAAATTTAATGCAACATTGCGTAACATTCTTATCTTTTTTCGATTTGTGTCCCTACAGTTTCACAGTAATTTACTTCTACACTGCTGTCACTTCAATTCAATTGTATTTATAGTATCAATTCATAACAAGAGTTATCTCGAGACACTTTACAGATTGAGTAGGTCTAGACCAGATAGAGCAGGTCTAGACCACACTCCATAATTTACAAGGACCCAACAGTTCTAGTAGTTTCCTCCAGAGCAAGCAACAGTGCGACAGTGGCGAGGAAAAACTTCCTTTTAGGCAGAAACCTTGGACAGACCCAGACCCAGACCCGGGCTCTTGGTAGGCGGTGTCTGACGACCGGTTGGGGTTAGAATGAAGAGTGGCAATAACAGTCACAAAAAATAGTAGTTTGTAGTAGTTCATGGCGGCATTACAAGGCACAGCAGGGCATAAATATTGATACTTCTACATGTACATTTGTTATGATTACATTACTTGTAATCAAAATCTAGCAGGTCAACAACTCTGCCAACAGAGCTAATGACACAAGACATATCAAGCCAGCTTATATTACTTAATAGTCCCACAACAAGAAGGCCAGCTGGCTGTCCTGCCCTTTGTTATTTTGTGAAACTCTCTGCAACGACTAAAAGCCAGTCAGAGTTGTCCGGCCTCAGCTCGGCTGAGGAAGGCTCAGGTCGATGTGACGGTCCCCTTTGTGACAGTCTCACTACGTTGTGTATGTGGATCTGCATCTGCATATGGGGAAACCAGACCGAATCAGGATAGACATGTCCACATCACAGACAAAGACATAGAATCCCACAGAAGTTATCTGGAGTTCTTCTCTTTATTAAACTGTGAACGTATAGTGGAAATTGTACATACATGTCTTACAATACCTTGACTCCTAACCCTAAAAACTCAGCTTCTAAGGCCTTTCTGCTGTATAAAAATATAGTATATGAAATAGTATTGTGTCGCAATGCAAAATAGGCTACATTTATCATTGTTGTTTACAGCTGGACTGTAAAGCCCCGCCCATTTCTAGCACTCAAAATAATTGTTAAGTATTGCTCCCGGGAGATGGACCAAGTCGTACCTGAATTGCCATGACCAACTGTGTGTGTGTGTGTGTGTGTGTGTGTGTGTAGTCTCTCAGGCTGTATGATCTCAGAGGAAGGCTGTACTTCTCTGGCCTCAGCTCTGAGCTCCAACCCCTCCCATCTGAGAGAGCTGGACCTGAGCTACAATCATCCAGGAGACTCAGGAGTGAAGCGGCTTTCTGCTTTACTGGAGGATCCAGACTGCAGACTGGACACTCTCAGGTATGGACGGACCAAGACTTCATTTTATTTATTTTTTGTCACTAACTGAGAAACTCTGGTTAATGTTCAATGGAGGATCTAAGTGAAGGTGTATTACAGGGGTTCTCAATCTTATAACATAAATACAAATATTTATTCAAAGTCAGAGGTCTGGAAAGTACGGTGGTCCTGAAGTGCAAATAGGAAAACACAACATCATTATATTATTATACTCATGTTTTCAAAATAGTTGCTTTTCTGTGTTTTTCACCTCTACTTCCTGTTAAAAGACAGACAGTTTGTCTGTCCAATCAGGAGGGTCCGTCCTCTGCTAGATAGGCCCTACCTTTCAGGTAGAAGTTAATGCCGTTGTGTTTAATGAGTTGTTGAAGTGTTTTCCTATTTGCTGTTGTGATTTGCACTTCAGGGCCACCGTAGAGATTCAATAGGCAACAAAAACAGTTACATTTTACGAAGGTAAGTTACCTTTAAAATCAAATCAAACTCTTTTCTTTCTCTCACAGGAACACACCAGAGTTAACCAATGCCTCAGACCATTTTAGCAGATCAAATTTAAAAAATGAATAATAATAATTGTGTGCACATCCACCTTGTGGCAGGTGCAGGACAAATGAAAAATACTGAAGTAAAAATCAGATTTAATCAACTTTAATCAACCACTTTTATGCTACATACATTCCAGCTGAGTTCTCATTTTTCATAGTCAACTTTTGTAGAGATACAGGAAGCTGGAATTCAGTAACAATACCAAACGGGACCTTTTTGGGCAGTTTACTTCTCTTTGACTAAATAATTTAATTAAATTGGAAAGATAAACCTAACCTATTTACATGTCATTTAATTAGACATTTTACACACTAAACTAAATAAAACCCCTCCAGACCTCCAGCCTGTCAGTCTGTCACCAGGGCATAGAGAATGCTGTTGTCATGTCTCAGAGTAAAGCCGCCTACACATGATGGGGGGGGGGGCAGAACCCCTCTGCACCGCCCACTCCATTGATTTCCTACGGGGGGGAAGGGGGCAGTGGTGTTTATTGGATCTGCACTCAAAGTTCAAATTACTTCAACTTTACCTAGTTGCCGCTGACCTTTGGTACGCATAACCAATGAGATAATGGCATGTCGTTACCTAGCAACAGGAAATAGCTTCCTTGCCCCCTTAATGACGTTTACCTGCGCTGTGCTTGGCTCTGCGTCCTACCTAGCGGTGCTCAGAGAGCAAATTGATGGTTAATCCTTCAATTATCCACAGCCCTGGAGTATGAAGTGGATTGTGTCTTTGTGTCTTCCTGCAGGGTGGACCATGGTGGACCACAGAGACTGAGACCTGGTCCGAGGAAGTGTGAGTGTGTTTTAAGTTTGCTCTAAGAGAACTCAGCTGTGTGTTACACTAGTTTAACCCCTTCCTGGTGCTGGAAGTATAATATGAGATGAGGTTACTTATTATGGTGAATTGGCTAAATCTCCCTTTACCAGTGAATGTTGTTATTATAGGCATAGGTAACTATAAAGAAATAATCAACAACCAATAACGCGGAGCCTCCACTGTGGAACTACTTAACTCACTATGAGCTATATCGGTATTTCAAAAGGGAAAAACATGTAATGTCTGCAACACTGCTTTAAACTCCCATATTTAATGAAAGGTTTCCACCCTGCTGGGTTAGGCCTGAAGAAGACCAGCAGAGTTTAAAGCCGAGTTTAAAGCCGAGTTTAAAGCTGAGTTTAAAGCAGATTTTGAAGCAGAGTTTAAAGCAGAGTTTAAAGAAGTGTTGCGGACATTACATTTTTTTTACTGACTGAAACGTTGAGCAACCCCACAGCCACAGTTCTGGTCCTCCAGTGAAGTCCTGGTCCTCCAGTGAAGTCCTGGTCCTCCAGTGAAGTCCTGGTCCTCCAGTGAAGTCCTGGTTCCTCCCGGTCCTCGGTGAAAGCTGCGGCTGGCGTTTCCAGCTGACTGTCCCTCACGGCGGCGCTAGCTTAAACAAGTCAACAGTTAACAGTTGTCACCTTCAAAGCTAGTGAACACACAAACACAGCTAACCTGCCTGAACTTACCTTAAAACTACAGGATAACTAGTTACCAAACTGAGAGCTGCACACGACTGTTAACTGCAACAATAATACTTTACAAAAGTTTAAAGTCCATTAGTCTCCAGACCTCAGTCAGCTGGACATTAAACTTAGTTTTTCTCTCCTCTGCTGACTGCATGTTTCTCCCTCCAACGTGCTCTACATGTCCTCTCTGACTTCCTCCTTTCTTTTCTACTCCCAAACAAAACCATCTGATTGGCTAGGAGTGGAGCTATACAGAGAATAATTAAGATGGGACAGTTTTATTAGTGAGACTTTATTCAGTTGATGTTTCTAGATTTGGATCATCAGCTGTCCTCATCGGGTCAACACGAGGACAAGAAGCTGGACATTGTTGACATGTTGACTCTCATGTTCAGGAACTCTTCATGTTGGTAGAACTGGATTGTTAAACATCTCTCACAGCTGGATATCAAATCAACGTTTGAAGGGTTTTCTTTCAGTTATTGTCAGTAAAGTTGTTAATAAATGATCAGATGATAACCTGCAGCTGTATTGTGTCTTGTTCTCTCCATCAGATGTCTGTGAACTGGAACTGGACACAAACACAGTACACAGAGACCTCAAACTGTCTGACAACAACAGGAAGGTGACAGGTGTGAAGGAGGATCAGTCATATCCTGATCATCCAGACAGATTTGACTACTGGCCTCAGCTGCTGTGTAGAGATGGTCTGACTGGTCGCTGTTACTGGGAGGTCGAGAGGAGAGGAGTGGTTGATATATCAGTGAGTTACAGAGGAATCGGAAGGAAAGGAGGCGGTTTTGACTGTGGGCTTGGAAGGAATGATAATTCCTGGAGACTTTTATCCTCTGATGAACGTTACTCTGTCTATCACAATTTGAGAGAAACAGTCCTCACTTCCTGCTCTGTCTCTAACAGAGTAGCAGTGTATGTGGACGTTCCTGCTGGCTCTCTGTCCTTCTACACAGTCTCCTCTGACTCACTGATCCACCTCCACACCTTCAACACCACATTCACTCAGCCTCTCTATCCTGGGTTCGGGGTCTGGCCTGATTGCTCAATGTGTCTGTGTCCTCTGCAGGACTGAGAGTCTCTCCTGTGGACAGAAACACTGACTGAAGATCAGCTGCTGAAATCAAAGTTCAGTCTGTTCACCATCACACACACTCTGCACTGTGAAGCAGATCTGATCAGATCTGTCTCCTCGTGTTATTTTCCTCACAAAGTCATAATTAAAGTCAGAAAGTCAGAGTGATAACTACTAGGGGGGGGGGGCAGTAGCTCAGTCCGTAGGGAGATGGGTCGGCTGATTTATTCATCTGACTTGTAGAATAACGTCAATGATCGTCTTGTTTTAAATGTCGGGGAATGTGGAACAACTTAATGCAAAATGAGTTCAATAAAACAAGAGATAGACCTTTAGTTAAAGAGTAAGATCCTTTTAGTTTAACATGAAACAGAAATCACCATCACCAAACCCACCAAACTCCATGTAAATAATCACTAGTTTTAGCGTGTATAGAGCAGCATATCTCCACCAGACTCCATGTAAATAATCACTACTTTTAGCGTGTATAGAGCAGCATATCTCCACCAGACTCCATGTTAATAATCACTACTTTTAGTGTGTATAGACCAGCATATCTCCACCAGACTCCATGTAAATAATCACTACTTTTAGTGTGTATAGAGCAGCATATCTCCACCAGACTCCATGTAAATAATCACTACTTTTAGTGTGTATAGAGCAGCATATCTCCACCAGACTCCATGTAAATAATCACTACTTTTAGCGTGTATAGAGCAGCATATCTCCACCAGACTCCATGTAAATAATCACTACTTTTAGTGTGTATAGAGCAGCATATCTCTACCAGACTCCATGTTTTAATTACTTTTAGTGTCACTAAGACCAAGAGACTGGATCACATACTCTCAGTTCTTTTAAATCAATGCTGAAGACCTTTCTTTAAATGATGTTCATTTCTTTACTGTTTAATTTCTTATACTGCACTGTAACTTTTATTCTTGTGTTTTATCTGTTTTTATTTAACTGTTTTTGTGTAAAGCACCATAATGTTGAATTGTGCTATATATATCTTTTATTGTCTGTAAAGCGACCTTGAGTGTCAAGAAAGGCGCTGTTAAATATAATGTATTGTTATTATTATTTTATATATATATATATATATATATATATATATATATATATATATATATATATATATATATATATATTCATGAGAACAGCTGATTGTATTCAGGGGAAGTTTGCGAGCTTTTGGCTAATTCTGTGATTTTTAACCCATTTATAATCATTAGTTTTATTAATTTGATCTGTCTTCTTCTTAAATAAACTGAACTGAGTTGAGCTTTGACATTTAGTTTCTTCTTATTTTACAGATTTATTCTTTTTTATGACACTCTTATGACATCATACTTCAGTTTATCACAAACATTCAACATCAACACACATCTGGAGATATGTGGTTTTCATTGGACCAGAAGGGAAAAACCTGAACAGTAACTAGAAACTCCCCTTCAGAAAATGGCGTAGTGTTGTGGCGATGTTGTGCGTCCATGTTTGGTTAAAACCTCGGCGCTCTGTATCGACCTCTCTTTCTTTCCCATGAGCTGATGTTTTTGAGGGATAACAGCTGATTCCCGTCCATGTTAATGTCTCCCATTCAGTTCTCAGCTCGCCGCCACAGGGGTCAGACCGTTCTCTTAATACATCCATGGGTCCGACCGCTCCGTCACGTTACACTTCTTCTACTTCTTTTTAATTGCGCCTTGCAACCAGAGAAGAAGAAGCTGCATACGTTGGCACAAAAAAGGAAGCCCAGGTCTGGTGTAGTGGTTATAGACGGTGTGATTTATTTATTTATTTATTTTTTCTTCCTTTCAGTTTTCATTAGTCAAACTTGTTTTTACTCAGTAACGATAGGATTTGTAATGTAGCAAAATACAATCCTTCACCTTAAAATCAAGTACATTTTAAAAACTACTTGAAAAATACACAACAAAACTTCTCAATACAGTAACGTAAGTAATGTATTTCCTTATTTTCCACCTCTGCCAATAACTCACTGTCCAGTGTGTATTAAATGTACCAAACTGAGTGAACAATGTGAATTTCCCCTCACCGGATATACGTATAAAGGGATGTCTTTCTTCTACAACTGTGTTACTTCTTCACATTAATAGAATAATTCTACAACGTATGAATTTCTGGTGTCGATGTGCATTTGATCCGATGACGCCGTGACATCTTCATAACTTCAGAGTCAGAGAGACGTCAGAACCAGTCCAACCTGTTCCCAGAGCCAGTCCCCCATCAGATGATGGAGGTCTACTATCTGTCCACTAGATGGTGCTAACTGACCATCTAATGAGCTAAAGATCAGCAACTTGTACAGCAGCAGGTATCTCTCCAAGTGGCCTAGAGAAAATAAAATGGGCCCCAGTATGGAGCCTTGGGGGACTCCTACTGAACAACCCGTATAGGCAGAACTAACCCCGCCCACCACAGTGCTCTGTTCTCTGTGAGACCAGTACGAGTGAAACCAGTTAATAGTTTGAGCAGAAGAATTGAAACGTGACAATTTAGATAGCAGCACTTTGTGATTGACGGTATCAAAAGCTCTTTCAAATGAGTGAGTTACAGAGGAATCAGAAAGAAAGGAGCTAGTAGAGACTTTTGTTTGGATATAATGATCATTCCTGGAGACTGTTCTGCTCTGATGAAGATGGTTACTCTGTCTGGCACAATAACAGAAGAACAGACCTCACTTCCTGCTCTGTCTCTAACAGAGTAGCAGTGTATGTGGACGTTCCTGCTGGCTCTCTGTCCTTCTACACAGTCTCCTCTGACTCACTGATCCACCTCCACACCTTCAACACCACATTCACTCAGCCTCTCTATCCTGGGTTTGGGTTTGGGGTCTGGTCTGGTTCCTCAGTGTCTCTGTGTCCTCTGCAGGACTGAGAGTCTCTCCTGTGGACAGAAACACTGACTGAAGACCAGCTGCTGAAATCAAAGTTCAGTGTGTTCACCATCACACACACTCTGCACTGTGAAGCAGATCTGAGACTCAAACACAAAAACATTCATCTGATTTCATCTCTGGTTATCAACATTTGAACTGTTTGACTAAAACACTTCATGATATGTCACATCTCAAAAATAATCAACTGTTATTGGTCACTATTATGTCCTTTATATTTTAAATCATATTGTAACATATTTAAAATGTGGAAAACAAATGTTTCTATAAACAATCATCATATAGTCTAATGTGTCTAAATGCTTTTAATAAAATCTATACGTTTCGTCATTTGTTCATTTTGATCATATCATGATTTCATTCATCAGTTGTCTCTCTTTACTGAGATTGATACACCCTCCCCCATAATAAAAAACTATGTAACTCAGTGCAGCCTACTCCAAATACCTATTATATTTCCTTTACATACATGGAGACATTTGCACCATAAATTAATGCAGAAAAGACACAAATTGTTGCAGAAAAATAAACCAGGATGCAGAAAATGAAGTTTTGGATGTTCAAACCCCCATAATAAGTTGAACTCAAAGTTCCCCCATGTTGCATTCAACATAATCAGGGGTACTCAGGTGGATCTCATGTTATTTTGCCTCACAAAGTCCTAATGAGGACTTCCCATGAGTATTTTAATAATGTTTCAATAATGTGAGATGTTTCCAATCAGCAGAAATCAGCTGAGACAGCGAAGCAACTTACAAACTGTGTAAAAACCCTTTAATTAATGTTTATTTTATGAATATTATGTCTGAACTTTTAGCTTCAGTCTTTATCTCAGACTTAAGCTTCTTTTAGGTTAAATCCATCAGAACAGCTGATTCCTCTGCAGACGGTGAAAATACAATTATGATAAGAAAGTGGAGCAACAAGTTATTGTTATCTGCAATCAACGTTACCACTTGTTCTTCAGCTGCAAGATGTACATTTCTCTGGAGAACTACAGACAGCAAACTGACCAACGTCCTGGTCTGCAGAAAGCTCGGCCGGCGAGTCAGAGGTCCCCACAAAGACTAAACCACTCAGAGGTCCCCACAAAGACTAAACCACTCAGAGGTCCCCACAAAGACTAAACCACTCAGAGGTCCCCACAAAGACTAAACCACTCAGAGGTCCCCACAAAGACTAAACCACTCAGAGGTCCCCACAAAGACTAAACCACTCAGAAGTCCCCACAAAGACTAAACCACTCATAGGTCCCCACAAAGACTAAACCACTCAGAAGTCCCCACAAAAACCAAACCATTCAGAGGTCCCCACAACGACTAAGGCTGAATCTCATTTTTCTATTTTACCCTTACCCCTAACCCTTGTTTTAGCGCGTTCACGCGGGACCTAGTGGTGTCCCATTCCTTTTTTGACCGAGGGGTAGGGGTAAGATCGAGGGCTGTGTACCAGGCAAGGCGTCATGGGTGAAAACTCTTCATTAAAAAAAATTATATATTTTAATTATAAAGAATTATTAAAAAATTGCAAATTATCTCATAATTTGTGCGAAAATAGTCTGAATCTTAAATAGTTTTTAAATTAATTTTAAAAAGTTGTCTATTTTGAAGTTTCTGCGCGAGTTCAGCAGACGCTGAGACAGTGAGGTTTGGGAGAGGATGAGCTGGTCGGTATAGCGGGTATGCTAAGCTAGGCTAACGTCAGTTGATCTGAAAGTGTGATTTCCAGTAAAAGACAATGTCGCAGCAGTCATTGTTTAGGTACCTGAAACGTAAACGAACGGTTTCGGAGTCATCACGGCAACCAGGAGATGATGGAGAGTTGAGATCCACAACGTCTATCACATCTTCGTCTCTGCCCCCCCAGGATGCTAGCGCGGCTAGCATGGACAACGCGGTCAGCGCGGTCAGCGCGGCAAGCGCGACCACCGCCGTTGCTGGTGCCTCCGACTCGCAAGTGGAAGATAGTCCTGTGGATTTGTCTTCCGTGGATGAGCCCGCAACTCAACCAGTGCTTAAGTATCCGGTCACAGTGATAGTGTCTTTTCCACTTTTCCAGTGTCAACCGGATTAAAACACCAAATAGGAGCACCATGCTTACGTCTCGCCTCATGTCTCTCTGTCTGTTGACATATGAAAGAGAGCTTACAGTAACTCTCGACTTCGATGAAATCATCAAACCCCGCCGACTACTACTGTAATTTGTGTCAGTGTGTGTGTGAGTGTGTGTGTGTGTGTGTGTGTGTGTGTGTGTGTGTGTGCGAGGCAACCTAAAAACATGCGATGAATTTGTAGGCTACATGTTGAAAGTTAGTAACATAGCAGAGAGAAAAAGAGGAAATGAGTCGTTCGCTTCTTCTAGGCCTATTTTAGTGAGTTCAATTGTGTACCACGAGAGGATAACAGTGAGGAATGTGAAGGCTACTCTGTCTGTATTGAGATATACAAAATAATAGATTCATAACCCGTTACACATCTACAGGCGCATTTCTATTTCTATATCAGCTTGTTACTGTTGTTCTTTTTCCCTCATGGGTTTCCCTTGTTATGGGTGCTGTGTCTGTTGTTAATGTGATTTATTTCCTTTTGTTAAATATGTTTATAACATGAATCACACTAAAGTAACAGTTTGTCTCTTTCGGAAATAACTTGAGTCTTGTTTTTTAAGTTCTGTGCCAGTGTATTGAATGAAACTGTCGGGCAGTGTTGTTGATCTGTATTGTTGAAAACTTAAAAACAATTAAACAGAATTGTGAAATATTCGGCCTCCTGTTATACGAGCAGAACTAAATTATGTTTTGGGGAAATATTAAATGCCTGACCATTGTTACAGTCTTAGGTCTATAGAGCTTTGTGGTATAGCGCAGCCGGGTACGGTGCGTAATGGAGACAAGGGTGTATGGCTGCAGCCTGGAGCGTCCCATGTCATCCGTCCCGTCTCATGCGGAGGTGTGTCCAACGGTAAATTCAGAGGGTCAAAATACGAAATCGCGAATAATTTTCCAGATGGAGTCACGGGGAAATTCGTTACGTTTGTTGCAATCAATTGAAAAACGTTAAAAACTGGACATTTATGTCCAGTAACAATTTTGCCATAAATATAGTTTGATCATTTCTGAATGTTATGGTTGTGTTGACAAGATAAATGCAGACTATCGTCTGGAATAAAATAACCCTGCGTCTAACTATCATACTGATGACTAAAACACTCAAATATATGTCCGTCTATAAAATAAATGCAGATTATAGGCAAACAAAAAAAATGCTTCTGCAAAATAAAAGCTTGGATCGGGAATAAAATGTTTTGATTTTTTTTTTATATTTAAAAATATATGTCCGTCTCTAAATAATAAATGCAGATTATAGGTTGTAAGTTGCAGCCATAGAGGGAATTTCTCTCCCGACAGAGGTCAAGCATTTGGTTTTGGTTTTAATTTTCCCCCTTTCATACAATACAACACAAAATACAACAGAACCGCTGGCGGGGAAGTGGAAGAAAAATACAATCGCATTGTGGCCCAAGGCCGTGGCAGCAGAGACCCGCAGTCGGATGCAGGACGGGTCCCAGAGACCCGAGGCCGAGGCCGCGGTAGTAGAAAAATACAACCGTATTCTGCCCCGGGTCCCAGAGACCCGACCGCATTTTGCCCGGGTCTCAGAGACCCGACAGCATTTTGCCCCGGGTCCGACCCGACCGCATTCTTCCCGGGTCTCAGAGACCCGACCGCATTTTGCCCGGGTCTCAGAGACCCGACAGCATTCTGCCCCGGGTCCGACCCGACCGCATTCTTCCCGGGTCCCAGAGACCCGACCGCATTTTGCCCCGGGTCTCAGAGACCCGACCGCATTCTGCCCCTGGTCTCAGAGACCCGACAGCATTCTGCCCCGGGTCTCAGAGACCCGACAGCATTCTGCCCCGGGTCTCAGAGACCCGACAGCATTCTTCCCCGGGTCCGACCCGACCGCATTCTGCCCCGGGTCCCAGAGACCCGACAGCATTCTGCCCCGGGTCCCAGAGACCCGACAGCATTCTTCCCCGGGTCCGACCCGACCGCATTCTTCCCCGGGTCCCAGAGACCCGACAGCATTCTTCCCCGGGTCCCAGAGACCCGACCGCATTCTTCCCCGGGTCCCAGAGACCCGACAGCATTCTGCGCCGGGTCCCAGAGACCCGACCGCATTCTGCCCCGGGTCCCAGAGACCCGATCACATTTTGCCCGGGTCTCAGAGACCCGACAGCATTCTGCCCCGGGTCCGACCCGACCGCATTCTTCCCGGGTCCCAGAGACCCGACAGCATTCTGCGCCGGGTCCCAGAGACCCGACCGCATTCTGCCCCGGGTCCCAGAGACCCGATCTCATTCTGCCCCGGGTCCCAGACACCCGACAGCATTCTGCCCCGGGTCTCAGAGACCCGACAGCATTCTTTCCCGGGTCCCAGAGACCCGACAGCATTCTTCCCCGGGTGCGACCCGATCGCATTCTGCCCCGGGTCTCAGAGACCCGACAGCCGAGGCAGCGCCAGTAGAGCTACAGTCGAATGCTCTCGCCATGCTGATCAGCAGTTGTATTTGCAGCAATGTCCCAGTGACGTTTGAAAACAATATAGAATATAAAATTAAAAAGAGTCTTGGAAAGAGTGTAACATGATTATTTCTGTATTCTGGTTCTTGTTGTGTGCAGATCCTTGTTCCTGCCGTTAGTTGGCAGAAACAGCTGCGTCGCTGATGCAGGTTTCATTAAATGTAGCTACGTTAATATGGAACAACACAACCATAACATTCAGAAATTATCAAACTATATTTATGGCAAAATTGTTACTTTAACAGTTTTTAACAATTGATTGCAACAAACGTGGTCACGAATTTCCCCATGACTCCATCTTGAAAATTATTCGCGATTTCGTATTTTGACCCTCTAAAATTACCGTTGGACACACCTCCGTATGAGACGAGACCGCATGAGATGGGACGGATGACATGGGACGCTCCAGGCTGCAGCCATACCCGTCTCACTAGTTATATATATATATATATATATATATATATATATATATATATATATATATATATATATATATATGTATGTATGTATGTTTTTTTATGAAGTGCTTCCTGCTTCTTACAGTGCAGACGCTTTGCTGCTTGCTCCTGCCTCTGCTTGCATAATTTTGCTGATAATCTTGCTTTTCCTCTGAGAGAAACTATGAGCAGCGGCTCTTGGATATTTATAAATCATTGGACTATACATTTTTTGTAGACATAGTAGGCTATTGCCATATTTTAACATTTTTCTGCGTGAGCGTGGCCTACCAATAGCTCAAGCCTGTCCTACAGTGACTGTAGCTAAAGCTAATTAGCAGCAAGATGCCTCCTTTTTCTGTGGATGACTACTACAAACTCCTTCAGAAGATTGCACTTCTGGAAACCAAGGTTCACCTATTAGAAGTGAACGTGGAAGTAAACAGATCTTGTGGAAATGACACCACTTTACCATGGACCCAAAACAATGGACAAAAGCATGCTAACACACGGCTAATTAGCACCAAGAAGACTACAAAGAAACAGGAGGGCTGTGGAACGGGTATTAAATCAACAAGTGGTAGTCCTCCCTGGAACTCGGCTGGTGCGAAGCCTAAGAGTAAATCATTTTCCTGGAAAATGGGAGGACGACTAACGGGCAGGGCACAGCGCCCTGAGATCTGTGATATGACCGGCTGGCCTGCATTATCATCCCAGCAGAGCGCCTCTTCAACCCCTGTACCTAGTCGGACACAGCCGTGGACAGCTGCAAAAGGGAAAATAAGCAACAAAATGCCTCCCCAACAACTTGATGTGCAAATAGAAAACAGATTTGCTCCTCTGCTGCTGGACAGCCATCTAATGACCGGGATTGCGTCTCATCGCCACACAGCAGGGTAAGGACCAAGAGCATTTCAAAAAGTAAAAAGCTAACAACTGGGCCTCAGACCCTGATTGTGGGTGACTCTGCTGTAAAAGATTTAAAAAACAGTAAAAACACCAAAATACTCTGTTTTCAAAAAGACACGGTGTCTGACTTGATCCAAAGAATCCCAGATATCATGGCAGAACACCCAACTATGAAGAACATTATTCTGCATATAGGGTCGCATGATGTTGTAAAGCAACAGTCTGAATTGCAGAAACTGGACTTTATGGATCTGCTAAACCAAGTCACCTCCTTAAACGCAGATGTGTTTATCAGTTGGCCTATACCGCCAGTGAGAAGAGGAGCTGAGAGATTTAGCCGACTGTTGGCACTAAACAAATGGCTGTCAACTGAATGTATCGTCCATTCTCTGCAGTTCATTGACAATTTTAACATTTCCTGGGAGCGCTTACATCTTTTTAAAGCAGATGGACTTTTCCTTAACAAGCCAGGAGTAAAGCTGTTCACCTCTAACCTACTTTACTCTCTCCGCTACACATCTACTCCCTCCGTCAAGGACACAAGACAAGCCCAATCTAAACAAGAGGAAGACACAACAAAGTGCGGCAGTGATTCACCACAGCCCCCACCTGTGCACAGATTTGACCGTGGGAGACCAGACAGCAGAGATACGGAACCTCAAATCTCCTTTTCACCCGTCCAGCACCCCTCAAACCCCCCTACCAGCCCCGAATCCCTTGAGGAGCCATCGCTGTCTCAACTCACCCTTTCCCCTCTTTCCCCTCCCCCCATGTTGGAGTTCAATGACACTGCCCCCATTGCTCAACCCCGGGCAAAAGTAAAACACCAGGCACCTCGGCCACCTTGTCACCAAACTCCTTCCCCCCGGACTGATAAGGACGCCGATCCAGCAAGCAAAAACTGATATGTGCCGGGCCTAGGCTCCAGGACTAGTGACACTCATGACTTTTTCAAAGACAAGCCCGGGCCCTGTGTTTTCAATTCTTCCTCAATTTATGTTGTGATAGGCAATATAAAAAGGATGACAAATAAGCACTTAACTGCAAACTTAGCAAATTTAGCATCCATTCCTCGTCAGCTACAGCCTGTCCCAAAAAATGAGAACACACTAACACTAGCTTTACTAAACGTCAGGTCTTTGGCAGGAAAATCATTTTTAATCAATGATTTTATTATTAATCACAATCTAGATTTTATGTTTTTAACTGAGACCTGGTTAGACCATAATAACAGCGCTGCTGTTCTCATCGAGTCAGCTCCCCCTAACTTCAGTTTTATGAGCGAGAATAGAGTGAATAAGAAAGGAGGTGGAGTCGCCATTTTGTTTAATGACTCGTTCCACTGTACGCAAATATGTTATGGAAATTTTGCTTCTTTTGAATATGTGGTTCAACAGTTAAGATCGTCCCCTAAAGCGATATTTCTAAACATCTACAGGCCACCTAAATATTGTGCAACCTTTATTGATGACTTCACTGAACTGCTGTCTATAATCTGCATTAACTTTGATTGTGTAATCATTGTGGGTGATTTTAACATTCATGTTGACAACCCCCAGGACAGGGGGACCAAAGAACTGTGTTGTGTTTTTGAGAACTATGGACTGACTCAGCATGTGACAGAGCCCACGCACAATAAGGGGCACACGCTGGACTTGATTGTCTCCAAGGGTCTGAACATTTCCAAGGTTGTGGTGACTGACGTTGCTCTGTCTGATCATTCCTGTGTTTTCTTTAACGGCTCTATCTCTGTGCCCAAAAGTGTCCAAACAAAGATAATCAGAAAACGGTTTATCACTGAAAACACCAGTGAAACATTTACTCAGCTTTTCTCCTCTACACCTGCTCTCTCAGGGCTCTCAGTCACTGAGCTTGTAGATCATTTCAACTGTAAAATTACAAATGTTATTGATGCCATTGCTCCCACTAAGGTCAAAGTTGTCTCTGGTAAGAAAAGGTCTCCATGGAGAAATGTCCTACTGGTGAGAGCAGAAAAAAGAGAGTGTCGGAAAGCTGAACGAAGGTGGCGAAAAACAAATCTCATGGTCCATTATAACACCTATAAAGAGAGACTTCGCATTTATAATTTGGAACTGAGGAATGCAAGGCGGTCCTTCTTCTCTGATATTATCTCTAGAAACAATAATAATTCACGTGCTTTGTTTGCTACTGTCGATAGGTTAACAAACCCTCCAGTACCAGTAGCATCTGAACTTTTATCTACCAAGGCCTGCAATGACTTTGCCTCCTTCTTCAAAGACAAAATTCAGAAGATTAGACAAACAGTGAGTGCCTCCAAATCAAGTCCAGGATATGTGTTGTCACAGTGTTCAAGCAAAACTAGTTCCAATATGACAGAATTTCATACGATCAACCATAAAAACCTGGAGGACATTATACAACATCTGAAAACCTCCTCCTGTTGCCTTGATATTCTACCAACGGGTGTTTTCAAAAATGTCTCGAATTGATTGGCTTCTGATCTTCTACAGATTGTGAACACATCTCTTCTTTCAGGAGTCTTTCCACAGGCCCTGAAAACTGCAGTAATCAAGCCACTCTTAAAAAAGAACAATCTAGACACATCCCTAATGAGCAACTATAGGCCAATATCAAACCTTCCGTTTTTAAGTAAAATCATTGAAAAAGCAGTTTTTCAACAACTCAATTATTTCTTGTCACTAAACAACAGTTTTGATACCTTTCAGTCGGGTTTCCGACCACACCACAGCACTGAGACGGCTCTCGTTAAGGTCTTTAATGACATCCACCTTAACACAGATAATGGCAAAATTTCAGTCTTAGTATTACTTGATCTCAGTGCACACACGGTCGACCACGACATATTACTAGACCGATTGGAAAACTGGGTTGGCCTTTCTGGCTCAGTACTAAACTGGTTTGAATCCTACTTACAGAATAGAGATTACTTTGTGTCAATAGGTAATTATACATCTGAACGTACAAATATGACGTGCAGAGTTCCCCAAGGCTCCATTCTGGGGCCTCTTCTGTTTAACATCTACATGCTTCCACTGGCTCAGATTATGGAAAACAACAAAATAAGTTACCATAGTTATGACCTGTGATGATTTCACACACACAAATTTACATAACTTTATCGCCAGGGGACTACAGTCCAATACAAAAACTGACTACGTGCATTGAACAAATTAACGGCTGGATGTGCCAGAACTTTCTGAAATTAAATGAGGGAAAAACTGAGGTGGTTGTTTTTGGAGCAAAAGAGGAAAGATTAAAAGTTTGCGCTCAGCTTCAAACAACAATGTTAAAAACAACAGACAAAGCCAGAAATCTTGGTGTAGACCTGGACTCTGACCTGGACTCTGACAGCCACATTAAGACCATTACAAAGTCAGCCTATTATCACCTTAAGAATATATCAAGGGTTAAAGGACTTATGTGTCAACAGGATTTGGAAAAACTAGTCCATGCTTTCATCTTCAGTAGACTTGACTACTGTAACGGGGTCTTTACAGGTCTCCCTAAAAAATCAATCAGACAGCTGCAGCTGATTCAGAACGCTGCTGCTCGAGTCCTCACTAAGACCAAGAAACTGGATCACATCACTCCAGTCCTCACTAAGACCAAGAGACTGGATCACATCACTCCAGTCCTCACTAAGACCAAGTGACTGGATCACATCACTCCAGTCCTCACTAAGACCCAGAGACTGGATCACATCACTCCAGTCCTCACTAAG
This sequence comes from Percina caprodes, assembly GCA_013375575.1. Taxonomy (NCBI): domain Eukaryota; kingdom Metazoa; phylum Chordata; class Actinopteri; order Perciformes; family Percidae; genus Percina; species Percina caprodes. The sequence goes on from JABXJD010000416.1 coordinate 318,992, forward strand.
ACCAAGTGACTGGATCACATCCCTCCAGTCCTCACTAAGACCAAGAGACTGGATCACATCACTCCAGTTCTGAAGTCCTTACACTGGCTTCCTGTGCCCCAAAGAATTGATTTCAAAGTTCTTTTGCTAGTTTATAAATCACTAAACGGTTTAGGGCCAAAATACATTTCTGATCTGCTAGTACACTATGACCCCCCCAGACCTCTAAGGTCATCTTGGACAGGTCTACTGTCTGTTCCTAGAGTCAGAACTAAACAGGGGGGGCAGGGTTCAGTTTCTATGCTCCTCATATCTGGAACAAACTCCCAGAAACCTGCAGGTCCGCTGCTACTCTCAGTTCTTTTAAATCAATGCTGAAGACCTTTCTTTTCGATGTTGCCTTTCTTTAAATGATGTTCATTTCTTTACTGTTTATTCTTTTATACTGCACTGTAACTTTTATTCCTGTGTTTTATCTTTTTTTATTTTGAAATGTTTCTTCTGTTTTTTATGGGTTTTATTTTCTTTTAACTGTTTTTATTGTTTTTAACTGATTTTGTGTAAAGCACTTTGAATTGCCCTGTTGCTGAAATGTGCTCTATAAATAAAGCTGCCTTGCCTATATATATATATATATATGTATATATATATGTATATATATATATATATATATATATATATATATATATATATATCTGAACTACTAAAAGTGTAGATTACATGTTGAGCACTTGTGAACTACAAAAAAGGTCTAGCATTCAAAAAATGCTAATATATAATTTTTATATATATATATATATATATATATATATATATATATATATATATTCTGTATATGCACCTCTTGTATTGACTGTTTGTATATGTACATACTGGCGATATAATTGTTCTTTGTTAATAAAATGAAAAAAAAGAAAAACTGTCCGTTGTGATGCTTGGCCGTCATGTGTTCCGACGCATGCGTGGTACCAATAGTGTAGGTTTTCAGCTACGTATTTATGCGCATGCGCAGAACGGATCGTGCAGGCAGGACGGATCGTGTACCGACACGGCCCTAGAAATCAAGTGAAGACGCGAGCTGACTTGGAAACAGACAGGCAACAATGGACCAGAGAGACACATAAATGTAAATATTTTCGTCTTAAATAATTGATTTAAAAGTTACGACAGTCTTGTTTTGTGCTCTATACAGTCCTGTAGATATGTACTGCAACCACGTTCTTAATTGAAACTTTAAAAAAATCGCTAGCTTGCGCTAACGCTAATCGCTAACGCTAATCGCTAACGCTAATTGCTAACGCTAATTGCTAACGCTAACCGCTAACGCTAACGCTAACCGCTAACGCTAACCGCTAACGCTAACGTTGATTTGAACAACAGTCCAGCATTTCTCTGCCTTGAATGGACTGTATACATCACATAGACTGTATATATTAATATTAACGCTCTGTGATACATCGCTACGTGCTTTACGTATTGTTGGGCTTAAATCCCGCCCTTCTAGATTCTTTCAGGAAGAAGGGTCAGTAATGTTCGTAAGACTCGTGTCTAGCAGAGATCGGCCTGCACAATAGATAACAGGTCTCAGACTGCTACTGGAGAAGACCTCCACCCAAACACAGGACGGGTCCCTGACCCCCCTTGGCCCTGCTTTTCAGACTCAACACCCTCGGCAGAGCTATGGTTGGACACGTTGTACCAAAACAACCTCTGATAAGGTCTCAGTGAACTATAAACTACATGCTTCTTATTCAGAAGTGTTCCCAATAATCACACTGACACCAAGCAGACTGTGTGTGATGCTTTAGCTCTTTACCTGAAAATCTAATGAATTTAACACATATGATTATATAATGCACTACATGAATATGTTTATAAGCACACATGATATGAATATATTTTATTCCAACAATATACCGTCCAGTATCAGACAGGGACCAGGAGGACCCAGCAGCTGGTCCACTTTATACTATATATACCGTCCTGTATCAGACAGGGACCAGGAGGACCCAGCAGCTGGTCCACTTTATACTATATACAGGTAAAAGCCAGTAAATTAGAATATTTTGAAAAACTTGATTTATTTCAGTAATTGCATTCAAAAGGTGTAACTTGTACATTATATTTATTCATTGCACACAGACTGATGCATTCAAATGTTTATTTCATTTAATTTTGATGATTTGAAGTGGCAACAAATGAAAATCCAAAATTCCGTGTGTCACAAAATTAGAATATTTTGTAAGGGTTACATTTTGAAGACACCTGGTGCCACAAAGTAATCAGCTGATTAACTCAAAACACCTGCAAAGGGCTTTAAATGGTCTCTCAGTCCAGTTCTGAAGCCTACACAAACATGGGGAAGACTTCAGATTTGACAGCTGTCCAAAAGGCGACCATCGACACATTGCACAAGGAGGGAAAGACACAAAAGGTTATTGCTGAAGAGGCTGGCTGTTCTCAGAGCTCTGTGTCCAAACACATTAATAGAGAGGCAAAGGGAAGGAAAAACTGTGGTCAGAAAAAGTGTACAAGCGATAGGGATCACCGCGCCTAGTCAAGATTGTGAAAAAAGGGTGTGGACAGCTGCTGGAGTCAGTGCTTCAAGATCCACCACCAAGAGACGCTTGAAAGACATGGGTTTCAACTGCCGCATACCTCGTGTCAAGCCACTGTTGACCAAGAAACAGCGCAAAGCGTCTCACCTGGGCTAAGGAAAAAGAGCTGGACTGCTGCTGAGTGGTCCAAAGTCATGTTTTCTGACGAAAGCAAATTTTGCATTTCCTTTGGAAATCGAGGTCCCAGAGTCTGGAGGAAGACAGGAGAGGCACAGGATCCACGTTGCCTGAAGTCTAGTGTAAAGTTTCCACCATCAGTGATGGTTTGGGGTGCCATGTCATCTGCTGGTGTCGGTCCACTCTGTTTCCTGAGATCCAGGGTCAACGCAGCCGTCTACCAGCAAGTTTTAGAGCACTTCATGCTTCCTGCTGCTGACCTGCTCTATGGAGATGGAGATTTCAGGTTCCAACAGGACTTGGCGCCTGCACACAGCGCAAAATCTACCCGTGCCTGGTTTACGGACCATGGTATTTCTGTTCTAAATTGGCCAGCCAACTCCCTGACCTTAGCCCCATAGAAAATCTGTGGGGTATTGTGAAAAGGAAGATGCAGAATGCCAGACCCAAAAACGCAGAAGAGTTGAAGGCCACTATCAGAGCAACCTGGGCTCTCATAACACCTGAGCAGTGCCAGAAACTCATCGACTCCATGCCACGCCGCATTAATGCAGTAATTGAGGCAAAAGGAGCTCCAACCAAGTATTGAGTATTGTACATGCTCATATTTTTCATTTTCTTACTTTTCAGTTGGCCAACATTTCTAAAAACTCCCTTTTTTGTATTAGCCTTAAGTAATATTCTAATTTTGTGACACACGGAATTTTGGATTTTCATTTGTTGCCACTTCAAATCATCAAAATTAAATGAAATAAACATTTGAATGCATCAGTCTGTGTGCAATGAATAAATATAATGTACAAGTTACACCTTTTGAATGCAATTACTGAAATAAATCAAGTTTTTCAAAATATTCTAATTTACTGGCTTTTACCTGTATATACTGTCCTGTATCAGACAGGGACCAGGAGGACCCAGCAGCTGGTCCACTTTATACTATATATACCGTCCTGTATCACACAGGGACCAGGAGGACCCAGCAGCTGGTCCACTTTATACTATATATACCGTCCTGTATCACACAGGGACCAGGAGGACACAGCAGCTGGTCCACTTTAAACTATATATACCGTCCTGTATCACACAGGGACCAGGAGGACCCAGCAGCTGATCCACTTTATACTATATATACTGTCCTGTATCACACAGGGACCAGGAGGACCCAGCAGCTGATCCACTTTAAACTATATATACCGTCCTGTATCACACAGGGACCAGGAGGACCCAGCAGCTGATCCACTTTAAACTATATATACCGTCCTGTATATATCCAAAAACAAGCAGAAGTTTCTTAAATCATGTGTCCATGTTGTCCCCGTTCATTATTGCATTGGTACTGTATTATTGTAATCATTTGTAATTGTATATTGTTGTTGGTTATGATAGGCACACTGATAATATGTGGGGGTTACTGGCCAACAGGCATCAGACTGGTCTGGAATATCAGAACAGCTGTAGTTCATTTGTTTGTTTGTGGTCTTTTGTCTTTTTTTTGTTTTACACATCTGAAGCCTTTTTATGTGTGTGACATGTAAGTTATGTTCTAATAGTTGATAATGGTTCTGTAATATAATATATTTAATGTAATGTTTTTGCCTGTTATGTTTAATTTATCAGAATTTTGTTAAAATGTTTTTCTGAACATCAATGACATTCAAAACGGTGATACAAGTCTGGGTTCAGCTACCGAAGAGTTTTATAGACTTGTGGAAAGACTACTTTACATTTAGTGTCCTGAAGTCTCTTTAACCCCCATGTTGTCTTCATGTTGTCCTCATGTTGTCCTCATGTTGTCCTCATGTTGTCCTCATGTTGTCCTCATGTTGTCTTCATGTTGTCTTCATGTTGTCTTCATGTTGTCCTCATGTTGTCCTCATGTTGCCTTCATGTTGCCTTCATGTTGCCCTCATGTTGCCCTCATGTTGCCCTCATGTTGCCCTCATGTTGCCCTCATGTTGCCCTCATGTTGTCTTCATGTTGTCTTCATGTTGTCTTCATGTTGCCCTCATGTTGCCCTCATGTTGCCCTCATGTTGCCCTCATGTTGCCCTCATGTTGCCCTCATGTTGCCCTCATGTTGCTCTCATGTTGTCCTCATGTTGTCCTCATGTTGCCCTCATGTTGCCCTCATGTTGCCCTCATGTTGTCCTCATGTTGCCCTCATGTTGCCCTCATGTTGCTCTCATGTTGTCTTCATGTTGTCTTCATGTTGTCCTCATGTTGTCCTCATGTTGTCCTCATGTTGTCCTCATGTTGTCCTCATGTTGCCTTCATGTTGCCCTCATGTTGCCCTCATGTTGCCCTCATGTTGTCCTCATGTTGTCCTCATGTTGTCTTCATGTTGTCTTCATGTTGTCTTCATGTTGTCTTCATGTTGTCTTCATGTTGTCTTCATGTTGCCCTCATGTTGCCCTCATGTTGCCCTCATGTTGCCCTCATGTTGCCCTCATGTTGTCCTCATGTTGTCCTCATGTTGTCCTCATGTTGCCCTCATGTTGCCCTCATGTTGCCCTCATGTTGTCCTCATGTTGCCCTCATGTTGTCTTCATGTTGTCTTCATGTTGTCCTCATGTTGTCCTCATGTTGTCCTATATTAATGTTCTTTTTAATTCCCCAAAATAACATGATTGATTCCACACAACGCTCTTTGCCAAGTACAAATCTCTACTTTCATTAATTTTGGGGCGTCTTATTCAATTTTATAGCATTTGAAACCAAATTGAAGTGTTTTTGAAATAGTATTGAGAGTAAAAGTTGACATATTCCAGTCTGTGATTATCAACATCCATTCCTTTAATTTTAGTCTCAATAATTCCTAATTTCTGCTTTTCTAACTCAAACATTAGGTATAATTTCCTATAAATGAGGTTTATTGACCATAAATTCCAAAAATAACTGTAAACTAAAGTTAATAAGTTAGTGTAACGTAGTGTTAAAAAACGTCAAAAAAACTGACAAACATTTAAAAAAGTGTCAGACATTGAAAAATGGGACAAAAACATAAGAAAACGTTAAAAATAAATAGATAAATAGCGTCAACTAAAGTGTGAATTTTCAATTTTGACGGGAAGACAACACGAGGGTTAAAAGGATTTTAAAAGTCTGTAATATTCTGTGTACAATAGTTTAATAAGATCATCAGCTGTGTTGGGGTTTTAGGGTGTTAGGGTTAAGGGTGTTAGCGTTAGGGGCTATATGTATGTGTGTGTATAAATATGTACATATTGGGGTTTTAGGGGTGTAAAAGTTAAGGGTGTTGGGGTTAGGGGTTTTAGGGTTAACACAAACAGAATCACCATCTACTTTAACAACAGGAGCTGACCATGATGGAGTGAATCCTAAATCCATATTTAACCTGTGTGTTGTCCTCCGGGGTCCCAGAGACCCGTCCTGTATTCAGTCGTATTTCTCTGCTATCGTGGCCTCGGCCTCCGGGGTCCCGAGACCCGTCCTCCACTCAAAACCTGTTAAATAAGCTAAACAAGTCCCCGAGACCCGAAGGACAAAACAAGGGTTAAGAAGTCAAATGTAGCTCTGCTGACAAAGTGGGACAGGACTGAAGGTGGTCTGTATTACTGTATTATAGCATATATTGATATTCTGTGTTGCTGTTTATGATGTAGGCTTCTAAATGATATCTGATACTAAGATAAACTATGTGGAAGACTGTAACTGAATGCAGTTTCTCTCCCCTCCCCCCCATTCCTGTCTCTCTCACTGCTGTACTTCCTGCTCTTTGTTAGGCAGCAGTTTTTGGTGATGTGATGTCTCCCAGCAGGTGTGGACTCTGCTATGAGTCAGTGTGAGGACAGAGAGGAGGGAGCCCCTCCCTCTAAAACCACTCTGTGGGGGGACCATGACAGCCAGACCAAAGCTCAGAGGTGAGATGATGATGGACTCTTCTCCATGTTAGAGCTCAGCACTCACATCACTCCTCCATCAGGATTCACTCTCAATATCTAGTTAATAAGAACTTCTTACTGGAATACGCAACAAAGAGCCAACCACTGATTATCTACTGAGATGAGACGCCATCTTTCATCAGATTACATTTTGGTGAATAGTAACTCATCCACGGTCTTTGTTTGTATCAGGATGCAGCAGCAGAAACCTGGACCTGGACCCAGCTGTGTGTCCATGAAGAGTGACTGGTCTATGGATCCTCCTTATAACTTTAAAGTTGGACGAGCTGCTGATGGAAGGTAAGAATTTATAACTGAACTTTGTTATTATCTGACTCTCTCAGAGCTTCATAGTCGGGTTTGGCGATGCCACATAATGTGGTTATGATCTGATGCCCAGTGGTACCAGGACCAGGACCACCAGCCAGCTCTGAACTGCCAAACACCTTTCTTACCACGGCTGAAAGTCCGTCTGTTCTCAGGAACATGTATACGATCATAATTCATCTTTGGGCTTTGGAAGGATATCAAGTCCAAGTGAAATCACAAGTCTTTGTTGTTCAGGTTTTGATTTAGTGAACTTGAGTCTAAAGTCATCAGACTCATGTTGAGTCCAAGTGACGTGAGCTTCTGCTTCAGAGTGCAGCACTAAGAGAAGTTACATGTTCACAACATGGTCTACTCTGAGACAGATCCATTTATAATATTCATCCTGACGCTCAATTCTCTAAATAACACTTATATATCATTATTGTTATTATAATGAAACAGGGCAAATTGATAAATGTATCTGGTTAAAAGTATTCGTCCCTTTGTTTGTGTTAGTCTGCAGCAAAGACCTGAACCTGGACCTGGACCCAGCTGTGTGTCCATGAAGAGTGACTGGTCTATGGATTATCTGATTCACTTTAAAGATGGACGAGGTGCTGATGGAAGGTAAGAATATGAAAATGAACTTTGTTATTATCTGCCTCTCTTGAGAAGAAGAATCCAGCCTTGGTCCAGAGCTCCGTAGTCTGTTGTAGGACTCAACGATATAATGTGTCAGCAGTGACATCACAGTGTACACCTCCTGTATGAATGAATTAATAAAATCAACTTCTTACTTTGTTAGTCAACAAAGAGTCAACGACTGAGATGAGACGGCATCTTTCATCAGAATACATTTTGATTACAGTTACTGATCCACGGTCTTTGTTTGTATCAGGATGCAGCAGCAGAAACGTGGACCTGGACCCAGCTGTGTGTCCATGAAGAGTGACTGGTCTATGGATCGTCCTATTGACTTTAAAGTTGGACGAGCTGTTGATGGAAGGTAAGAATTTAAAAGTGAACTTTGTTATTACCTGACTCTCTCAGAGCTTCATAGTCGGGTTTGGCGATGCCACATAATGTGGTTTTGATCTGATGCCCAGTGGTACCAGGACCAGGACCGCCAGCCAGCTCTGAACTGCCAAACACCTTTCTTACCACGGCTGAAAGTTTGTCTGTTCTTCTGCTTCAGAGTGCAGCACTAAGAGAAGTTACATGTTCACAACCTGGTCTACTCTGAGACGGATCCATTTATAATATTCATCCTGACGCTCAATTCTCTAAATAAGACTTATATATCATTATTGTTATTATAATACAACAGGGCAAATTGATAAATGTAACTAGTTAAAAGTATATCTTCATCTTAAACTACTTTTCATTAGTCTGCAGCAAAGACCTGAACCGGGACCTGGACCCAGCTGTGTGTCCATGAAGAGTGACTGGTCTATGGGTTTTCCTGTTAACTTTAAAGATGGACAAGCTGTTGATGAAAGGTAGAGTAAGAATTTATAACTGAACTTTGTTATTATCTGACTCTCTAAGCTTCATGGTTTGACATAATGTGATTTTAACCCTCTGAGCCCTAAGGCCATTTTTACAGTTCATTGTCCGTCTGGATTTATTTTATAAAAAAGCTTGTAAAACACCAACCCTGTTGTCTACAGTCAAGATATGAACATCATTTTTTTCAGGACAAACTGGGTTATTAGAATATTTGGGCTGCAGTGAGCTCACCTGCATGTTAAAAATGGTTGTAGGACCTTAAAGACAAATAAATAAACAAAACGGAACATGAATCTTCCAGATATGTATTGATATCACACACAGATCAATAAAACCTAAGCCATTTTACTCTCTAAAACACTTCTCATATGTCTTGGGAGTCACATTGTGAAGAAATAATCATTATAACTTATACAGTTGACAAAATACATGCATTTTTTCAAAGAAAGTCAAGGCGCTTTTGCCCTCATGACATTTACTTATGCCAATAATCAACATAATAATGTCATATTTATTGATATTACACCCACAGCAATGCTACACAAGCAATTGTGTGTCTAAAACAGTTCGCCTATTGGCCTTCCATACAACCGTTTGGCCTTCCATACAGCCTTTTGGCCTTCCATACACTTTGGGTGACGTTGTCTCCCATATATGGGCATGCACCCCATATATGGAGTCCTTGACTTCCGTACACAAAGGACGGACGGCGCTAGCGGCAGAATTGAGCGAAAACGCGATGAATTATGGACAAAAAGTGGATAAATCTTGGATGTAAAGGTATGGATTTAATGCTCAACGAACCCCAAAAAAGGCAGAAGTTCCAGGCTGGATAGAAAATCACCTGTAGAGGCTAGAAGGACCCGGAAAAGACCTCCGTAACCACTAACTCGTTAGCTTTTGGCCACAATATGTGTTATGGATGGTTAATGATTTAACTATGAATCAGAGGTGCTTTTTAGGCTCGTGGGCGAGTCTCTCGGTTTCAGAGGGTTAATCTGATGCCAGTGATACCAGGACCAGAACCACCAGACAGGTTAGCGCCACTGAAGACAATTGTGATTGGTTTAAAGAAATGCCAATTAACCAGAGAACATTTGTCCATCCCAGAATGTAGTGTGGACTAGTCAGACCTTCCTTTGCAGCCCTGTGGAGGGAGGTCTGACAATGTGAGACTACTGGGTAGTCATCCAGGTAGAGGGTTTGGTCTGTTTGCAGACAGGACAAGGACAATGGTGGTCTTCAGGGATGTACTGGGACAGGAATTCAGCCCGGGACATTGGGATGGCCTTTCATGAGAGCATGTGGAGAGCACACTTATTTAACAAACTTAAATTTGGATGTAATTTTAACAGTAGTTATCTTAATTTTCCTCCTCATGACCACCATGACTGGACTTAACTAATAACACTAGTAATAATAATAATACACTTAAATATGTTTCACACTGTATTTATTTTACTGTATTAGACTTGTAAACTTGTTAAAGACTAGAATTATCAGCATATAGTAATGAGTTTAGGACATCATTATTATAATAGTATAATAAATGCATATTCTTTCTCAAACCGGAAATTGAAATATGTTGGCTGGTTCGGCCTGGGATGGACCGGTCGTTCAAGAAATCTCCTGAAACCTCCCATGGCCAGTCCGCCCTTGGTGGCCTTCTTGAATCATGGGGGGACTACAGACTGGAGCAGTGAGAGGTTCAAAATGTCTAATACTATATAATATACTATATATATACTATATAGTCACATAATACTGGTGTTGGAGCCCAGTTAGAGTCCACATTATCCCTCTTTGCAGTAAGTCTTGAATTGCCAGACCTCTGTCCACAGCTCTGTACAATAAGGTCTGGCTACACCACATATCTATGCTGGCATAGGGTGAGTTGTTGGCTTTTCTTTTAACCAATCACAACGGTCTTGGGCGGCGCTAAACTCCAGACGCAGCGACGGTGACTCTGATAAATAGTCTCAGGAAGGAACCTTTGCACCCTGCAAAAGAAAACGCCACATATGATATTATATTAGGTTAACTGTTCACACAATACAGTAACATGAGCTATTTAAATTAGCTGGTACGTGGTTAAAGTACCAGTGTATCTCTGTGTGTACTTTGTCCACAGCAATCCCTGTCGGTCCCAAAACGTCCCAGTTAGAGAGGAAATGCCCTAAACATATTCTTTATATCTTTCCAATCATTCCCCAAAAGAACCATGAAGGCCTTCCTTGTTGAACCATCTTAATCCTTTGAAAACTTGCCATTTTCAGCGTGTAGCTCGCTAGCTTGAAACAAACAATGAAGGTAAAGCATGTCGGCTCCAAACAAATCCTCAAACGGTGTGTTCAACTGCACCTCTTTAAAAACTCTGAGAAACTGTCGTTGCGTAGTACCATTCTGCCATCTAGTGGCTCATATTGTGGCATTGCTGTCCCTATTAAAAAAGATTCTTCTTCTGATTTGGGAATGTCCGTACAGTAATCCTCGATACGATGTCATTGATGCATTTGGTGATTTAGCCAATGACCGCGTCCATGTATGTGTCTAAACTATTGCCGTACATTTGTGCTACCTCAATAGACACAGCTGCCATTGTGTCATCATCAGGACTGTGCACAGATCATTAAATGTTCTTAAACTTGATGTTTTCTCTACAGAGTTCACCAGGAGAGCTCAGAGGGCCTCGGTGGTCAGTCTGACCTGCAGCAGCAAACAGACCTGGACTCCATATTTATGGTGTGTACATATTAAAAGAATATTTTCATTATTATCTACAGATTAAATGATGAACTACCATTCAGATCCCAATAGTCTCCATGCTGGTCTTTTCAAACCAGCAGGCCTTCAGACTGAGAGATGAATCACATGTTGAGTTCTTTAAACTAAATGTTGACTTTATCATTCTGGTCCAGCTGCTGGAGGAGAACATCGTCACTTTTATAAAGAACGAGCTGAAGAAGATTCAGAAGGTTCTATGTCCAGATTACCCAGAATGCTTAGAGAGTCAGAGGGAGGAAGAGGAGGTGTTGGAGGGTGAGGATGAAGAGCAGAGGAGGAGGAGCAGAGAAGCATTTGTGAAGATCACACTGCACTTCCTGAGGAGAATGAAGCAGGAGGAGCTGGCTGACCGTCTGCACAGCAGTAAGAGGATTTTAACACATTTATCGTGATAGAAAGATGAAATGGAGGAAAAATGTGTAAAATGTATATTTCCAAACTATGCTGTAAAAAAACTGCAAGATTCTCTTAATTTAATTTGTTTTTTTGTTAGGTTGTCCAGAAACCCGTGTTGCAGGATGCCGCCCCAAACTCATGTCCAACCTGGAGAAGAAATTTCAGTGTGTGTTTGAGGGGATTCCTAAAGCAGGAAACCCAACCGTTCTGTATCAGATGTTCACAGAGATCTACATCATGGAGGGAGGGGCTGCAGGGGTCAATGAAGAACATGAGGTCAGACAGATTGAAACAGCATCCAGGAAACCAGACAGACCAGAAACAATAATCAGATGTGAAGACATCTTTAAAGCCCCACCTGGAAGAGATGAACCAATCAGAACCGTGATGACAACGGGAGTGGCTGGCATCGGGAAAACAGTCTTAACACAGAAGTTCACTCTGGACTGGGCTGAAGGCAAAGCCAACCAGGACATCCAGTTCATATTCCCATTCACCTTCAGAGAGCTGAATGTGCTGAAAGAGAGAAAGTTCAGCTTGGTGGAACTTGTTGATCACTTCTTTAGTGAAACCAAAGAAGCAGGAATCTGCAGGTTTGAAGAGGTCCAGGTTGTCTTCATCTTTGACGGTCTGGATGAGTGTCGACTTCCTCTGGACTTCCTCAACACTGAGATCCTGACTGATGTTACAGAGTCCACCTCAGTGGGTGTGCTGCTGACAAACCTCATCAGGGGGGATCTGCTTCCCTCTGCTCGCCTCTGGATAACCACACGACCTGCAGCAGCCAATCAGATCCCTGCTGAGTATGTTGACATGGTTACAGAGGTCAGAGGATTTACTGACCCACAGAAGGAGGATTATTTCAGTAAGAGATACAGAGACAAGAAGCAGGCCAGCAGAATCATCTCCCACATCAAGACATCACGAAGCCTCCACATCATGTGCCACATCCCAGTCTTCTGCTGGATCACTGCTACAGTTCTGGAGAAGGTGTTGAAGACCAGAGAAGGAGGACAGCTGCCCAAGACCCTGACTGAGATGTACATCCACTTCCTGATGGTTCAGTCCAAAGTGAACGTTAAATATCATGGGAAATCTGAGATGGATCAACACTGGAGTCCAGAGACCAGGAAGACGATTGAGTCTCTAGGAAAACTGGCTTTTGAGCAGCTGCAGAAAGGCAACCTGATCTTCTATGAATCAGACCTGACAGAGTGTGGCATCGATATCAGAGCAGCATCAGTGTACTCAGGAGTGTTCACACAGATCTTTAAAGAGGAGAGTGGACTGTACCAGGACAAGGTTTTCTGCTTCATCCATCTGAGTGTTCAGGAGTTCCTGGCTGCTCTTCATGTCCATCTGACCTTCACCAACTCTGGAGTCAACCTGCTGGCAGAAGAACAAACAACCTCCCGGCTACCTAAAGTCTTCAGAGTCAAACCTAAATTAAACCATCTCCATCAGAGTGCTGTGGACAAAGCTTTACAGAGTCCAAATGGACACCTGGACTTGTTCCTCCGCTTCCTCCTGGGTATTTCACTCCAGACCAATCAGAGGCACCTACAAGGTCTGATGACCTATTCTGGAAGTAGCTCACAGACCAATCAGGAAACAGTTGAGTACATCAAGACAAAGATCAGTGAGAATCTGTCTGCAGAGAGAAGCATCAATCTGTTCCACTGTCTGAATGAACTGAATGATGGTTCTCTAGTGGAGGAGATCCAACAGTCCCTGAGTTCAGGAAGTCTCTCCACAGATAAACTGTCTCATGCTCAGTGGTCAGCTCTGGTCTTCATCTTACTGTCATCAGAAAAAGATCTGGACGTGTTTGATCTGAAGAAATACTCTGCTTCAGAGGAGGCTCTTCTGAGGTTGCTGCCAGTGGTCAAAGCCTCCAACAAAGCTCTGTACGTGCACACAGAACTATTCAGATTAAATGCAGTTTTGCTTTAATTATTATTTGTTTTTGTTTGCTTGAAGCTGTGTTTTTATGCATCGCTGATGTCTTTTCAGGCTGAGTGGCTGTAACCTGTCAGAGAGAAGCTGTGAAGCTCTGTCCTCAGTTCTCAGCTCACAGTCCTCTAGTCTGAGAGAGCTGGACCTGAGTAACAATGACCTGCAGGATTCAGGAGTGAAGCATCTGTCCTCTGGATTGAAGAGTCCACACTGCAGACTGGAAACTCTCAGGTTGGTGTTCTATAACTTTAATTTTTAAGCAACATTGTGTAATATATATTTGTTTGATTGTGTCCATACAGTTTCACAGTAATTTACTTCTACACTGCTGTCATAAATATTGATACTTCTACACGTGCATTTGCTATGATTACATTACTTCTAATCTAAATCTAGCGGGTCAACAACTCTGCCAACAGAGCTAATGACACAAGACATAAGAAGCCAGCTAATATTACTTAATAGTCCCACAACAAGAAGGCCAGCTGGCTGTCCTGCCCTTTGTTATTTTGTGAAACTCTCTGCAACGACTAAAAGCCAGTCAGAGTTGTCTGGCAGCAGCTCGGCTGAGGAAGGCTCAGGTCGATGTGACGGTCCCCTTTGTGACAGTCTCACTACGTTGTGTATGTGGATCCGCATCTGCATATGGGGAAACTAGACCGAATCAGGATAGACATGTCCACATCACAGACAAAGACATAGAAGCCCACAGCAGTTATCTGGAGTTCTGCTCTTTATTAAACTGTGATTGTATAGTGGAAATTGTTATTTTTCACAAAAGTATAACAATACATGTCTCACAATACCTTGTCTCTCTCACAGTAAGGTGTGCAATGAAATCAAAACTCAGCTTCTAAGGCCATTCTGCTGTATAAAAATACAGTATATGAAATAGTATAGTGTCGCAATCAAAAATAGGCTACATTTAGCAAACAAACATGGTTTTTATTTTATTTCTCTCTTTCTCTTTTTAATGGATAATGAAATTTTCAAGTAGCTACACAACATTAGTTCTTGTTGTATACAGCTGGACTGTAAAGCCCCGCCCATTTCTAGCACTGATAGTAATTGTTAAGTATTGCTCCCGGGAGATGGCCCAGGTCGTACCTGAATTGTCGTGTGTGTGTGTGTGTGATTGTTTGTGTGATTGTGTGTGTAGTGTCTCAGGCTGTATGATCTCAGAGGAAGGCTGTTCTTCTCTGGCCTCAGCTCTGAGATCCAACCCCTCCCATCTGAGAGAGCTGGACCTGAGCTTCAATCATCCAGGAGACTCAGGAGTGAAGCAGCTTTCTGCTTTACTGGAGGATCCAGACTGCAGACTGGACACTCTCAGGTATGGACGGACCAAGACTTCATTTTATTTATTTTTTGTCATTAACTGAGAAACTCTGGTTAATGTTCAATGGAGGATCTAAGTGAAGGTGTATTACAGGGGTTCTCAATCTTATAACATAAATACAAATATTTATTCAAAGTCAGAGGTCTGGAAAGTACGGTGGCCCTGAAGTGCAAACAGCAAATAGGAAAACACAACATCATTATATTATTATACTCATGTTTTCAAAATAGTTGCTTTTCTGTGTTTTTCACCTCTCCTTCCTTTTAAAAGACAGTTTGTCTATCCAATCAGGAGTGTCCGTCCTCTGCTAGATAGGCCCTACCTTTCAGGTAGAAGTTAATGCCGTTGTGTTTAATGATTTGTTGAAGTGTTTTCTTATTTGCCGTTGTCGTTCCTATTTGCTGTTGTGATTTGCACTTCAGGGCCACCGTAGGGTTAGGGGCATTAACAAAAACAGTTACATTTTACAAAGGTAAGTTACCTTTAAAATCAAATCAAAAAAAATCAAACTCTTTTCTTTCTCTCACAGGAACACACCAGAGTTAACCAATGCCTCAGACCATTTTAGTGTATCAAATTTAAAAAAAAGAATAATAATAATTGTGTGCACATCCACCTTGTGGCAGGTGCAGGACAAATGAAAATTACTGAAGTAAAAATCTGATTTAATCAGATTTAATCAATCTGATTTTTAATTTTTTTTATTTACTTTTTATTGGTTTTCTTTTAACATAAACAGTATGTATCAATCAGATTTGATCAACTTTAATCACCACTTTTATGCTACATTTAGCTTCTCATTTCAAAACCCCTCCAGACCTCCAGCCTGTCAGTCTGTCACCAGGGCATAGAGAATGCTGTTGTCATGTCTCAGAGTAAAGCCGCCTACACATGATGGGGGGGGCAGAACCCCTCTGCACCGCCCGCTCCATTGATTTCCTACGGGGGGGGGGCAGTGGTGTCGCTTTGATCTGCACTCAAAGTTCAAATTACTTCAACTTTACCTAGTTGCTGCTGACCTTTGGTACGCAGAACCAATGAGATAATGGCATGTTGTTACCTAGCAACAGGAAATAGCTTCCTTGCCACACTTAATGACGTTTACCTGCGCTGTGCTTTGCTCTGCGTCCTACCTAGCGGTGCGCAGAGAGCAGATTGCGTATCATGTGTAGGCGGCTTAAGTGTAACCACACCGTGACAGCTTCAGCAGCATTGCCCTGACTTTGACTTGAACAAGCTGCAGAGTCCACGTAGTCTCACTCCGTCTCATTTCACAATATGATGGTTAAACCTTCAATTATCCACAGCCCTGGAGTATGAAGTGGATTGTGTCTTTGTGTCTTCCTGCAGGGTGGACCATGGTGGACCACAGAGACTGAGACCTGGTGTGAGGAAGTGTGAGTGTGTTTTAAGTTTGCTCTAAGAGAACTCAGCTGTGTGTTACACTAGTTTAACCCCTTCCTGGTGCTGGAAGTATAATATGAGATGAGGTTACTTATTATGGTGAATTGGCTAAATCTCCCTTTACCAGTGAATGTTGTTATTATAGGCATAGGTAACTATAAAGAAATAATCAACAACCAATAACGCGGAGCCTCCACTGTGGAACTACTTAACTCACTATGAGCTATATCGGTATTTCAAAAGGGAAAAACATGTAATGTCTGCAACACTGCTTTAAACTCCCATGTTTAATGAAAGGTTTCCACCCTGCTGGTCTTCTTCAGGCCTAACCCAGCAGGGTGGAAACCTTTCATTAAATATGGGAGTTTAAAGCAGTGTTGCAGACATTATATTTTTTTTACTGACTGAAACGTCGAGCAACCCCACAGCCACAGTCCTGGTCCTCCAGTGAAGTCCTGGTCCTCCAGTGAAGTCCTGGTTCCTCCCGGTCCTCGGTGAAAGCTGCGGCTGGCGTTTCCAGCTGACTGTCCCTCACGGCGGCGCTAGCTTAAACAAGTCAACAGTTAACAGTTGTCACCTTCAAAGCTAGTGAACACACAAACACAGCTAACCTGCCTGAACTTACCTTAAAACTACAGGATAACTAGTTACCAAACTGAGAGCTGCACACGACTGTTAACTGCAACAATAATACTTTACAAAAGTTTAAAGTCCATTAGTCTCCAGACCTCAGTCAGCTGGACATTAAACTTAGTTTTTCTCTCCTCTGCTGACTGCATGTTTCTCCCTCCAACGTGCTCTACATGTCCTCTCTGACTTCCTGCTTTCTTTTCTACTCCCCAACAAAGCCATCTGATTGGCTAGGAGTGGAGCTATACAGAGAATAATTAACTTAGATTACTCCACTGGAAATACATTACACTTCCCTTCAAAACAAAGGATTATGGGATTGTGTATTTAACTAGTTATGAACTGAACACCATTTATTCATGTAGTTAACTGTATAAAATAAATACTTTATTTCTATTTATTTAACAGTATTGTGTAGGTCTTGTAGATTTTAAATTGTGCTCTCACCGTTAAGCGGTTCTGGTTTCGCCCAAAATGGCCAAATCCTCTCAGACTCAAGTTGTGGGCTCTTCACCCTGCACCTTTAAACTGTTTGAATGGTAGACCAGAAAATCAACACACAGGATACGCTGAGATGAGTTATATCAAAGCTTTAGTCAAATGATATTGCAGAATACAAACATATGGACACAGTTGTCTTTCGAGGATCTCCCTTCACCCTACCAACAGACAGAGTCTATCCAGGAACTGGTGCCCACTAACCAAGACCTCAGACCTTTAATGCATGTTGGCCGGTCCCCTAGCCCGTCTCTGGTCGTGGTCTTATCTTCTTTGTATGTGGTCCAGCCTCTGAGTTCCTCACCCCATCGTCCCCATCGTTAAAGCAAGGTCGTTAAACACCTTTTGCTCTCCCAGTCCCAGGCCCAGGAAGATAGTCTGTTCTTTATCTTCTGTTAACCCAGGAGCAGGGCGAGCCGGGTCACTCCATGACCGGTGTCATGGGCTATTTTCCATTCAGCTTAAACACTCCCAAGAAACTCCAGGACACAGCTGCTTCATTTCCATGAAGTTTACTGGGAATTTTGTGGAACTGCAATAGAATACAATGAGAAGTCTATATTATAAACCAAACCCAAATGCACAATATTAGTGTAAATAGCTTAAATGGCACTGTAGCCTATATGACACATAATGCAATCAAGCTAGTAAAAACAACCAGCAGCAAGAAACACAAGCTAACTTGGCCTAGCACAAACAAATTAGCTTCTTAGCTCCTCAATAAGGTTAGAAAACCAACAATGAGCAATAACCTAATGTTACACAAGGAGAAATACTCACAGACGTTGCCTTAGCAAAACGGGAGAAGGAAAAGCGATCCACTTAGAAACAGACGACTGGTAGAGCTCACACATTCCTGTAGCTGATTACCGCATGGCAATTTGACTTCCTGTTTCCCAACAAGCACTAGTGCTATGTTACTATAGTTACAAAGATAAACAAACCTAAAATGGCTGAAACAAAGTAGTAGACACATTTTTAAGCGGCATGACAACCGGTATCTGACTTCTTTACTCATTAAAACACAGCTTCATGCTCTCTGTTCTTCCTCATCTAAGAGTCTTTAATTAGGTTGAATTCATTTCTTAGTTATCTGGTACTTCCTTTAATCTTATCAGCCCGAGAGCTTTCTGATGGTCAGGAGGAGCAGGGAGACAACGTCAGCTGATGATCTCTAAGTCCTCTCACTTTATTCTCACAGAAATATCCTACAGGCCCTACACTGGATTTTTAGATTTTCTTGTCTGAAGTACGAAGATAAATTTGTATTATGAGATAAGTTTTTGTTTTTGTGGCTGGAAAGAAGTTAGGATTTAATTAATTAATTTAAAATCCACAAACAGAACAAACTGAACATGTTGATCCAACAGAACTAATAAATACATAAATACATGAATCAACAGTCCAGCCAACAGAAAGCTAACTTTGGTTCTTTATTTTTTATTCACACATAAGTTGTGTTCAAGTAACCTTCAGTTTTCTTCTCTGGATGTTTTTAATAAATAAGAGTTGAAAAAACTCACAGTCCCTGAACACAACACAACATAATTAATGTCCCAAAGATGTTTAAAGGTGAATAAAGTGAGTTGAGGTAGATTTATCTTCCAGTTCCTCCCTGATGGGAGACCTGGTATCAGATATACGACACAGACACAAACATACCATAAATCCTCATTTTTCATCCATAAACTGGTATTTCTATTAGTGAACATCAGCTAATAGCAGTTTTAGAAAGCAGATGGTTCAGAGCTGCTTTGTGCTGCAGTAGAAGAAGATGGGACAGTTTTATTAGTGAGACTTTATTCAGTTGATGTTTCTAGATTTGGATCATCAGCTGTCCTCATCGGGTCAACACGAGGACAAGAAGCTGGACATTGTTGACATGTTGACTCTCATGTTCAGGAACTCTTCATGTTGGTAGAACTGGATTGTTAAACATCTCTCACAGCTGGATATCAAATCAACGTTTGAAGGGTTTTCTTTCAGTTATTGTCAGTAAAGTTGTTAATAAATGATCAGATGATAACCTGCAGCTGTATTGTGTCTTGTTCTCTCCATCAGATGTCTGTGAACTGGAACTGGACACAAACACAGCAAAAACAGGACTCAGACTGTCTGACAACAACAGGAAGGTGACAGGTCTGAAGGAGAAGGATCAGTCATATCCTGATCATCCAGACAGATTTGTAAACTGGGGTCAGCTGCTGTGTAGAGATGGTCTGACTGGTCGCTGTTACTGGGAGGTCGAGACGAGAGGAGAGGTTGGTATATCAGTGAGTTACAGAAGAATCAGAAGGAAAGGAGACAGTAGAGACTCTTTGTTTGGAGGTAATGATCATTCCTGGAGTCTGTTCTTCTCTGATGAACGTGGTTACTATGTCAGGTACAATGACAGAGAAACAGACCTCACTTCCTGCTCTGATGAACATGGTTACTATGTCAGGTACAATAACAGAAGAACAGCCCTCACTTCCTGCTCTGTCTCTAACAGAGTAGCAGTGTATGTGGACGTTCCTGCTGGCTCTCTGTCCTTCTACACAGTCTCCTCTGACTCACTGATCCACCTCCACACCTTCAACACCACATTCACTCAGCCTCTCTATCCTGGGTTTACGGTCTGGCTTGGTTCCTCAGTGTCTCTGTGTCCTCTGCAGGACTGAGAGTCTCTCCTGTGGACAGAAACACTGACTGAAGACCAGCTGCTGAAATCAAAGTTCAGTGTGTTCACCATCACACACACTCTGCACTGTGAAGCAGATCTGAGACTCAAACACAAAAACATTCATCTGATTTCATCTCTGGTTATCAACATTTGAACTGTTTGAGTAAAACACTTCATGATATGTCACATCTCAAAAATAATCAACTGTTATTGGTCACTATTATGTCCTTTATATTTTAAATCATATTGTAATATATTTAAAATGTGGAAAACAAATGTTTCTATAAACAATCATCATATAGTCTAATGTTTCTAAATGCTTTTAATAAAATCTCTACGTTTCATCATTTGATCATATCATGATTTCATTCATCAGTTGTCTCTCTTTACTGAGATTGATACACCCCCATAATAAAAACTATGTAACTCAGTGCAGACTACTCCAAATACCTATTACATTTCCTTTACATACATGGAGACATTTGCACCATAAATAAATGAAGAAAAGACACAAATTGTTGCAGAAAAATAAACCAGGATGCAGAAAATGAAGTGTTTGATGTTAAAAATCCCCCTAAAATGTTGAACCTGAAGTTCCCCTCATGTTGCATGATCAGAGGTGGATCTCATGTTATTTTGCCTCACAAAGTCCTAATGAGGACTTCCCATGAGTATTTTAATAATGTTCCTAAAAGTTGATTGGGTTAGGGTTAGCAGAATACCGGAGACGCATTAGAATACATACAATTGCATACAATTAGGATAAGAAAGTGGAGCAACAAGTTATTATGTGCAATCAACGTTACCACTTGTTCTTCAGCTGCAAGATGTACATTTCTCTGGAGAACTACAGACAGCAAACTGACCAACGTCCTGGTCTGCAGAAAGCTCGGCCGGCGAGTCAGAGGTCCCCACAAAGACTAAACCACTCAGAGGTCCCCACAAAGACTAAACCACTCAGAGGTCCCCACAAAGACTAAAACACTCAGAGGTCCCCACAAAGACTAAACCACTCAGAGGTCCCCACAAAGACTAAAACACTCAGAGGTCCCCACAAAGAATAAAACACTCAGAGGTCCCCACAAAGACAGAAGGAAAGTAAACAGTAGAGACTGTTGGTTTGGATGTAATGATCATTCCTGGAGTCTGGTCTGCTCTGATGAAGATGGTTACTCTGTCTGGCACAATAACAGAGGAACAGTCCTCACTTCCTGCTCTGTCTCTAACAGAGTAGCAGTGTATGTGGACGTTCCTGCTGGCTCTCTGTCCTTCTACACAGTCTTCTCTGACTCACATGCAAGGTGTGTTCATATTAGTGTGTACATATTGGTGTGTACATATTGGTGTGTCCATACTGGTGTGTACGTATTAGTGTGCACGTATTAGTGTGTATATATTGGTGTGCACCTGGTTCAGGTCTGGAACCAAGTTGGCGAGACGGACGAGAAAAAGTTAAAACAGTCCACAGATTGTGCCGGGCAAACGTTTCCTCTTGGAGAAGAACGGTCCCAAAGTTACAGACCTCCACCCTGAAAACCAGAGGAGTCTCTCTCTCTCTCTCTCTCTCTCTCTCTATTAGAGGCTGACATTTTTTGGGAATTCCCATGGGTCACGGGATTCCCATGGGATTCCTGCAGGATGGGAGTCATATTTACTATTAATCACGGGATTTGGACGGTACGATAAATGGTTAACGGAGCAGACGGAGCGGAATCAACCAATAGCAAAGACGACAAAAAAATCTAAATGCACCTAAATGCAAAAAAAATTAAATGCACCATTTTGTAGTTTCCTTTTAATACGCCTACAATGTAACGCAATTAAAAAATAACTACACGACCCAGCCGTCCCAGAAGCCATCAGTGCTTTTTGTCACGGCTTACCGCCGTAATTCAAAGAGCAGTGATGGAGGGAGCTAACAGCCGCGGAGGAGTCGATGTGGCAAAAAATGATTTACAGCGCAAAGTCAGATGTAATGACGAGTCTATTAAGTTCACAGAACTGGTCGGAAAGTCTGAAATATTAATTAAGTTTATGAGAGTAGAATGTGACGGTGATAGCACGATGTACGCTGCTTGTAAGACATGCTTAGTCTTAGTCAAGTGACGAGGGACGAGCGGTCTGAAGAGGCACACTTGCAAGGCAAATTCGGGAAAGTATCAGCCAAGCATCGCTTCGTTGAGCAGATTAAATCAAATTCTATGTATTAACTAAACACTAATTGAAGAAAAAAATAAATGGGAGCGGTACAGGAGCGTGAGTCAGTTTAAACAGGAGCGGGATGGGAGTGGGACTCAATTTAACAGGAGCGGGATGGGATGGGATTAGTTTTTAAACTTTGGTCTGGGAGTGGGACGGGACAAGATTTCTTTCTATGGGAGTGGGACGGGACAGGAGTGAAAATCCACTCCCGTGTCATCCTCTACTCTCTATGTCCAAAGTATTTACAGCCCTGCCCTTCCCATTATGATTCAGGATTTACCACCAGACTCCATGTAAATAATCAGTAGTTTTATCATTGTAAAATACAAAGTGGAAAGAAACTAAATGAAACTATGAGAAGCCATCTTGCTTCGTCTTTCCACTGTTCCAACAATCACCACTCAGGTCTGGTTGAGATAAACTCTTCATTCACTCACTTCCATGTGGAAATATGCAGCTCTACACACGAGTCTGGTGGGTTTGGCGATGGTGATTTCGAGGCTGTTTCATGTTAAACTAAAAGGATCTTAAAGCCCTGACACACCAACCCGATAATCGGCCGTCGGACATGTAGAAAGATATCTTTCTTTAGAAATTCTTTTTATCTGTCTAATCAATCGCAAAATCTCTGTTCCGTATGTGTTTGTGTTGGTGTGTGTGTCTGTGTGTGTTTGTGTTGGTGTGTGTGTCTGTTTGTGTTTGTGTTGGTGTGTGTGTCTGTGTGTGTTGGTGTGTGTGTCTGTGTGTGTTTGTGTTGGTGTGTGTGTCTGTGTGTGTTGGTGTGTGTGTCTGTGTGTGTTTGTGTTGGTGTGTGTGTTTGTGTGTATCTGTCTGTGTGTGTTTGTGTCTGTGTGTGTGTCTGTGTGTTTGTGTTGTTGTGTGTGTCTGTGTTGGTGTGTGTGTCTGTGTGTGTTTGTGTGTGTGTGTCTGTGTGTGTTTGTGTTGGTGTGTGTGTCTGTGTGTGTTTGTGGTTGTGTGTGTGTCTGTGTGTGTTTGTGTTGGTGTGTGTGTCTGTGTGTGTTTGTGTTGGTGTGTGTGTCTGTGTGTGTTTGTGTTGGTGTGTGTGTGTCTGTATGTTTGTGTTGGTGTGTGTGTCTGTGTGTGTTTGTGGTTGTGTGTGTGTCTGTGTGTGTTTGTGTTGGTGTGTGTGTCTGTGTGTGTTTGTGTTGGTGTGTGTGTTTGTGTGTATCTGTCTGTGTGTGTTTGTGTCTGTGTGTGTGTCTGTGTGTGTTTGTGTTGGTGTGTGTGTCTGTGTGTGTCTGTGTGTGTTGGTGTGTGTGTCTGTGTGTGTCTGTCTGATAATAGTTGTACATCTCCAGTTGTTAGCGACACCATCCGGCAGCCTGGTGAGCAGCTGCCCGGCCGCTGCCCGCTGGTCAAACTGTGCAGCCTCTGCTCAACCTGGACGGCAGACTGCAGCAGCCTCTTATTTCCATAGAAATGGGATTGTGTTGCTGTGCTGTGTGTTTGAACATTCAGACTAAATCTAATTTAATTAGCTTTTCTAATTTGGGATTTGGTTTCTGGCCCCAATTAGAAAAGTAGTGTAAAATATATTAAGGTAGTAAATATTAACAGCTAAATGTACTTAAAGCATCAAAGTAATATGTCACACGGAGGCCACTTGGAGAGATACCTGCTGCTGTACAAGTTGCTGATCTTTAGCTCATTAGATGGTCAGTTAGCACCATCTAGTGGACAGATAGTAGACCTCCATCATCTGATGGGGGACTGGCTCTGGGAACAGGTTGGACTGGTTCTGACGTCTCTCTGACTCTGAAGTTATGAACTGTGACGGCGTCTTCACATCAAATGCACATCGACTTCAGGACTGACGAGGGACAACGAGCAGCTTCTTCTCTCCCAGTGTCTCCTGGACACATGAAGGAGGACCGGTCTGGAAACTGACCTGAAGAGACTTCAGCAGGTGAGAATCTGACCAGAGGAGTCTGGAAATGTTTGATGAACAGAATCACTTTGATTCAATCTGTTTGACTGGACAGAAGAACAGTTTCTTTCTGGGTTGTTCTTCAGATTTGTATCGATAGACTATGATCCAAATGAGTGTCCATCTGAGTTAAAGGAGAGTGGTTTGAGAATGATTAGCATGTATTACTGTTGCTAGTTCTCAGGTCACAACAACAGCACAACGTTATCTGAGTTCACATCAGTGGAAAAACAGGAGGCTCCAAACTGGTCGGACCGCTCTGATCCACTTGGCCGTGGGACACTTGATCCAGCACCCAGTAGTACTTTGACACTGAGTTGTTTGTACTTTTACTGCAGTACAGAATGACCATCAGATCATTGTGTACTGCAGTAAAAGTACCGACATGATGAGATTGTCTTTGTGGTGCGTTCAGGTGTAAGCTACATTTGACTGTTTGGAGCAGTTTTATATGATGCTGCAGTGATTCTTTTCTTTATTGATCAACCTGCTGATTATTTCTTTGTGTTTTTAGGAAGCACAGGTTCAGTTATTAGCTATTATCAATGGTATTTCATCAATATTAGTAAAGTTATGAAAATGTATATCTTGATCACTTTATCAAATTGAATAAATAAACAACGCATTTATTTATCTTTAGCAATACTGATCAATAAGTAATAATCCTTTTGTCATACTCATGTGTGTGTGTGTGTGTGTGTGTGTGTGTGTGTGTGTGTGTGTGTGTGTGTGTGTACAATGCTGAATTGAATTGAGAATATCTCCTAAATTCCATTTCAGTCCTTGAATTTGAATTGATTTTGTGTTGATGTCAAAAACAGAACTCCAAATCCCATTTGACTCAAAGGAAGCAGAACTACAATTCAATAAAAATTCAAAGAAATTCATCCATGATAAAACATGTCAGATATGACAGCATTACATATTCTATAAATGATATTAACTACTTGTAAAGATGACATTAACAGGAAATGTTTCCCCAGCAATGAACGTTAAAAGCTCTCGTCACACAACTAATAATTCACTTTTATTTATTGATGATGGAACATGACTCCATTTCCCAGAATGCCTATCATTATCTATATTTTAAACAAAATGCATGCAGGGTTGAGGAGAGACTGTTTACGTGTAATGAACTGATGTTATTAGAGTCCAACATGAATGTAACTGTATGTCGTTGTATTACTGAGGTCAAATGTGGAATTAAATGAGTTAGTACTCAAATTAAAAGGAAATCGCTTTGCGTTGATAATGAATCCAGATAAAGTTCTCCACCCCCGTTTATAACGGGGACCTTCTAACAGGAAGCAGTTCCATCTCCATCCTAACACTGGATGCATGTGAGATTTAACACATTCTTCCTGTTGTGCGACTGTGTGGAATTTAATTCCACTTCCTGTCATTCTGATTCAAATCCATCTCCCTGCGGGGGCGGAGAGACTCTTAGGGATGCACAGAATCCAGATTTTTGGGGTTTGGCCGGATTCCACTGGTTAAGATTGGTCCGAATCCGAGACCAAATCCCGAATCCTCGTCCCCTCCTCAGTCCGTTACCACAGTAACACATTAATGAAGCAGACGACCGCCACAGCCTCTAAAATAGTGGAATGCTCTTTTCCCATTGGAGGAGAGCACATGGCTGTTGCCAGACGATTGTTGCTAACCAGGGTCTGATGAAGGCATGTTGGGGGGGGGGATTAGAAAGCTAACGTGAGCTAATGAGCAGCAGCCAGCCGATTGGTCGCTCCGCTCCCGCTGTAGGAAGACTCATTTACCGGGAGAACAGCTGACAGCCTGGTCTGGTTAGCACCAGTTTTTAGCTGTGGCTGGCCCCCCTTTGCCCCCCCGTACCTGGGGTTGCTGCGTTGTGGCTGCTGTCAGTAGAGTCCTTCATGCGACTCGTATTCTTTTGGGTGTTTCACGCCAGGTGTTCTGGCAGCGGCAGTGTTGTGTGTTGTTTGGGGTCCTTGACAAAGGGGGACAGGCCGGCATGGCAGGTCGGGCATGTGGCTCGGCTTGGGTCTCCTTCTCTTTGCTGGGGGAGCGGCTGGGCAGCGCTTCTTATAATCATTAAAATGATTTGATATTAGTACGTCTGGATCACAAAGGAACAAACTCCGGAGGACAGAGGGACAGTGTAGGCCGTCAGAGAGAGGACACGGGACAGGGAGACTTCCTGGTGGTCTTCTAGACTCCATCTTTGGTGTTTGGATGGAAAGAGGTTTCAGAAGGATTTTACACTGCGTGGTAATGGCTGAGTTCTGCTGCTCTCTGTTGGCCCCACGACACAGGGTAAAGAATACACACACACACACACACACACACACACACACACACACACACACACACACACAGTTGAATCAGATGGAGGGTGTGTGTGGTCTGAGGGAAGGTTGTTATTGCTGAGTTGAGGTGACTTTCCTGTTGTGGAATCAGCTGGAGAGCCGAGAAACACAGAAACACACTTCAGTCCATGCTGGTTAGGGAAGGGTTACTTTGACATTGTGTGTGTGTGTGTGTGTGTGTGTGTGTGTGTGTGTGTGTGTGTGAGAATGAGGAAGATGACAACAGGGTGTGTGTGTCATTAGTGTAAAATGTGTCAAAAAGTGTCAGAACTGGTCAGACAGCTTTACAGCAACTATCTGTCACATGTTGGAGAGGAATGAGAGACTAATGTGTCCTGTGATGAAAAGGTTGTCATAGTAACAGAGGTGATGTCTCCCAGCAGGTGTGGACTCTGCTATGAGTCAGTGTGAGGACAGAGAGGAGGAGCCCCTCCTCTAAAACCACTCTGTGGGGGGACCATGACAGCCAGACCAAAGCTCAGAGGTGAGATGATGATGGACTCTTCTCCATGTTAGAGCTCAGCACTCACATCACTCCTCCATCAGGATTCACTCTCAATATCTAGTTAATAAGAACTTCTTACTGGAATACGCAACAAAGAGCCAACCACTGATTATCTACTGAGATGAGACGCCATCTTTCATCAGATTACATTTTGGTGAATAGTAACTCATCCACGGTCTTTGTTTGTATCAGGATGCAGCAGCAGGAACCTGGATCTGGACCCAGCTGTGTGTCCATGAAGAGTGACTGGTCTATGGATCGTCCTATTGACTTTAAAGATGGACAAGCTGTTGATGGAAGGTAAGAATTTAAAAGTGAACTTTGTTATTACCTGACTCTCTCAGAGCTTCATAGTCGGGTTTGGCGATGCCACATAATGTGGTTTTGATCTGATGCCCAGTGAGACCAGGACCACCAGCCAGCTCTGAACTGCCAAACACCTTTCTTACCACGGCTGAAAGTCCGTCTGTTCTCAGGAACATGTATACGATCATAATTAATCTTTGGGCTTTGGAAGGATATCAAGTCCAAGTGAAATCACAAGTCATTGTTGTTCAGGTTTTGATTTAGTGAACTTGAGTCTAAATTCATCAGACTCATGTTGAGTCAAAGTGACGTGAGCTTCTGCTTCAGAGTGCAGCACTAAGAGAAGTTACATGTTCACAACATGGTCTACTCTGAGACAGATCCATTTATAATATTCATCCTCACGCTCAATTCTCAAAATAACACTTATATATCATTATTGTTATAATAATAAAACAGGGCAAATTCATTCATGTAACTAGTTAAAAGTATTAACTTCAACAACTTTTCATTAGTCTGCAGAAAAGACCTGAACCAGGACCTGGACCCAGCTGTGTGTCCATGAAGAGTGACCGGTCTAAGGGTCGTTTAATTAACTTTAAAGATGGACATGCTGTTGATGAAAGGTAAGAATTTAAAACTTTGTTATTATCTGACTCTCTCAGAGCTTCATGGTCTAGGTTTGGCATGATGTGATTTTGATCTGATGCCCAGTGAAACCAGAACCAGAACCACCAGACAGATTATTGTCATTGGTTTAAAGAAATGCCAATAAACCGGATCAGAATCTTTTTTTAAAAGTAATTGTAACCGTAGCAATAATAAAACTACAAAATACACCAAAACAACCCATCACTAAGTCCTACAGTCCTGGGTCTCACTTATAAAACTGCATTAGGGTCCTTACTAAAAACACACGGTTTGGATTTTAAATTCCAGAATTTCTCCAAATGAGCTTTTCAGTTTCAACTTTCTACAAACCCGATTCCAAGTTGGGACACTGTACAAAATGTGAATAAAAACAGAACGCAATGGTGTAAAAGTTTCAAATTTCAATATTTTATTCAGAATACAACATAGATGACATTAAAATGTTTAAAGTGAGAATATTTATAATTTTAAGGGAAAAATAACTTGACTTAAAATTTCATCATCAACACATCTCAAACAAGTTGGGACAAGGTGTTATAGTACTGTGTTATAGTACTGTGTTATAGTACTGTGTTATAGTACGGTGTTATAGTACTGTGTTATAGTACTGTGTTATAGTACGGTGTTATAGTACTGTGTTATAGTACAAGGCCATGTTTACCACTGTGTTATAGTACTGTGTTATAGTACTGTGTTATAGTACGGTGTTATAGTACTGTGTTATAGTACTGTGTTATAGTACTGTGTTATAGTACGGTGTTATAGTACTGTGTTATAGTACAAGGCCACGTGTACCACTGTGTTATAGTACTGTGTTATAGTACTGTGTTATAGTACGGTGTTATAGTACTGTGTTATAGTACAAGGCCACATGTACCACTCTGTTATAGTACTGTGTTATAGTACTGTGTTATAGTACTGTGTTATAGTACAAGGCCATGTTTACCACTGTGTTATAGTACTGTGTTATAGTATTGTGTTATAGTACAAGGCTATGTTTACAACTGTGTTATAGTACGGTGTTATAGTACTGTGTTATAGTACAAGGCCATGTTTACCACTGTGTTATAGTACTGTGTTATAGTACTGTGTTATAGTACAAGGCCATGTTTCCCACTGTGTTATAGTACTGTGTTATAGTACAAGGCCATGTTTACCACTGTGTTATAGTCCTGTGTTATAGTCCTGTGTTATAGTACTGTGTTATAGTACAAGGTCATGTTTACCACTGTGTTATAGTTAGGTGTTATAGTCCTGTGTTATAGTACAAGGCCATGTTTCCCACTGTGTTATAGTACTGTGTTATAGTACAAGGCAATGTTTACCACTGTGTTATAGTACTGTGTTATAGTACTGTGTTATAGTACAAGGCCATGTGTACCACTGTGTTATAGTACTGTGTTATAGTACTGTGTTATAGTACAAGGCCATGTTTACCACTGTGTTATAGTACTGTGTTATAGTACAAGGCCATGTTTACCACTGTGTTATAGTACTGTGTTATAGTACAAGGCCATGTTTACCACTGTGTTATAGTACTGTGTTATAGTCCTGTGTTATAGTACTGTGTTATAGTACAAGGCCATGTTTACCACTGTGTTATAGTACTGTGTTATAGTACTGTGTTATAGTACAAGGCCATGTTTCCCACTGTGTTATAGTACTGTATTATAGTACTGTGTTATAGTACAAGGCCATGTTTCCCACTGTGTTATAGTACTTTTATAGTACTGTGTTATAGTACTGTGTTATAGTACTGTGTTATAGTACTGTGTTATAGTACAAGGCCGTGTTTCCCACTGTGTTATAGTACTTTTATAGTACTGTGTTACAGTACTGTGTTATAGTCCTGTGTTATAGTACAAGGCCATGTTTACCACTGTGTTATAGTACTTTTATAGTACTGTGTTATAGTACTGTGTTATAGTACAAGGCCATGTTTCCCACTGTGTTATAGTACTTTTATAGTACTGTGTTATAGTACTGTGTTATAGTACTGTGTTATAGTACTGTGTTATAGTACAAGGCCATGTTTACCACTGTGTTATAGTACTGTGTTATAGTCCTGTGTTATAGTACTGTGTTATAGTACAAGGCCATGTTTACCACTGTGTTATAGTACTGTGTTATAGTCCTGTGTTATAGTACAAGGCCGTGTTTCCCACTGTGTTATAGTACTTTTATAGTACTGTGTTACAGTACTGTGTTATAGTCCTGTGTTATAGTACTGTGTTATAGTACAAGGCCATGTTTACCACTGTGTTATAGTACTTTTATAGTACTGTGTTATAGTACTGTGTTATAGTACAAGGCCATGTTTCCCACTGTGTTATAGTACTTTTACAGTACTGTGTTATAGTACTGTGTTATAGTACTGTGTTATAGTACTGTGTTATAGTACAAGGCCATGTTTACCACTGTGTTATAGTACTTTTATAGTACTGTGTTATAGTACAAGGCCCTGTTTCCCACTGTGTTATAGTACTTTTATAGTACTGTGTTATAGTACTGTGTTATAGTACTGTGTTATAGTACTGTGTTATAGTACAAGGCCATGTTTACCACTGTGTTATAGTACTTTTATAGTACTGTGTTATAGTACTGTGTTATAGTACAAGGCCATGTTTCCCACTGTGTTATAGTACTTTTATAGTACTGTGTTATAGTACTGTGTTATAGTACTGTGTTATAGTACAAGGCCATGTTTACCACTGTGTTATAGTACTTTTATAGTACTGTGTTATAGTACTGTGTTATAGTACTGTGTTATAGTACTGTGTTATAGTACAAGGCCACGTGTACCACTGTGTTATAGTACTGTGTTATAGTACCGTGTTATAGTACTGTGTTATAGTACTGTGTTATAGTACAAGGCCACGTGTACCACTGTGTTATAGTACTGTGTTATAGTACCGTGTTATAGTACTGTGTTATAGTACTGTGTTATAGTACAAGGCCATGTTTCCCACTGTGTTATAGTACTTTTATAGTACTGTGTTATAGTACAAGGCCATGTTTACCACTGTGTTATAGTACTGTGTTATAGTACTGTGTTATAGTACAAGGCCATGTTTACCACTGTGTGGCATCACCTCTTCTTTTATCACAGGAGGAGGAGACAAGCTGCTCCAGTTTAGGAACAGGAATGTTGTCCCATTCTTGTCTAATCCAGGCTTCTAGTTGCTAACTGTCTTAGGTCTTCTTTGTCGCATCTTCCTCGTTATGATGCACCAAATGTTTTCTATGGGTGAAAGATCTGGACTGCAGGCGGCCATCAGTCCCCGAATCCTTCTTCTACTACATCCATGATGGTGTAATTGATGCAGTATGTGGTCTGGCATCGTCATGTTGGACAATGCAAGGTGTTCCCTGAAAGAGACGACGTCTGGATGGGAGCATCTGCTGTTCTAGAACTTGGATATACCTTTCAGCATTGATGGTGCCTTTCAGCATTGATGGTACCTTTCAGCATTGATGGTACCTTTCAGCATTGATGGTGCCTTTCAGCATTGATGGTACCTTGCAGCATTGATGGTACCTTGCAGCATTGATGGTACCTTGCAGCATTGATGGTGCCTTTCAGCATTGATGGTGCCTTTTAGCATTGATGGTACCTTTCAGCATTGATGGTGCCTTGCAGCATTGATGGTGCCTTTCAGCATTGATGGTGCCTTTCAGCATTGATGGTGCCTTTTAGCATTGATGGTACCTTGCAGCATTGATGGTACCTTGCAGCATTGATGGTACCTTGCAGCATTGATGGTGCCTTTCAGCATTGATGGTACCTTGCAGCATTGATGGTACCTTGCAGCATTGATGGTACCTTGCAGCATTGATGGTGCCTTTCCAGATGTGGAAGCTGCCCATGCCACACACACTCATGGCCCCCCAGACCATCAGAGATGCTTCTGAACTGAGCGCTGATAACAACTTGGGTTGTCCTTGTCCTCTTTAGTCCAGATGACATGGCGTCCCAGTTTTCCAAAACAAACTTCAAATTTTGATTCGTCTGACTACAGAACAGTTTTCCACTTTGCCACAGTCCATTTTAAATGAGCCTTGGTCCGGAGAAAACGCCTGTGCTTCTGGATCCTGTTTAGATATGGCTTCTTTTTTGACCTGTAGAGTTTTAATGGCATGGTGGACTGGGTTCACCGACAATGTTTTCTGGAAGTATTCCTGAGCCCATGTTGTGATTTCCATTCCAGTAGCATTCCTGTATGTGATGCAGAGCCGACTAAGGGCCCGGAGACCACGGGCATCCAGTCTGGTTTTCCGGCCTTGACCCTTACACACAGAGATTGTTCCAGATTCTCTGAATTATTATGCTCTGTAGATGATGATAACTTCAAACTCTTTGCAGTTTTTCTCTGAGAAACTCCTTTCTGATTTTGCTCCACTATTTTTTGCCGCAGCATTGGGGGAATTGGTGATTCTCTGCCCATCTTGACTTCTGAGAGACACTGCCACTCTGAGAGGCTCTTTTTATGCCCAATCATGTTGCCAATTGACCTAATGAGTTGCAGATTGGTCCTCCAGCTGTTCCTAAGATGTCATTTTAACTTTTCTGGCCTCTTATTGCCACGTGTCCCAACTTTTTTGGAATGTGTAGCTCTTATGAAATCCGAAATGAGCCAATATTTCGCATGAAATTTCAAAATGTCTCACTTTCAACATTTGATATGTTATCAATATTCTATTGTGAATAAAATATAAGTTTATTAGATTTTTAAATTATTCCATTCCTTTTTTACTCACAATTTATCAGTGTCCCAACTTTTTTGGAATCTGGTTTGTAAATCAGAAGTACGATCTAGGCTTACCCCAGTATGTTTTCTCTCTACGTCCCCGCCTACATACACAACCAAAGATAAAAACAAGAGACACAGTTTAGCTTACCGGTTGGTAGCATGCAGCAAAGGACACTGGGTAACATTTACTCATCAGAGTTGGAGATGACAGAGAAACAACAGAACTGTGGGAACATTTTGCCTTCCCACTGAGTGAGATATGGAAACAAATAATGGAGGTAAAACATATTGTGCTCAAATGGTGTC
The DNA here is from genome assembly GCA_013375575.1 of Percina caprodes. Taxonomy (NCBI): domain Eukaryota; kingdom Metazoa; phylum Chordata; class Actinopteri; order Perciformes; family Percidae; genus Percina; species Percina caprodes. Next base: position 352,108 of record JABXJD010000416.1, read on the forward strand.
TTCAATTGCACCTCTTTAAAAACTCTGAGAAACTGTTGTTGCTGTCCCTGTTAAAAAAAAAAAAAAGTTCTTCTCCTGACTTGTGATCCAGTAATACAACATCCTCGATGCATTTGGTGATTTAGCCAACGACCGCATCCATGTATGAGAGCCACAGTTGCCATTGTGTCATCATCAGGACTGTGTACAGATCATTAAATGTTCTTAAACTTGATGTTTTCTCTACAGAGTTCACCAGGAGAGCTCAGAGGGCCTCGGTGGTCAGTCTGACCTGCAGCAGCAAACAGACCTGGACTCCATATTTATGGTGTGTACATATTAAAAGAATAATTTCATTATTATCTACAGATTAAATGATGAACTACCATTCAGATCCCAATAGTCTCCATGCTGCTCTTTTCAAACCAGCAGGCCTTCAGACTGAGAGATGAATCACATGTTGAGTTCTTTACATTAAATGTTGACTTTATTATTCTGGTCCAGCTGCTGGAGGAGAACATCGTCACTTTTGTAAAGAACGAGCTGAAGAAGATTAAGAAGGTTCTATGTCCAGATTACCCAGAATGCTTAGAGAGTCAGAGGGAGGATGAGAAGGTTTTGGAGGGTGAGGATGAAGAGCAGAGGAGGAGAAGCAGAGAAGCATTTCTGAAGATCACACTGCACTTCCTGAGGAGAATGAAGCAGGAGGAGCTGGCTGATCGTCTGCAGAGCAGTAAGAGGATTTTAACACATTTAAAAATGGGACATTTACTAATGTCTGAAAAGATGCATTAAAATATATACTTATTATTTGAATGTTGAAATATGTTCTTTGACTTATTGATTTTTCTTGTTGTGTGTTCATTCAGGAAGTCATTCAGAAGTTTGTCAGCGTAAACTCAAGACTAACCAGAAGATAAAGTTCCAGTGTGTGTTTGAGGGGATTGCTAAAGCAGGAAACCCAACCGTTCTGTATCAGATGTTCACAGAGATCTTCATCATGGAGGGAGGGGCTGCAGAGGTCAATGAAGAACATGAGGTCAGACAGATTGAAACAGCATCCAGGAAACCAGACAGACCAGAAACAATAATCAGATGTGAAGACATCTTTAAAGCCCCACCTGGAAGAGATAAACCAATCAGAACTGTGATGACAACGGGAGTGGCTGGCATCGGGAAGACAGTCTTAACACAGAAGTTCACTCTGGACTGGGCTGAAGGCAAAGCCAACCAGGACATCCAGTTCATATTCCCATTCACCTTCAGAGAGCTGAATGTGCTGAAAGAGAGAAAGTTCAGCTTGGTGGAACTTGTTGATCACTTCTTTAGTGAAACCAAAGAAGCAGGAATCTGCAGGTTTGAAGAGGTCCAGGTTGTCTTCATCTTTGACGGTCTGGATGAGTGTCGACTTCCTCTGGACTTCCTCAACACTGAGATCCTGACTGATGTTACAGAGTCCTCCTCAGTGGGTGTGCTGCTGACAAACCTCATCAGGAGGAATCTGCTTCCCTCTGCTCGCCTCTGGATAACCACACGACCTGCAGCAGCCAATCAGATCCCTGCTGAGTATGTTGACATGGTGACAGAGGTCAGAGGATTCACTGACCCACAAAAGGAGGATTATTTCAGTAAGAGATACAGAGACAAGAAGCAGGCCAGCAAAATCATCTCCCACATCAAGACATCACGAAGCCTCCACATCATGTGCCACATCCCAGTCTTCTGCTGGATCACTGCTACAGTTCTGGAGAAGGTGTTGAAAACCAGAGGGGGAGGAGAGCTGCCCAAGACCCTGACTAAAATGTACATCCACTTCCTGGTGGTTCAGTCCAAACTGAAGAACATCAAGTATGATGGAGGATCTGGGACTGATTCAAACTGGAATAAAAAGACGAAGAAGATGATGAAGTCTCTGGGAAAACTGGCTTTTGAGCAGCTGCAGAAAGGCAACCTGATCTTCTATGAATCAGACCTGACAGAGTGTGGCATCGATATCAGAGCAGCATCAGTGTACTCAGGAGTGTTCACACAGATCTTTAAAGAGGAGAGTGGACTGTACCAGGACAAGGTCTTCTGCTTTGTCCATCTGAGTGTTCAGGAGTTCCTGGCTGCTCTTCATGTCCATCTGACCTTCACCAACTCTGGAGTCAACCTGCTGGCAGAAGAAAAAACAACCTCCCGGCTGTCTAAAGTCTTCAGAGTCAAACCTAAATTAAATCATCTCCATCACAGTGCTGTGGACAAAGCTTTACAGAGTCCAAATGGACACATGGACTTGTTCCTCCGATTCCTCCTGGGTATTTCACTGGAGACCAATCGGAGACACCTACAAGGTCTGATGTCCTTTGCTGGAAGTAGCTCACAGACCAATCAGGAAACAGTTGAGTACATCAAGAAGAAGATCAGTGAGAATCTGTCTGCAGAGAGAAGCATCAATCTGTTCCACTGTCTGAATGAACTGAATGATGGTTCTCTAGTGGAGGAGATCCAACAGTCCCTGAGTTCAGGAAGTCTCTCCACGGATAAACTGTCTCCAGCTCAGTGGTCAGCTCTGGTCTTCATCTTACTGTCATCAGAAAAATATCTGGACGTGTTTGACCTGAAGAAATACTCTGCTTCAGAGGAGGCTCTTCTGAGGCTGCTGCCAGTGGTCAAAGCCTCCAACAAAGCTCTGTACGTACACACACAACTATTTATTATAATTTGTTTATGTTTTTTGTAGCTGTGTTCTTATATATAGATTAAATGCAGTTTTGCTTTAATTATAATTTGTTTTTGTTTGCTTGAAGCTGTGTTCTTATGTATTGCTGATTCCTTTTCAGGCTGAAAGACTGTAACCTGTCAGAGAGAAGCTGTGAAGCTCTGTCCTCAGTTCTCAGCTCCCAGTCCTCTAGTCTGAGAGAGCTGGACCTGAGTAACAACAACCTGCAGGATTCAGGAGTGGAGCATCTTTCCTCTGGATTGAAGAGTCCACACTGCAGACTGGAAACTCTCAGGTTGGTGTTCAGTTATTTGAAAACGATGAAATGAACCTAAACAGTGTTTCCCACATAATACAATGCAATATGTTGCGCGCGGTGTCTGACCAGGGGGTGGGGGGGAATACTTATTTTCATAACAAATACGTATCAATGAATGACGAGGACATGCTGTTGGATGCTGTCCTCCTCTCCTACTCGTTATTCAATCCCAAACAAATCTATCTCTTTCTCTCCCTGACCCTGTCTTTCTCCTTGAGCAGCACTGGTTTAAGGCTGAAAATATTGTAAACAAATTAATAACAACTAATTACATTGGTCAGAAAATACTTTTCAATATACATCTGGATTGAAGCTCGGTGACAGTCTCACTAAGTTGTGTATGTGGATCTGCATCTGCAAATGGGGAAACCAGACCGAATCAGGATAGACATGTCCACATCACAGACAGAGACACAGCAGTTATCTGGAGCTCTGCTCTTTATTAAACTTGTTTTATCTGTGATTGTATAGTGGAAATTGGTATTTTAAACAAAATTATGACACAACATGTCTTACAATCACTCTCACTCTCACAGTAAGATATTTATAAAATAAAATCAAAAACTCAGCTTCTAAGGCTTTTCTGCTGTATAAAAATACAGTATATGAAATAGTATAGTGTCGCACTACAATATAGGCTACATTTAGCATTCAGCTCTGAGTCTAAAATTAGTGATTCACTAATTGTGCTGGGTTTTTACAGGCAGCTTCAACAACAGCAGAACGGAGTGATCAATCAATTTATTTGTGCTTTAGAATGTAATAACTCAAAAACAATTAAATCCATCCATCCATCCATCTTCATCCGCTTATCCGGTATCGGGTCGCGGGGGCAGCAGCTCCATCAGGGGACCCCAAACTTCCCTTTCCCGAGCCACATCAACCAGCTCCGACTGGGGGATCCCGAGGCGTTCCCAGGCCAGGTTGGAGATATAATATCTCCACCTAGTCCTGGGTCTTCCCCGAGGCCTCCTCCCAGCTGGACGTGCCTGGAACACCTCCCTAGGGAGGCACCCAGGAGGCATCCTTACCAGATGCCCGAACCACAAAAAAACAATTAAAAACATGGTTTATTTCTCTGTCTTTCTCTCTCTCTCTATTTATTGGATAATTAAAATTTTCAAGTACCTACACAACTTTACAACTGGACTGTAAAGCCCCGCCCATTTCTAGCACTTATAGTAATTATTTTTCCCGGGAGGTGACCCAAGTCGTACCTGAATTGTCTGAGTCTCTGTGTCTCTGTGTGTGTGTGTGTGTGTGTGTGTGTTTGTGTGTGTGTGTGTGTGTGTGTGTGTGTGTGTGTGTAGTCTCTCATTCTGTATGATCTCAGAGGAAGGCTGTACTTCTCTGGCCTCAGCTCTGAGCTCCAACCCCTCCCATCTGAGAGTGATGGACCTGAGCTACAATCATCCAGGAGACTCAGGAGTGAAGCGGCTTTCTGCTTTACTGGAGGATCCAGACTGCAGACTGGACACTCTCAGGTATGGATGGACCAAGACTTCATTTTATTTATTTCTTTGTCACTAACTGAGAAACTCTGGTTAATGTTCAATGGAGGATCTAAGGTATTACAGGGGTTCTCAATCTTGTTCATTGTACAAGTTGAGTACTCACTTTGTCGTCTTTTTCGGCAAATACAGTGAGGAAAATAAGTATTTGAACACTCTGCTATTTTGCAACTTCTCCCACTCATAAATCATGGAGGGTCTGTTATTGTCATCGTAGGTGCATGTCCACTGTGAGACACATAATCTAAAAAATAAAATCCAGAAATCACAATGTATGATTTTTGAACTATTTATTTGTATGATACAGCTGCGAATAAGTATTTGAACACCTGTCTATCAGTTAGAATTCTGACCCTCAAAGACCTGTTAGTCTGCCTTCAAAATGTCCACATCCACTCCATTAATTATCCTAAATTAGATGCACCTGTTTGAGGTCGTTAGCTGCATAAAGACACCTGTCCCCCCCATCCAATCAGTAAGAATCCAACTACTAACATAGCCAAGACCAAAGAGCTGTCCAAAGACACTAGAGACCTCCACAAGGCTGGACAAGGCTACGGGACATGTCCAAGCAGCTTGGTGAAAAAGGTCCACTGTTGGAGCAATCATTAGAAAATGGAAGAAGCTAAACATGACTGTCAGTCTCCTCGGACTGGGGCTCCATGCAAGATCTCACCTCGTGGGGTCTCACTGATCCTAAAAAAGGTGAGAAATCCATCCAGAACTACATGGGAGGAGCTGGTCAATGACCTGAAAAGAGCTGGGACCACCGTTTCCAGGGTTACTGTTGGTAATACACTAAGACGTAATGATTTGAAATCATGCATGGCCCGGAAGGTTCCCCTGCTTAAACCAGCACATGTCAGGGCCCGTCTTAAGTTGGCCAACGACCATCTGGAGGATCCAGAGGAGTCATGGGAGGAAGTCATGTGGTCTGATGAGACCAGAATAGAACTTTTTGGTCATAATTCCACTAACCGTGTTTGGAGGAAGAAGAATGATGAGGACCATCCCAAGACCACCATCCCTACTGTGAAGCATGGGGGGGTAGCATCAGGCTTAGGGGGGTTTCTGCACATGGGACAGGGCGACTGCACTGTATTAAGGAGAGGAGGACCGGGGCCATGTATTGCAAGATTTTGGGGAACAACCTCCTTCCCTCAGTTAGAGCATTGAAGATGGGTCGAGGCTGGGTCTTCCAACAGGACAATGACCCGAAGCACACAGCCAGGAGAACCAAGGAGGGGCTCTGGAAGAAGCAGATCAAGGTTCTGGCGTGGTCTAGCCAGTCTCCAGACCTAAACCCAATAGAGAATCTTTAGAGGGAGCTCAAACTCCGTGTTTCTCAGCGACCGCCCAGAAACCTGACTGATCTAGAGAAGATCTGCGTGGAGGAGTGGACCAGAATCCCTTCTGCAGTGTGTCAAACCTGGTGAAAAACTACAGGAAACGTTTGACCAAACAAAGGCTACTGTACCAAATATTAACATTGATTTTCTCAGCTGTTCAAATATTTATTTGCAGCTGTATCATACAAATAAATAGTTAAAAAATCCTCCATTGTGATTTCTGGATGTTTTTTAGATGATGTCTCTCACAGTGGACATGCACCTACGATGACATCAGACCCTGACCACATCAGACCACACCATGACAGCTTCAGCAGCATTGCCCTGACTTTGACTTGAACAAGCTGCAGAGTCCACGTAGTCTCACTCCGTCTCATTTCACAATATGATGGTTAAACCTTCAATTATCCACAGCCCTGGAGTATGAAGTGGATTGTGTCTTTGTGTCTTCCTGCAGGGTGGACCATGGTGGACCACAGAGACTGAGACCTGGTCCGAGGAAGTGTGAGTGTGTTTTAAGTTTGCTCTAAGAGAACTCAGCTGTGTGTTACACTAGTTTAACCCCTTCCTGGCGCTGGAAGTATAATATGAGATGAGGTTACTTATTATGGTGAATTGGCTAAATCTCCCTTTACCAGTGAATGTTGTTATTATAGGCATAGGTAACTATAAAGAAATAATCAACAACCAATAACGCGGTGCCTCCACTGTGGAACTACTTAACTCACTATGAGCTATATCGGTATTTCAAAAAGACATGTAATGTCTGCAACACTGCTTTAAACTCCCATATTTAATGAAAGGTTTCCACCCTGCTGGGTTAGGCCTGAAGAAGACCAGCAGAGTTTAAAGCCGAGTTTAAAGCCGAGTTTAAAGCTGAGTTTAAAGCAGAGTTTAAAGCCAAGTTTAAAGCAGAGTTTAAAGCAGAGTTTAAAGCAGAGTTTAAAGCAGAGTTTAAAGCAGAGTTTAAAGCAGTGTTGCAGACATTACATTTTTTTTACTGACTGAAACGTCGAGCAACCCCACAGCCACAGTCCTGGCCCTGGTCCTCCAGTGAAGTCCTGGTCCTCCAGTGAAGTCCTGGTCCTCCAGTGAAGTCCTGGTCCTCCAGTGAAGTCTTGGTCCTCCAGTGAAGTCCTGGTCCTCCAGTGAAGTCCTGGTCCTCCAGTGAAGTCCTGGTTCCTCCCGGTCCTCGGTGAAAGCTGCGGCTGGCGTTTCCAGCTGACTGTCCCTCACGGCGGCGCTAGCTTAAACAAGTCAACAGTTAACAGTTGTCACCTTCAAAGCTAGTGAACACACAAACACAGCTAACCTGCCTGAACTTACCTTAAAACTACAGGATAACTAGTTACCAAACTGAGAGCTGCACACGACTGTTAACTGCAACAATAATACTTTACAAAAGTTTAAAGTCCATTAGTCTCCAGACCTCAGTCAGCTGGACATTAAACTTAGTTTTTCTCTCCTCTGCTGACTGCATGTTTCTCCCTCCAACGTGCTCTACATGTCCTCTCTGACTTCCTCCTTTCTTTTCTACTCCCCAACAAAGCCATCTGATTGGCTAGGAGTGGAGCTATACAGAGAATAATTAACTTAGATTACTCCACTGGAAATACATTACACTTCCCTTCAAAACAAAGGATTATGGGAAGAATGTTTATTGCATTTACCCTGTTATGAACTGAAACACCATGTATTAATGTAGTAAACTGTATAAAATACTTTATTTATATTTATTTAACAGTATTTGTGGAGGTCCCTACACTTGATTTTTAGATTTTTAGATTTTCTTGCCTTACGTACGAAGATATATTTTCTTCCTTTTTCTGGAAAGATGTACCGATACAGATAGATTTATTTGTCATGCGTGCACAGGTACACAGTGATATGATGCTTTTGTTGGAGCAAGCCTCGCCACGCTCTCCCGAAAAAGATTAATGCAACATAGTACAATACATAATAACATAACAACATAATGCACAGGACAACACACAGTACATGTCATCATAAGAAGGGACTTTTTGAGGTGATTTGGGAGGGTAAAAGAACAAAATAAATGTTTCCGAGGCAGTCAGTTCAAAGGGGGAGGGACAGGGGCGGGTGGTGTATGGCGTCATATAGTGAGTGTGTGCATGTGGCGTCAGACTGTCTATGTTGTTACAGAAAGTTCAGTTTGGATCGGCCTTGTCCTTGAGGAGAGATAAGCCAGTGCCAGGAGAAGATAGTAAGGCCAGCTGCAGGTTGTTTTCCCGCTCAGGTGAAGGGTGTGTGTGTGTGTGTGGGGGCATTAAGACAATAATTTTAATCCAATTTAGGTTGATTCGGTAGCATTTGCTGGATCAATGTCCGTCAATCTCTCTCATCCACAGCGTCATACGTGCGTCAAGTTCATGTAGTGATTTCGACAGTCCTTCTACCTTCATTGCCGTCCGGTGGTTACTCGCAGCAACTCCACAGACTGACCCCGATGATATCAGTCCTCCTCTGCGCTTCCACAGACCGGTCTGCAGCGAATGTCCCACTGGGGCAGGTCAGCTCACCCGGTGAAGCATGCTTGACCGAGAAAATCTGGTCAATAGCGCTGAATGACCAGTTGACCAATTCCATTTTCAATGTTTTCCAGGAAAACAGCAGGCAGACCGACAAAATAGACAAAAACTAGAAGCAATCCAAGATAAGAGGGGGAAAGCACTCAACAGAAGCAGGAGGTAGAAGTTAGGATTTAATTAATTAATTTAAAATCCACAAACAGAACAAACTGAACACGTTGATCCAACAGAACTAATAAATACATAAATACATGAATCAACAGTCCAGCCAACAGAAAGCTAACTTTGGTTCTTTATTTTTTATTCACACATAAGTTGTGTTCAAGGAACCTTCAGTTTTCTTCTCTGGATGTTTTTAATAAATAAGCGTTGAAAATACTCACAGTCCTTGAACACAACACGGCATAATTAATGTCCCAAAGATGTTTAAAGGTGAATAAAGTGAGTTGAGGTAGATTTATCTTCCAGTTCCTCCCTGATGGGAGACCTGGTATCAGATATACGACACAGACACAAACATACCATAAATCCTCATTTTTCATCCATAAACTGGTATTTCTATAAGTGAACATCAGCTAATAGCAGTTTTAGAAAGCAGATGGTTCAGAGCTGCTTTGTGCTGCAGTAGAAGAAGATGGGACAGTTTTATTAGTGAGACTTTATTCAGTTGATGTTTCTAGATTTGGATCATCAGCTGTCCTCATCGGGTCAACACGAGGACAAGAAGCTGGACATTGTTGACATGTTGACTCTCATGTTCAGGAACTCTTCATGTTGGTAGAACTGGATTGTTAAACATCACTCACAGCTGGATATCAAATCAACGTTTGAAGGGTTTTCTTTCAGTTATTGTCAGTAAAGTTGTTAATAAATGATCAGATGATAACCTGCAGCTGTATTGTGTCTTGTTCTCTCCATCAGATGTCTGTGAACTGGAACTGGACACAAACACAGTAAACAGAAGACTCAAACTGTCTGACAACAACAGGAAGGTGACATATGTGGAGGAGGATCAGTCATATCCTGATCATCCAGACAGATTTGACTGCTGGCCTCAGCTGCTGTGTAGAGATGGTCTGACTGGTCGCTGTTACTGGGAGGTCGAGAGGAGAGGAGGGGTTTATATATCAGTGAGTTACAGAGGAATCAGAAGGAAAGGAGACAGTCTAGACTGTGTGTTTGGATATAATGATCATTCCTGGAGTCTGGTCTGCTCTGATAAAGATGGTTACTCTGTCTGTCACAATAACAGAAGAACAGACCTCACTTCCTGCTCTGTCTCTAACAGAGTAGCAGTGTATGTGGACGTTCCTGCTGGCTCTCTGTCCTTCTACACAGTCTCCTCTGACTCACTGATCCACCTCCACACCTTCAACACCACATTCACTCAGCCTCTCTATCCTGGGTTTGGGTTCTGGTCAGCTGGTTCCTCAGTGTCTCTGTGTCCTCTGCAGGACTGAGAGTCTCTCCTGTGGACAGAAACACTGACTGAAGACCAGCTGCTGAAATCAAAGTTCAGTGTGTTCACCATCACACACACTCTGCACTGTGAAGCAGATCTGAGACTCAAACACAAAAACATTCATCTGATTTCATCTCTGGTTATCAACATTTGAACTGTTTGACTAAAACACTTCATGATATGTCACATCTCAAAAATAATCAACTGTTATTGGTCACTATTATGTCCTTTATATTTTTAATCATATTGTAATATATTTAAAATGTGGAAAACAAATGTTTCTATAAACAATCATCATATAGTCTAATGTTTCTAAATGCTTTTAATTAAATCTCTACGTTTCATCATTTGTTCATTTGATCATATCATGATTTCATTCATCAGTTGTCTCTCTTTACTGAGATTGATACACCCCCATAATAAAAACTATGTAACTCAGTGCAGCCTACTCCAAATACCTATTATATTTCCTTTACACATGGAGACATTTGCACCATAAATTAATGCAGAAAAGACACAAATTTTTGCAGAAAAATAAACCAGGATGCAGAAAATTGACATTGTAACATGAAACATGAAACAGCCCCGAAATCACCAAACTGTACTCACTATAACTAATGACCTGTAACATCTAATGTATCTAATGACAAGTGGTGAACAAACCCACTTCGTCACAGTTCCCCATTTAAATTATTTTTATTGAACTCCTCATTGCACTCATGCCTCTATATTGTTTATGTTTCTGTTTAGAGGATCTATATATTAGTGTGTATATATTAGTGTGTATATATTAGAGTGTATATCTTGTTTGTTTTGTATGTGTAAGGACATTGTGAGCAACTATGCTCCAAAGACAAATTCCACGTATGTGTCTTTATACCTGGCAAATAAAGCTGATTCTGATTCTGATGTTGACTCTCATGTTCACTTTTAGCGTGTATAGAGCAGCATATCTCCACCAGACTCCATGTAAATAATCACTACTTTTAGCGTGTATAGAGCAGCATATCTCCACCAGACTCCATGTAAATAATCACTACTTTTAGCGTGTATAGAGCAGCATATCTCCACCAGACTCCATGTAAATAATCACTACTTTTAGCGTGTATAGAGCAGCATATCTCCACCAGACTCCATGTAAATAATCACTACTTTTAGTGTGTATAGAGCAGCATATCTCCACCAGACTCCATGTGAATAATCACTACTTTTAGCGTGTATATGTAACCTCTGTGATGTCTCCTATCCCCAAGTGAATCTCTTGGAGCCCGTCAAGTTGTGGTAACAGCAGGTTTATTCCTCATCTGCATACAAAGGATAATCGTGTGGAATTGTCATCTCGTGTGGACAAACAGCGCATGCTCTGCCTAGGGGTAAATCCTCCGTTGCTCTGAGGATTACCACACCATGTACTACTCTTAATACTCTAAAGATTACACTTATAGTTTGACACAATGATCGTATAGTGGATTTAAGTTCATAAACTAAAATAAATGAAACAATAAATTGTCCCTCTTATTTTTGGAATGAAGAAATAACATTTAACAATGTTATAACACAAAATTCCCTACAGTTACCTTTTACATTTTTCCAATTAATGTTAACAATTAAATGAAAACAATTATGCAACGCCATTACATTTAACACACAGGAGGCAAATAAACTGTAGAAAATACCTTAAGTTTCAATATTACAAGAACATACGGTAACATACCTGCATACAAAGGACAATTGTGTGGAATTGTCATCTCGTGTGGACAAACAGCGCATGCTCTGCCTGGAAAGACGGCATCATGTTAAAGTTAGCTAGCTATACTAGAGAGATTTTCTACTGGCTATAAAACACATAAATGGATGGTTAACTTCATAAAAACATGGCGAAATTAAATAGACACACATAATATTCTCCCAATTACATTTAGCTGAACTTTTATGTGCTTTTCAACTAAGTTAGCATTGTTTAGTCCACAGACATTCACAGACACGTTACCTAGGGGTAAATCCTCCGTTGCTCTGAGGATTACCCATAATCCTTTGTCACTAATAGCGTACGCTGCAGGTACAACTTTAAAACAGCAGGTGGCACCGTAGTCCCATTTAGTAGGATTTAACCTGAACCGTTTTAACTATGTTACATACACCCCCCTTAAATCCTGCTAAATTGGGGCACAATAAAAAAACAAAACACAGGTAATTACCAAACTCAGGTGTCTCGTACTAGGAGCACAATGCGTTTCACGTCAGTTAGAAACTTTCCACTCGGAATTAAGTCAGTAAGGGAGCGGCCAAGTCCCATACTAACAAAGACACAAAAGATGCCGTGTACACCTCTCATATTGTAAACATTGCTCAAAATCAGACACCTCAATTAAGTACTAGTGCAAAGACATATACATATACAAGCAATCTATCCAGAAAACATGTTCCTCACAAAAGAAAATAAAGAATCAACTGTTGAAGCTGAGTCATCCACAAGTTGTTCATTCATTTCACAAATGAGTCGAACTGGGGGCTTAACAGGTCTACCTAACCTAGTGCAGAGTGTAGGTGGCTGTGTGCAAACTACATGGTCCTGTGTGAATGTACCTGGCTGCATGTCAGTGACATGTTCGGGGAAGGGGCCACAATGAATTCTGTCCACTGAGGGTTGGAAGGGTCCGTCCTCAGACAGCAAACACTCTGTAGAGGGTTCAGGGGAAGGAGATTGCACTGCATGTACTGATGAAGCAGGGATATGCAAGCTCTCACACACAGCATGTGATACCACATTCATGTCAGTCTCTGAGAGAGGGGCACTCACAGCTACAACAGGTGAGCAATCGGGATGGCTGGCTGTAGCATCCTCATCAGCAGCCTCATCCATTTGCAGCAACCACGTAAGTGTCCTTGTCTCACTATCCTGCATGTCAATCGGAACCACAGGATCACTCTGCTCACTTCCGTTAACTGATGAGCAGCCTGACTCCAAAATGTTGTGACCCCCTGCTGGGAGGAAACTCACCGGGAGTAGGAGGTTTCTGTGAACGACTTTTTCTCTGGATGTTACTGGGTCAGTAATGCAGTACACATTGATTCCAGGTTTCACAGACTTCACTTCATAAACTGTGGATTCCCACTTGTCTGCAATTTTCCTCTTCCCTCTCTCACCACGATTTGCAAGCAAAACTCTGTCACCAAGAGCGATTGGAGACCCTTTTACTTTGCGGTTGTAGTTCTTTGACTGTCGAGCCTGCTCTGTACGACTGTTTTCACAGGCAATACGTGCAGCTTCAGTCAGGTCACGTTTCAAGTGAGAAACAAACTCACGGTGGCCAACAACAGCACCGCTGGCGAGGGTATGCTGGAACAAAACATCAACAGGCAAACGTGGAATTCTCCCGAACATGAGAAAGAAGGGCGCAAAACCTGTTGTCTCATGCTCAGTGCAATTGTAGCAGAACGTCAGCATCTGAAGCATCTGTGGCCACCTGGCTTTGGAATGGGGAGGCAGGGCCCTTATCATGTTCCCAAGAGTCCTGTTCTATCGCTCGACAACTCCATTCCCCATAGGATGGTATGGGGTGGTATGGGATTTCTGGACACCAGCCATCTCCAGGAGTTCTTTAATGAGTTGGCTCTCAAAATTAGCTCCTTGGTCAGAATGGATGCGTTTTGGGAAACCATATATGCAAAAGAAGTCATTCCATAGTCGACGGGCAACCTGCTTTGCTGACTGATTCTTGCATGGGAATGCATGTGACAGCTTAGAAAAGTGATCCGTGACAACCAAAACATCCACACACTTCTTGTCCGTCTGCTCAGCAGTCCAAAAGTCAATACACACGTTCCATCGGTTCAGATGTGCAAATGCTTTCAAGAGGAGCACGGCCACTGGGCTCTGGGGTCTTTCCTACCACACAGCGAAAGCAGTTTCTCACATGATTGATTATGTCACTTTCCATTCCTATCCAAAAGAACCTCTGCCTGGCGAGAGAGAGTGTGCGAGCCTGTCCCTGATGACCAGCAGAATCATGGAGACCGTGGAGGACCTGGGCCTTGAGGGAGTCTGGAACAACAAACTGGTGAATTGCCCTGTTCATTTGCCTGTCTTTCTTTACCTTGTACAACATGCCGTCTTTGATGGAGTGTTTGGGCCAGTGTCTTAACATTTTCATCACTCCACGAGACTCACCGGCACGTTCACGTCTAGTGGGCTTCCTGTGACGCTGGATATAAAACAGAACCCTGCCCAAGACGCCATCCTGCTCTTGAAGATTAACCAGTTCACTTCTTGGTAGAGAGGTAGTCTGGTCGACACACACAAGCTGGGGAATAGCCGGTCCTGTCCCTCTCACTTGGCTGACACCTCCAGAGTCATGCGCCCCCAACACAGCTGAAACATCCTGTAGGGAGAGGGACCCCTGAGGGGAAGGCGGGGTGACAGCATCATCTGTGGACCGATCAACAACCAACTGGCAGTTAGCAGCAGTATATCTAAATGCATCCTGTACTGTCTCATCCACCATTCCACTCACTTGGTTCAGCAACGAGACATAAGGTTCATTTACAAGACGATGGCCTATGCATGACTGGACAAATGGCTCCCTACTCAAAGCGTCTGCAACCACATTCTTAGTGCCAGGGACATAGTGCAGATCAAAATTGTATGCTGCAAGCTTTGAAACCCATCTCTGTTCACATGCATCTAACCTAGGCTTAGTCAAGATGTATGTTAATGGATTGTTATCAGTCCAGACTGTGAAACGTTGTCCCTTCAGCCAGTGACTAAACTTGTCACAGACTGCCCATTTAAGAGCAAGAAACTCCAGCCGATGTGCTGGATAGTTCAGCTGGGATCGTGACAGGGTCTTACTGGCAAATGCCACAGGTCTGGCAACATCTCCATCAGGAGGCAACTGTGAGAGGACAGCTCCTAGGCCATCAAAGGAGGCATCAACTGCGAGGATGAATGGTGCATTAAAGTCTGGGTGGGCCAATGTGACGCTATGCAGCAGCTCATGTTTCAAAGTCTCGAATGCATCCCTGCACTCAACAGTCCAGTCAGCTGGAGACAGTCTGACATGACCTCTCTTGAATTTTGGTTTACGGCCTTTCCCTCTTTTGTGTGGTGTAGCCGGCTCAGCCAAAAGGCTGAATAGTGGCTTAGCTTTAGCAGAACATCCCTCGATAAAATGGTGGTAATAGAGAACCATTCCTAAGAAAGATCTGATTTTCTTAGCACATGGTGTCTCTCCATCAGATTCTAGCAGGTCAGCTTCCTGCACATCACTTATAGCTTGCACTTTACTCGGATCTGTCTTAACACCATCTCCACATATGATGTGTCCCATGAACTTAACAGACCGGCGAAGAAAGTAGCACTTCTTAGGTGAGAGCTTCAAGTTGTTAGCAGCAAGGAGTGAGAAAACCATCTGCAGACGTTCAAGTGCAATTTGTTCAGATGGTGCAAAGACCATAAGGTCATCCAGATAACATAACAGGCTTGTGAAGTTCTCATCACCAAAGATGGACATCATCATGCGCATAAAGGTTGCAGGACTGTTTGTCAGGCCCTGAGGCATCCTGTTATATTCATGGAGGCCGAATGGGGAGGAGAACGCAGTGTACTTCTTGTCGTCTTCGTGCAGTCTGACATTGTAGAACCCTGATGTGAGGTCCATTGTTGAGAAGAACACATTGCCACCAATAGCGGCGAGGGCGTCTCTCTGATGAGGCAACGGATGTGCATCTTTCACTGTTCTTGCATTCAACCACCTGAAGTCATTACAGATGCGAAGATCACCACTTTGCTTGACAACCAGGACGAGGGAGAGGAATACTCGCTCTGAGACTTACGAATTATTCCCAATTCCTCCATATCATTCAGCGCCGTCCGAAGCTTGTCATAATGGCATGGTGGGACCCGCCTGTACGGAAGTCTGAAGGGCTTATCATCCATTAGGCGGATTCTGTGTACAAAATTTGTTGCCTCGCCACAGTCCATTTTGTGCCTTGAAAAGATGGACTCATACTGCTCAATGATCCGCAGCAGCTTATCTTTCCACTCAGGAGAGACTTCACAAGAAGAGAGGTCCAAATCCTGCAAGCCCATGTCAGTCAAAATTTGTGATATTTCACCCTCTGACCTAGGTTCAGGTGATGAGCTCTGTGTGTACTGCGTATTAGACTGGATGCGTTCTGGCTCAGGTAAGTCCTGCACAGAAAGACAGGGTGACACATCTGCAACTTTTGCATTTCTTTTAAGGGTGAGTGGCTTTTCAGTGGGATTTACTATTTTGACTGGAACCCATCCATCTCCCCATAATGAAGTGACAACTCTCCCCACCAGAATTTGTGCAGGTCTGGCTTTGGACTGAGTGGGTTCAATGACAACTGTACTTCCCACTGCAGAAACATCAGAGGCAGGAAGTTTAGCCCACACCAAATGTTCAGACATCGGTTGTAGAGTGACGCATGTCTTGAGCTTTGCCGTGCCAATTTTAAGTGGTATTGCCCCACACCCGTCTGAGCAGGACAACAAAGATAAGAATTGGGGCAAGTTATCAGCCTGGGCACAACTCATTGTGGATGCGATATTTTGGCTCCCAATAGCGTCTCTCAGCTGTGAAATGAGCCACTTGATGGCATTACTGCCAAGGATCATGTCATCGGTTTGGCCTGGTACCACTAGAACAGGAATAATCACTTTATAGCCATAAACTGATGCAGTGAGGTCATACATGGCAGAAGGTGTGACCAGATGACCCCCACAACCGACAATAACAAAGTCCTCAGCAGTTTTCTTTTCAATGTCAGGGATAGACTGTGAAAGTTTTTTCTCGGTTGTTTCACTTATAGTGCATGCCATAGATCCACTGTCCACTAGTGCTCTAAGAACATGACCACAATCAGTAGATACATCTGTGTAGAATAGGTTGTCAACAGATGAAAGTCTTTGCAAGCCTTGCACAATCAGTGTTTTTTGTGATGGCACTACACTGCTGTAGGCATGACACAACGTTTCATAATCATTTATGTCAGTCAAATCCAAGGTGGGAGGCTTACCCACTCGATCTGCGCTGTCCTCCCCTGGGCGCAGATCAATCAGTTTCCCTGCTGAAAATGTGGAGTGGGGCGTCTCCCCTCTGGGCAGTTGCGTCTTGAATGGCCAGGCAAGTGACACAGGAAACACAATCTATTCTCCCGACAGTGTGTGAGGGCAGAGTGGGAGCTGTCATTACATATGGAACATGGCATGTCTCTCAAGCCCTCAATCTGTGGAAGTCTACTGTTGGTACTTGGCCTCTTATTTGCTTGAGCATAACCTGGGCCCTGAAGTAACACTTTTTCCAGCATTCCAATCAACCTCTCCAGGGTGGAGGTGTCTTGACTTACAGCTGGTTTCTGTTACGGGACGTCTGAAATTAAAGGAGTGTTGGGGCTAACCTCGACTTTATTCATGCGGATTTGTCTACTCCTCTCAGTAGAAGACCTGAGTCCCTTCTCTAGATGGTATTCATCCAGCACTTCCTGAACCTCACGAGCTGACCACTTATCAACCGTCTTGGACCTAAAGGTAAGAGCTAAATCTCTACTAGGGCAGTGGCTGATGAACATACGTGTGATTTCAACACTCGGGTTGTCAAACCTTTTACCCTGCTCTCTAAGGCAGCTTGCAGCATCAGCAGCAGCTCTGTTCAGTCTAAGCCAATACTCATAGGGGTCCTCTTGGTCATTTGGCAAGGTAGAATAAAAGTCAGCTAGGGGTACTGAGGAGCAATGGCTTGAGCCAAAATGTTTGCGCAGGAGCCCGTAGATGGCCTGTGGGTTATGCTGGACATCAATTTCACCATTTCTAATCCCAAATCTCACAACGTCCTTTGCTCTGCCTCTAAGGTGGATCAGAATTTCTTCAGCTTGATTTTCCAGCTGAACACCGCTCTTTCTTATGTAATTCCTCATTGAGTCCTCCCATTCATCGACAGCCAGTGCATCTGAACTCTCCCCTCGGAAAACGGGTGGATCTTTCACTCCTCTCTGAGTGACCAGCTGGACTTGGGAAAGATCCAGCGTGTCAATGGGGAATGAGGCTTTCATATTGCATGTACCTTCTTGGTTTGCATTAACAGTTGCAGTAGGGCTAGATGTGCTGAGGTGTGACATAATGCTATCAGCTAGCTGCTTCCCTATCTGCTGCACAATGGTGCTCATTTGGTCAACTAGTCTCACATCATGAGGGGGAGGGTCAGGAACTGATGTGCTAGTGCATTGTGGTGGGTGTAACTCAATCGTTGGGTGACTGTGGGGCGCCACTACATCCCTATGTCTGAAAGGACTGTGAACAGAATCCTCACCAAAAGATGTTCTATCCCCCCTTTGAGGGTCACCCAGTGAGAACGGAACAGGTGTGCTATGTAACCCTCTACCTCTACCAACACCTAGAGGAGTCATTTCCGAGGTAGTAAATTTGTTGATACTCATACTGGAACCCTTCTTTAGATAAAATGGCAGTCTGAAGTAAATATGGCTGTCAATAACCAAATAAACCTGACAGTCAAATACACTGATGAAAGAAGTGCAGCTCCACAATGATGCAGTGGTTAGAAGACACCAGCCCGGTCCGGCGTAGTCATCGACGAGTCACGGCACCAATGTAACCTCTGTGATGTCTTCTATCCCCAAGTGAATCTCTTGGAGCCCGTCAAGTTGTGGTAACAGCAGGTTTATTTCTCATCTGCATACAAAGGACAATCGTGTGGAATTGTCATCTCGTGTGGACAAACAGCGCATGCTCTGCCTAGGGGTAAATCCTCCGTTGCTCTGAGGATTACCACACCATGTACTACTCTTAATACTCTAAAGATTACACTTACAGTTTGACACAATGATCGTATAGTGGATTTAAGTTCATAAACTAAAATAAATGAAACAATAAATTGTCCCTCTTATTTTTGGAATGAAGAAATAACATTTAACAATGTTATAACACAAAATTCCCTACAGTTACCTTTTACATTTTTCCAATTAATGTTAACAATTAAATGAAAACAATTATGCAACGCCATTACATTTAACACACAGGAGGCAAATAAACTGTAGAAAATACCTTAAGTTTCAATATTACAAGAACATACGGTAACATACCTGCATACAAAGGACAATCGTGTGGAATTGTCATCTCGTGTGGACAAACAGCGCATGCTCTGCCTGGAAAGACGGCATCATGTTAAAGTTAGCTAGCTATACTAGAGAGATTTTCTACTGGCTATAAAACACATAAATGGATGGTTAACTTCATAAAAACATGGCGAAATTAAATAGACACACATAATATTCTACCAATTACATTTAGCTGAACTTTTACGTGCTTTTCAACTAAGTTAGCATTGTTTAGTCCACAGACATTCACTGACACGTTACCTAGGGGTAAATCCTCCGTTGCTCTGAGGATTACCCATAATCCTTTGTCACTAATAGCTGCAGGTACAACTTTAAAACAGCAGGTGGCACCGTAGTCATTAGTAGGATTTAACCTGAACCTTTTTAACTATGTTACATATAGAGCAGAGATGGCAAAAGTACTCACTTTCCGTACTTAAGTAGAAGTACAGATACTTGTGTTAAAAAATACTCTGGTAAAAGTGGAAGTACTGATTAAACTTCTTTACTCAAGTAAAAGTAACAAAGTACAGGCTTGGAAATTTACTTAAAGTATAAAAGTAAAAGTAGCCTTGAGAATGACAACAATTTTTTATGCAAAGCTAACCAAAGCACATAAATGTTACTAGAGAGACGCTGAGGAACTTCAGGGAGAACACAGTCTTTATATGGTAATGGTTACATTTTAAATGTATGTCTGCCAATAGGCCTAAAACATAACATATATGATTATTATGACAGAGACTGGGACTCCAGGTTAATAAGATTCTGACTCATTAGCAAGATATGAATTCAGTTGTGCTTCTGTGAGAATTCACAGATCCAGTTTCTATTTTTAATCTTCCCCTTAACATTTAAATGAATCTACATGTATGTGTGTGGGCTCAAATATGGCTTCTAGAAAGAAAATAAAGGTTAAAATATGAATAACTAAACAGACATTAATGAAGAAGTTCCCCAGCACATTGACCAGGAGTCCTTCTTGATGCTACTGTCTCAAAAGTCTCCCTCTGATAAGGCCGAGGATGATGTCTTGCTGCTTGTCTGCCGGATGTTTTCTTCCTTTTCAATCATGTCGCCATCCATACTACTAGGCTATGTGCTAACGTTAGCGCCATCCGTACTACTAGGCTATGTGCTAACGTTAGCGGCATCCATACTACTAGGCTATGTGCTAACGTTAGCGCCATCCGTACTACTAGGCTATGTACTAACGTTAGCGCCATCCATACTACTAGGCTATGTGCTAACGTTAGCGCCATCCATACTACTAGGCTATGTGCTAACGTTAGCGCCATCCGTACTACTAGGCTATGTGCTAACGTTAGCTCCATCCATACTACTAGGCTATGTGCTAACGTTAGCGCCATCCGTACTACTAGGCTATGTGCTAACGTTAGCGCCATCCATACTACTAGGCTATGTGCTAACGTTAGCGCCATCCATACTACTAGGCTATGTGCTAACGTTAGCGCCATCCGTACTACTAGGCTATGTGCTAACGTTAGCGCCATCCGTACTACTAGGCTATGTGCTAACGTTAGCGCCATCCATACTACTAGGCTATGTGCTAACGTTAGCGCCATCCGTATTACTAGGCTATGTGCTAACGTTAGCGCCATCCGTACTACTAGGCTACGTGCTAACGTTAGCGCCATCCATACTACTAGGCTATGTGCTAACGTTAGCGCCATCCGTATTACTAGGCTATGTGCTAACGTTAGCGCCATCCGTACTACTAGGCTATGTGCTAACGTTAGCGCCATCCGTACTACTAGGCTACGTGCTAACGTGATTTGCTGTGAATTAATGCAGAATGCTAAATCTGTTGAGTTGTCTTAGTCGGGTGTCAAATGCAACGTAGCCTACAGTAGATATTCCCATCCATTTAGATTGAATATGGTATTGATGACGTAAACAATAATAACTATAATTCCAATGAAATGATGTGAAAGTTGAGGACTAGATTAGGACTGTATTAAAGCTGATTCTGGTTTCCAACTTCGCCCCAGGTGTGTCTGTTAAAACAGATGTCACTTGAATTACAGAAAAAAAAAGGTGGTGAGACTGTTGATGCTTCATTAAGATCAACGTGTAACCTAGCAACAGGTGAAGAACACACCAGAATCACTAGCTAACTTACTTTAAATGTGAAGAACTATAGACCAACAACAGGATTAATGAACTGACAACATCAGTTATACGACTTCCAGTTCTCAAAGACGCACACACACAATCTCAGCTGATTATCCTCCGGACAGCTATCTCTTTTTCTTTTCTCTCACTTTTTCTCCGTCTGGCGCGCACCCGCTCGCGGTGTGAGGCTATTCTTCGACATGACGACCTCTCGTACAAAACTAAAGCAATTTTGTAAAATGTAAGGAGTACAAAGTACCGATATTTGTGTTATAATGTAAGGAGTAGAAGTAAAAAGTTGCCACAAAAATAAATAGTAAAGTAAAGTAAAAATATCTGAAAAATCTACTTGAGTACAGTAACGAAGTATTTGTACTTTGTTACTTCCCATCTCTGGTGTTAGGGTTAGGGATGTTAGGGTGTTAGGGTTAGGGGTGTTAGGGTTAGGGAGGTTAGGGTTAGGGGGGTTAGGGGTGTTAGGGTTAGGGAGTTAGGGTTAGGGGGGTTAGGGGTGTTAGGGTTAGGGGAGTTAGGGTTAGGGGTTAGGGGTGTTAGGGTTAGGGGTTTAGGGGTTAGCGTTAGGGATGTTAGGGTGTTAGGGTTAGGGGTTTGGGTTAGGGTTAGGGATGTTAGGGTTAGGGGGGGTTAGTGTTAGGGGGGTTAGGGTTAGGGGGGTTAGGGGGGTTAGGGATGTTAGGGTTAGGGGGTTAGGGTTAGGGGGGTTAGGGGTTTTAGGGGGGTTTGGGGGTTAGGGGTTTTAGGGGGGTTAGCGTTAACACAAACAGAATCACCATCTACTTTAACTGACTTTTTAATTTTGCAGCACCATCAGCTTCAGATGAACTCCAGTTGAAGGAGTTGGTCTCACTACATTTGTTCAAAGGCTTTTTAAAGGACTTTGCAGAAAGGCAGTCTGGATGTCCCTGTTCTTAAACTGATTCAGGACCCAGGTTTTTATGATGACATTGTTGTTTGAATATGAGTGAAAGTGTGTCTCTGTCTTTACCTGGAAGTGTCTCTGTGTCTCTGTCTTTACCTGGAATTGTCTCTGAGTCTCTGTCTTTACCTGGAAGTGTCTCTGTGTCTCTGTCTTTACCTGGAATTGTCTCTGTGTCTCTGTCTTTACCTGGAAGTGTCTCTGTGTCTATTTGAAACCGCGCTGCTGCCACTTGCCAGGACACTCTTGTAAAAGAGATTTTTAATCTTTTTTTATCCTGGTTAAATGAAGGTTTGAAGGAATGAAAACACAACAGGAGCTGACCATGATGGAGTAAATCCTAAATCCATATTTAACCCGTGTGTGGTCCTCCGGGGTCCCAGAGACCCGTCCTCCACTCAAACCTGTTAAATAACCTAAACAAGTCCCCGAGACCCGAAGGACAATACAAGGGTTAAGAAGTCAAATGTAGCTCTGCTGACAAAGTGGGACAGAACTGAAGGTGGTCTGTATTACTGTATTATAGCATATATTGATATTCTGTGTTGCTGTTTATGATGTAGGCTTCTAAATGATATCTGATACTAAGTTAAACTATGTGGAAGACTGGAACTGAATGCAGTTTCTCTCCCCTTCCCCCCCACTTCCTCTCTCTCTCACTGCTGTACTTCCTGCTCTTTGTGAGGAAGCATTTTTTTTACATTCACTTTGTCTTGTTGTGACGCAGATTTTTTCTCCACGTTAAATATCTGGTAAGTTCCATTTTTCAGCTGATTTTCGATCTTTCATTAAACTGTAAAGAAGAGTTGAGCTTGGTTAGGGTTAACTGTAACGGTGATTAATCCTAACAGCTGTGTGTAACACACCGTGTTCAGGATCACCAGCTGCTCTAACAACAGGAGCTAACCATGCTAACCATAATGGAGCTAGAGAGTATGAAACATTAGGGAAATGGTCAGTTGGGGGTTCACATTTTGGACGGTGTACCCACGATTGTTTGTGTTCTGGTAAACGTAAATCTGATTCCGGGAATTATTAATGAATTGTAGAGTCAGATTTGACAGGCCTTCGGGCGTTTGACGGGCCTTTGACGGGACTTAGAGTCTTTGACGGGCCTTAGGGTCTTTGACAGGCCTTAGGGCCTTTGACGGGCCTTAAGGCCTTTGACGGGCCTTAGGGCCTTTGACACGCCTTAGAGTCTTTGACGGGCGTTAGGGTCTTTGACGGGCCTTAGGGCCTTTGACGGGCCTTAGGGTCTTTGACGGGCCTTAGGGTCTTTGACAGGCCTTAGGACCTTTGACAGGTCTTAGGGCCTTTGACACGCCTTAGGGCCTTTGACGGGCCTTAGGGCCTTTGACGGGCCTTAGAGCCTTTGACACACCTTAGGGTCTTTGACATGCCTTAGGGTCTTTGACGGGCCTTAGGGTCTTTGACGGGCTTTAGGGTCTTTGACAGGCCTTAGGACCTTTGACAGGCCTTAGGGTCTTTGACGGGCCTTAGAGTCTTTGACAGGCCTTAGGGTCTTTGACGGGCCTTAGGGTCTTTGACGGGCTTTAGGGTCTTTGACAGGCCTTAGGACCTTTGACAGGCCTTAGGGTCTTTGACGGGCCTTAGAGTCTTTGACAGGCCTTAGGGTCTTTGACGGGCCTTCTGGTCTTTGACGGACCTTAGAGTCTTTGACAGGCCTTAGGGTCTTTGACAGGCCTTAGGGTCTTTGACGGGCCTTAGGGTCTTTGACGGGCCTTAGGGTCTTTGACGGGCTTTAGGGTCTTTGACACGCCGTATCAGATCCAGTCATTAGTTCTTCTTCCACTTCCTCTAAGCCCCAAACATTATGTAACAGCTTCTTGTTTTACAGAATCAGCTACATTCATTAGCTGTTCCACTTCCCCTCAGCCCTAGATATTAGGCTACATAACAGCAGACATCACACTGCTGCTCACAGCAGAGCTGATGTTGCTGATCTTTAGCTCATTAGATGGTCAGTTAGCTCCATCTAGTGGACAGATAGTAGAACTCCATCATCTGATGGGGGAGCTTAAATCATCAGTGAAAAATGAAGGATGTGTCAGAACTTGTCAAATAATACAACATACATATAATACAATAATACATAGATATTATGTCTAATGGATCCATATTAATAACATGTACGTAGATATTATGTCTAATGGATCCATATTAATAACATGTACATAGATATTATGTCTAATGGATCCATATTAATAACATGTACATGTATATATTATGTCTAGTGGATCGAAAATGACAACATAGATGTTTTGGAACTTTTTGATATTTATTGCCCCTCAACAGGCCACAACTGGGCAAAATGAATGCTTGTTAAGCACTATAGCAAAGATAAAAAACAAATATATACACTCTTTGTAGTGCAAATAACGTAAGTGGCCTGATTTTTTAACCAATACTCTGAAGTGCTGACGTGATTTGGTTGGTACCGGTAAAGGTCCAGGTTCGGGACCCAACCCTAGACAGGACTGAAGGTCACTGACAGACTATAATCTAACAAGCCATGGTGATGCAATGTCTGTGTGTATATAAATATGTACATGTACTGTACATATGTGTGCATATATGGGTTAAAGGTTTTAACGTTAGTGGTGTTAACGTTAGGGGTGTTAGGGTTAGGGGGGGGTTAAGGTTGTTAGGGTTAGGGGTGTTAGGTTAGGGGTCTTAGGGTTGGGGGTTAAGGGAGTTAGGGTTAGGGGTGTTAGGGTTAGGGGGGTTAAGGTTGTTAGAATTAGGGGTGTTAGGGTTAGGGGGGTTAAAGGTGTTAGGGTCTTAGGTTAGGGGTTAAGGGTGTTAGGCTTAGGGGTGTTAGGGTTAGGGGTGTTAGGGTTGAGGGTGTTAAGGGTGTTAACAGAGTTAGGGGGTTTAGGGTGTTAGGGTTGGGGGTGTTAGAGTTAAGGCTGTTAGGGGGTTTAGGGGTGTTAGAGTTAGGGATGTTAAGGGGTGTTAGGGTTAGGGGGGTTAAAGGTGTTAGGGTTAGGGGTCTTAGGGTTAGGGGGGTTAAGGGTGTTAGGGTTAGGGGTGTTAGGGTTGAGGGTGTTAAGGGTGTTAACAGTGTTAGGGGGTTTAGGGGTGTTAGGGTTAGGGATGTTAAGGGGTGTTAGGGTTAGGATTTAACATCTAAGGGTTTTAATTTTAGTTTAGACCCGTCCTCCACTCAAACCTGTTAAATAACCTAAACAAGTCCCCGAGACCTGAAGGACAAAACAAGGGTAAAGAAGTCAAATGTAGCTCTGCTGACAAAGTGGGACAGGACTGAAGGTGGTCTGTATTACTGTATTATAGCATATATTGATATTCTGTGTTGCTGTTTACAGGGCTGCCAACTCTCACGCATTGGCCGTGAGACACACGCATTTGACTGGTTTCACACGCTCACACCCCCGATTTCTCACGCTGAAGTGTCAACCCGGTCGGTCAAATTTCTGAAAGATGAGTTTATCTATAGATCTACCTGTTGAGCCACTCGTGATCGACTAGTTGTGCTTTCAGAGACTGTGAGGGGTTCAAGAGCGCTCCCTGTCTGTGGAATTTTCAAATTGTCGCAAACTGAGAACATTTTCTTCACGAGCCATCCCAGGTGCATTTCCCCGGCTTCAGGTATGTGGTCTGAGTATTACAGACCCGTCCGTCGCTTTGTGTCGACTCTCTGTAACAATAGAGGTGAGCAGCGCGGCTGGTAGTGCAACAGCTTCAGTTCATTTTAGTGGACTCGCTGTGGACAGTGACGCGGTGCATCCGGGCCTAGACCTCCGATGAAGAGCAGCATGCAGCCCCCTCTAAACTTTGTCAAAGACCAGAGACCCAAATGGTCCTCTGTGTCTGTGCGACGGTCTGAGTGAGAGACCATATCAACGGAGCAATAACATGCACAGCAGACTATATTACAACTCTCCAAATCTCTGACAACAGAGATGGGAGGAGATATATTTTGAATGTGCACAAAGTTGTAAACATGAGCAGAAATCTGATGAAACACATCTGAGCTATATGAAGTCCAGGGGTTTATAAATTCATTCAAATGAATTAATGTTTGATTCACATGAATAAGTGCACATTTAAAGAGATGTACTTCCCCAACAAAACACCTGAGGGCCTTATTTTTCAATATTTTCAATTGTTTCCAGCATAACTTGATGTAGAAATAGTTATAGCAGAAACATTCACTGCACTACACCAGGAACCCCTGGACCTGTTCACCACAGACCCAAATCTTCTCAGCTGTTGCAACTGTCTCTTCATGTGGCTCATTATGTTTGGCACATTGTCTGCTTCAGTTCTTATATCATAAGAAGGTAATACAATGTGTAATCAAGTGATGACTGATTAACATTAATGTAAATGCTACATGCTACATGCTAATACCTGTTGATACAACAGTGCAAAGGCTCTTAACACCACAGTTTTGCACATATCATGTAAGACTTGATTTCTCCATTTTTTTGCACAAAACTCTCCAGAAAGTGCCATTTAATGGTTTATTTTTCAAAAAAATCCTGGGGGGGCATACCCCCAGACCCCCCTAGGGAGAGCCCCCCATCCCCCCACACATTAAAAATCCCATTTTAAACCCTGAAGGATAATGGTGCTGGAAGAGCGGCAAAATGTGGGTTGGACCCCCAAATCTCACTCCAAGGTCTGGGGAAAAGTTGGCAGCTCTGTGTTTATGATGTAGGCTTCTTAATGATATCTGATACTAAGTTAAACTATGTGGAAGACTGGAACTGAATGCAGTTTCTCTCCCCTCCCCCCCACTTCCTCTCTCTCTCTGGTCAACACCCTGCTCTTTGTTAGGCAGCAGTTTTCTACTTTCACTTTGTCTTGTTGTGACGCAGATGTTTCCCCCCCATTAACATCTGGTAAGTTCCACTTTTCAGCTGATTTTTGATCTTTCATTAAAGTGTAAAATGTGTTTTGTAGGAGAAGAGTTGAGCTTGGTTAGGGTTAACTGGAACAGTGATTAATCCTAACAGCTGTGTGTGACACCCCCGTGTTCAGGATCACCAGCTGCTCTAACAACAGGAGCTAACCAATGCTAACCATGCTAACCATAATGGAGCTGTTTCCAAATCAATATCTGAGAAATCAAATGTAGCTCTGCTGACAAAGTGAGTGTGAGGACTAGAAATTTCTCCTCAAACTTTACTGAAACTCACCTATTATTTATATTCAGAACACACAACTCATGAAGGAATCTGAAGTCTCTAGTGTTTATTCTGTACTGCAGTTAAAGTACTAATACACACTGTCAAAGCCTACTGCGTTAGTACAAGTCAAAGGCCTACTGAGTTAAAAGTACACAAGTATTATGAGCTAAATGTATTCAGGCCTCAGGGCCTCTGACGGCCGTATCAGATACAGTCATTAGTTCTTCTTCCATTTCCTCTAGATGGTCAGTTAGCTCCATCTAGTGGACAGATAGAAGACCTCCATCATCTGATGGAGGAGCTTAACCCTGGTGTTGTCCTCCCAGATGAAGAAACTGACACTTTTTTTCAACATTTGTTTCCCCCTTTGGGCACTTTTTGCGTAATTTTTTATTTTTTTATAAGTTATGGTTTTTTCAATATTTATTTTTTTATTTTTTAAAAGTTTTTTTAAAAATATTTTAACGCTTTTTTCACACTACTACCAACTGATACGAGTTTTACACTTATTCTTGGAATTCATTTGAGTTTAAAAAGCAGAAATATGCTTTACAACTGAATAAAACACCCAAAGTCCAAAGAAAGTAGTCTACAGATCCTTCATTTTACTAGAGAAGAGGGTACATGGAGTCATAATGTTCATTTATGGAAAGAAAACCATATTTCTGATATAAATGTATTTTGAAAATGGGTCAAATTGGACCCAAAGACGACAGGAGGGTTAAATCATCAGTGAAAAATGAAGGATGTGTCAGAACTTGTTAAATAACTTCGATCCATGATGCATTATATTTAAACCACAGCCATCTTCCAACTACTGAGACCGACTTGGTTTGTGTGTCTGAAGGAAAGATCAGCTGATTCACTGTTTTCTACAGCATCTGGGACATGTTGGAGAGGAATGAGAGACTAATGTGTCCTGTGATGAAAAGGTTGTCATAGTAACAGAGGTGATGTCTCCCAGCAGGTGTGGACTCTGCTATGAGTCAGTGTAAGGACAGAGAGGAGGGAGCCCCTCCCTCTAAAACCACTCTGTGGGGGGACCATGACAGCCAGACCAAAGCTCAGAGGTGAGATGATGATGGACTCTTCTCCATGTTAGAGCTCAGCACTCACATCACTCCTCCATCAGGATTCACTCTCAATATCTAGTTAATAAGAACTTCTTACTGGAATACGCAACAAAGAGCCAACCACTGATTATCTACTGAGATGAGACGCCATCTTTCATCAGATTACATTTTGGTGAATAGTAACTCATCCACGGTCTTTGTTTGTATCAGGATGCAACAGCAGAAACCTGGATCTGGACCCAGCTGTGTGTCCATGAAGAGTGACTGGTGTATGGATCCTCCTTTTAACTTTAAAGATGGACGAGCTGTTGATGAAAGGTAAGAATGTATAACTGAACTTTGTTATTATCAGACTCTCTCAGAGCTTCATAGTCTAGGTTTGACATAATGTGATTTTAATCTGATGCCAGTGATACCAGGACCAGAACCACCAGACAGGTTAGCACCACCAAAGACAATTGTGATTGGTTTAAAGAAATGCCAATAAACCAGAAGAGGTTTTTCTCCCATCCCAGAATGTGGTGTGGACTAGTCAGACCTTCCTGTGCAGCCTTGTGGGGGAAGGTCTGGCAATGTGAGACTACTGGTAGTCATCCAGGCAGAGGGATTTGGTCTGATTGCAGACAGGACAGGGACAATGGTGGTCTTCAGGGATGTACTGGGACAGAAATTCGTTCCGGGACTTTGGGATGGAGCAGTCGTAGAACACTACAAAAAGAGACCAAAACACTACATTTATGTACTATATATATATATATATATATATATCTATATATATATATATTCTCACCTAAAGGATTAATAGGAACACCTGTTTAATTTCTCATTCTTGCAGTTGCTTCAATGCATTTAGGGGTGTGGTCCTGGTCCTGGTCCAGACCATCTCCTGGACTCCAAACTGAATGTCAGAATGGGAAAGAAAGGTGATTTAAGACATTTGGAGCGTGGCCTGGTTGTTGGTGCCAGACGGGCCGGTCTGAGGATTTCATAATCTGCTCAGTTACTGGGATTCACACCCACAACCATGTCTAGGGTTTACAAAGAATGGTGTGGAAAGGGAAAAACATCCAGTATGCAGCAGTCCTGGGGGGGGGACATCCAGTATTCAGCAGTCCTGGGGGACATCCAGTATGCAGCAGTCCTGGGGAAACATCCAGTATGCAGCAGTCCTGGGGGGGGGGACATCCAGTATGCAGCAGTCCTGGGGAGGGGGAAACATCCAGTATGCAGCAGTCCTGGGGGGGGGGGACATCCAGTATGCAGCAGTCCTGGGGGGGGGGAAACATCCAGTATGCAGCAGTCCTGGGAAACATCCAGTATGCAGCAGTCCTGGGGGACATCCAGTATGCAGCAGTCCTGGGGGGGGGGAACATCCAGTATGCAGCAGTCCTGGGGAGGGGACATCCAGTATGCAGCAGTCCTGGGGGGGGAACATCCAGTATGCAGCAGTCCTGGGGGACACATCCAGTATGCAGCAGTCCTGGGGGAAATGCCTTGTTGATGCTAGAGGTTAGAGGAGAATGGGCCGACTGATTCAAGCTGATAGAAGAGACACTTTGACTGAAATAACCACTCGTTACAACCGAGGTAGCAGCAAAGCATTTGTGAAGCCACAACACGCACAACCTTGAGGGGGCTACAACTGCAGAAGACCCCCCCGGGTACCACTCATCTCCACTACAAATAGGAAAAAGAGGCTACAATTTGCAAGAGCTCACCAAAATTGGACAGTTGAAGACTGGAAAAATGTTGCTGGTCTGATGAGTCTGGTTTCTGTTGAGACCTTCAGATGGTAGAGTCAGAATTTGGCGTAAACAGAATGAGAACATGGATCCATCATGCCTTGTTACCACTGTGCAGGCTGGTGGTGGTGGTGTAATGGTGTGGGGGATGTTTTCTTGGCACACTTTAGGCCCCTTAGTGCCAATGGGCATCGTTTAAATGCCCCCCCCGGCCTACCTGAGCCTTGTTTCTGACCATGTCCCCCCCTTTATGGCCCCCATGTACCCTCCTCTGATGGCTACTTCCAGCAGGATAATGCACCATGTCACAAAGCTCACATCATTTCAAATTGGTTTCTTGAACATGACGATGAGTTCTGGACTAAAATGGCCCCCCCAGTCACCAGATCTCAACCCAGTAGAGCATCTTTGGGATGTGGTGGAACGGGAGCTTCGTGCCCTGGATGTGGATCCCACAAATCTCCATCAACTGCAAGATGCTATCCTCTCAATATGGGCCAACATTTCTAAAGAATGCTTTCAGCACCTTGTTGAATCAATGCCACGTAGAATTAAGAAAGGGGGTCCAACCCAGTATTAGTATGGTGGTCCTAATAATCCTTTAGGTGAGTGTGTGTCTATAATATTAAATACTAACGTGATTAGTCAACAAAGAGACAACTGATGAAAGATACAGAACTTAAGCTCTTTAGCGTTTAACACCAGATTTCTTTGGTCCCCCAAATCCTGTCTTTTTGGGAGCCAGTTAGTTTATTTGACTCTTTTACTGTTATTATTTTGTCCTATCAGTTTATTATGTTGGAACTTGTTATTTTAACACCAACCTTCCACAGATGTTATCAGCCACCTGCTATAATCTATATATAATATATATAATAATCTTGTATTTTCACATAAATGTTCATCAATATGCTCTGTCCCTATTCTAAATTAATGAATCTCAATTCTCATTTTGGTGAATAGTAACTCATCCACGGTCTTTGTTTGTATCAGGATGCAACAGCAGAAACCTGGACCTGAACCCAGCTGTGTGTCCATTAAGAGTGACTGGTCTATGGATCCTCCTTATAAATTTAAAGATGGACGAGCTGTTGATGGAAGGTAAGAATTTATAACTGAACTTTGTTATTATCTGACTCTCTCAGAGCTTCGTGGTCTAGGTTTGACATAATGTGATTTTAATCTGATGCCAGTGATACCAGGACCAGAACCACCAGACAGGTTAGCGCCACTGAAGACAATTGTGATTGGTTTAAAGAAATGCCAATAAACCAGAAGAGGTTTTTCTCCCATCCCAGAATGTGGTGTGGACTAGTCAGACCTTCCTGTGCAGCCTTGTGGGGGAAGGTCTGGCAATGTGAGACTACTGGGTAGTCATCCAGGCAGAGGGCTTTGGTCTGATTGCAGACAGGACAGGGACAATGGTGGTCTTCAGGGATGTACTGGGACAGAAATTCGTTCCGGGACTTTGGGATGGAGCAGCCGTAGAACACTACAAAAAGAGACCAAAACACTACATTTATGTACTGTAAATGTGTGTGTGTGTGTGTGTGTGTGTGTGTGTGTGTGTGTGTGTGTGTGTGTGTATATATATATATATATATATATATATATATATATATATATATTCTCACCTAAAGGATTATTAGGAACACCTGTTTAATTTCTTATTCTTGCAGTTGCTTCAATGCATTTAGGGGTGTGGTCCTGGTCCAGACCATCTCCTGGACTCCAAACTGAATGTCAGAATGGGAAAGAAAGGTGATTTAAGACATTTGGAGCGTGGCCTGGTTGTTGGTGCCAGACGGGCCGGTCTGAGGATTTCACCATCTGCTCAGTTACTGGGATTCACACCCACAACCATTTCTAGGGTTTACAAAGAATGGTGTGGAAAGGGAAAAACATCCAGTATGCAGCAGTCCTGGGGGACATCCAGTATGCAACAGTCCTGGGGGACACATCCAGAATGCAGCAGTCCTGGGGGACATCCAGTATGCAGCAGTCCTGGGGGAATGCCTTGTTGATGCTAGAGGTCAGAGGAGAATGGGCCGACTGATTCAAGCTGATAGAAGAGACACTTTGACTGAAATAACCACTCGTTACAACCGAGGTAGCAGCAAAGCATTTGTGAAGCCACAACATGTACAACCTTGAGGGGGCTACAACAGCAGAAGACCCCCCCGGGTACCACTCATTTCCACTACAAACAGGAAAAAGAGGCTACAATTTGCAAGAGCTCACCAAAATTGGACAGTTGAAGACTGGAAAAATGTTGCTGGTCTGATGAGTCTGGTTTCTGTTGAGACATCCAGATGTAGAGTCAGAACAGAATGAGAACATGGATCCATCATGCCTTGTTACCACTGTGCAGGCTGGTGGTGGTGGTGTAATGGTGTGGGGGATGTTTTCTTGGCACACTTTAGGCCCCTTAGTGCCATTGGGCCTGGTTTAAATGCCCCCCCGGCCTACCTGAGCATTGTTTCTGACCATGCCCCCTTTATGGCCCCCATGTACCCATCCTCTGATGGCTACTTCCAGCAGGATAATGCACCATGTCACAAAGCTCACATCATTTCTAATTGGTTTCTTGAACATGACGATGAGTTCTGTACTAAAATGGCCCCCCCAGTCACTCAACCCAGTAGAGCATCTTTGGGATGTGGTGGACCGGGAGCTTCGTGCCCTGGATGTGGATCCCACAAATCTCCATCAACTGGAGATGCTATCCTCTCAATATGGGCCAACATTTCTAAAGTATGCTTTCAGCACCTTGTTGGATCAATGCCACGTAGGATTAAGGTAGTTCTGAAGGTGAAAGGGGGTCCAACACAGTATTAGTATGGTGGTCCTCATAATCCTTTAGGTGAGTGTGTGTCTATAATATTAAATACTAACGTGATTAGTCAACAAAGAGACGACTGATGAAAGATACAGAACTTAAGCTCTTTAGCGTTTAACACCAGATTACTTTGGTCCCCCAAATCCTGTCTTTTTGGGAGCCAGTTAGTTTATTTAACTCTTTTACTGTTATTATTTTGTCAGTTTATTATGTTGGAACTTGTTATTTTAACACCAACCTTCCACAGATGTTATTAGCCACCTGCTATAATCTATATATAATATATATAATTATCTTGTATTTTCACATAAATGTTCATCAATATGCTCTGTCCCTATTCTAAATTAATGAATCTCAAATCTCAGATTACATTTTGGTGAATAGTAACTCATCCACGGTCTTTGTTTGTATCAGGATGCAGCAGCAGAAACCTGGACCTGGACCCAGCTGTGTGTCCATAAAGAGTGCCTGGTCTATGGATCCTCCTTATAAATTTAAAGTTGGACGAGCTGCTGATGAAAGGTAATAATTTATAACTGAACTTTGTTATTATCTGACTCTCTCAGAGCTTCGTGGTCTAGGTTTGACATAATGTGATTTTAATCTGATGCCCAGAACCCTTTATTGCCTGATAAATTAAACATAACAGGCAAAAACATTACATTAAATGTATTATATTACAGAACCATTATCAACTATTAGAACATAACTTACATGTCACACACATAAAAAGGCTTCAGATGTGTAAAACTAAAAAAAAGACACAAGACCACAAACAAACAAATGAACTACAGCTGTTCTGATATTCAGACCAGTCTGATGCCTGTTGGCCAGTAGCCCCCTCACATATTATCAGTGTGCCTATCATAACCAACAACAATATACAATTACAAATGATTACAATAATACAGTACCAATGCAATAATGAACGGGGACAACATGGACACATGATTTAAGAAACTTCTGCTTGTTTTTAGCCTGAAAGTGGATCAGCTGCTGGGTCCTCCTGGTCCCTGTGTGATACAGGACGGTATATATAGTTTAAAGTGGACCAGCTGCTGTGTCCACCTGGTCCCTGTGTGATACAGGACGGTATATATAGTATAAAGTGGACCAGCTGCTGGGTCCTCCTGGTCCCTGTCTGATACAGGACGGTATATATAGTATAAAGTGGACCAGCTGCTGGGTCCTCCTGGTCCCTGTGTGATACAGGACGGTATATATAGCATAAAGTGGACCAGCTGCTGTGTCCTCCTGGTCCCTGTGTGATACAGGACGGTATATATAGTATAAAGTGGACCAGCTGCTGTGTCCTCCTGGTCCCTGTGTGATACAGGACGGTATATATAGTATAAAGTGGACCAGCTGCTGGGTCCTCCTGGTCCCTGTGTGATACAGGATGGTATATATAGTTTAAAGTGGACCAGCTGCTGTGTCCTCCTGGTCCCTGTGTGATACAGGACGGTATATATGGTATAAAGTGGACCAGCTGCTGTGTCCTCCTGGTCCATGTGTGATACAGGATGGTATATATAGTTTAAAGTGGACCAGCTGCTGTGTCCTCCTGGTCCCTGTGTGATACAGGACGGTATATATAGTTTAAAGTGGACCAGCTGCTGTGTCCTCCTGGTCCCTGTCTGATACTGGACGGTATATATAGTATAAAGTGGACCAGCTGCTGTGTCCTCCTGGTCCCTGTGTGATACAGGACGGTATATATAGTATAAAGTGGACCAGCTGCTGGGTCCTCCTGGTCCCTGTGTGATACAGGACGGTATATATAGTTTAAAGTGGACCAGCTGCTGGGTCCTCCTGGTCCCTGTGTGATACAGGACGGTATATATAGTATAAAGTGGACCAGCTGCTGGGTCCTCCTGGTCCCTGGGAATGGGATTGGCCTTGGTCCAGAGCTCCGTAGTCTGTTGTAGGACTCAACGATATAATGTGTCAGCAGTGACATCACAGTGTACACCTCCAGTATGAATGAATTAATAAAATCAACTTCTTAGTTAGTCAACAAAGAGTCAACGACTGAGATGAGACGGCATCTTTCATCAGAATATATTTTGATTACAGTTACTGATCCACGGTCTTTGTTTGTATCAGGATGCAGCAGCAGAAACCTGGACCTGGACCCAGCTGTGTGTCCATGAAGAGTGACTGGTCTATGGATCCTCCTTATAAATTTAAAGTTGGACGAGCTGTTGAAGAAAGGTAAGAATTTATAACTGAACTTTGTTATTATCAGACTCTCTCAGAGCTTCGTGGTCTAGGTTTGACATAATGGGATTTTAATCTGATGCCCAGTGATACCAGGACCAGAACCACCAGACAGGTTAGCACCACCAAAGATGATTGTGATTGGTTTCTTTACATCCCGGGACTTTGGGATGGAGCAGCCTTTCATGAGAGCATGTGGAGAGCACACGTAGAACCTTTTTAGAAGTAATTTTAATAATAGTAATAATAACTCTACAAAAAGAGACCAGAACAAGCCAACGCTACGTTATACAGCTCTGCACTCTGGACTTGTACCTTCCACTGTATCTGTGCTGGTTCCTCCTGCTCCATACTCCTCCTGCCTGTCCTCCTCCTCTTCATCATTTTCCTCCTCATCACCACCATGGCTGGACTTAACTAATAACAATAGTAATAATAATACACTTAAATATGTTTCATACTGTATTTATTTACTGTATTAGACTTCTAAACTTGTTACAGACTAGAATTATAAGCATATAGTAATGAGTTTAGGACGTCATTCTTATAATAACATAATAAATGCATATTCTTTCTTAAACCGGAAATTGAAATATGATGGCCGGTTCGGCCTGGGATGGAAATCTCCCAAACCTCCCATGGCCAGTCCGCCCTTGGTGGCCTTCTTGAGTCATGGGGTGACTACAGACTGGAGCAGTGAGAAAAATGTCTATGAAGACATCTTCCAGTTGATCTGCAGACACCTTAAGAGCTTGGCCATCAGGTCCAGGTTACCTGAGCACTGCAGGTTTCCTCTTGTAGTCTGTGGTGGTTCTTAGTCTAGACCACATGTTCCTGGTGTTGGAGCCCTGGTAGTTAGAGTCCACATTAACCCCGGATTGTCTCTTTGTACTTAACAGCGACGGTTTTGCTAGAACATTTGCACCCTGCAAAAGAAAACGCCACATATGATATTATATTAGGTTAACTGTTCACACAATACAGTAACATGAGCTATTTAAATTAGCTGGTACGTGGTTAAAGTACCAGTGTATCTCTGTGTGTACTTTGTCCACAGCAATCCCACCAATCGGTCCCAAAACGTCCCAGTTAGAGAGGAAATGCCCTAAACATATTCTTTATATCTTTCCAATCATTCCCCAAAAGAACCATGAAGGCCTTCCTTGTTGAACCATCTTAATCCTTTGAAAACTTGCCATTTTCAGCGTGTATCTCGCTAGCTTGAAACAAACAATGAAGGTAAAGCATGTCGGCTCCAAACAAATCCTCAAACTAATGGTGTGTTCAACTGCAGCTCTTTAAAAACTCTGAGAAACTGTCGTTGCGTAGTACCATTCTGCCATCTAGTGGCTCATATTGTGGCATTGCTGTCCCTGTTAAAAAAAGATTCTTCTTATGATTTGGGAATGTCCGTACAGTAATCCTCGATACGATGTCATTGATGCATTTGGTGATTTAGCCAATGACCGCGTCCATGTATGTGTCTAAACTATTGGCGTACAATATGACACTCATTTGTGCCACCTCAATAGACACAGTTGCCATTGTGTCATCATCAGGACTGTGCACAGATCATTAAATGTTCTTAAACTTGATGTTTTCTCTACAGAGTTCACCAGGAGAGCTCAGAGGGCCTCGGTGGTCAGTCTGACCTGCAGCAGCAAACAGACCTGGACTCCATATTTATGGTGTGTACATATTAAAAGAATATTTTCATTATTATCTACAGATTAAATGATGAACTACCATTCAGATCCCAATAGTCTCCATGCTGCTCTTTTCAAACCAGCAGGCCTTCAGACTGAGAGATGAATCACATGTTGAGTTCTTTAAACTAAATGTTGACTTTATCATTCTGGTCCAGCTGCTGGAGGAGAACATCGTCACTTTTGTAAAGAACGAGCTGAAGAAGATTCAGAAGGTTCTATGTCCAGATTACCCAGAATGCTTAGAGAGTCAGAGGGAGGAAGAGGAGGTGTTGGAGGGTGAGGATGAAGAGCAGAGGAGGAGGAGCAGAGAAGCATTTGTGAAGATCACACTGCACTTCCTGAGGAGAATGAAGCAGGAGGAGCTGGCTGACCGTCTGCACAGCAGTAAGAGGATTTTAACACATTTATCATGATAGAAAGATGAAATGGAGGAAAAATGTGTAAAGTGTATATTTCCAAACTATGCTGTAAAAAAACTGCAAGATTCTCTTAATTTAATTTGTTTTTTTGTTAGGTTGTCCAGAAACCCGTGTTGCAGGATGCCGCCCCAAACTCATGTCCAACCTGGAGAAGAAATTTCAGTGTGTGTTTGAGGGGATTCCTAAAGCAGGAAACCCAACCGTTCTGTATCAGATGTTCACAGAGATCTTCATCATGGAGGGAGGGGCTGCAGGGGTCAATGAAGAACATGAGGTCAGACAGATTGAAACAGCATCCAGGAAACCAGACAGACCAGAAACAATAATCAGATGTGAAGACATCTTTAAAGCCCCACCTGGAAGAGATGAACCAATCAGAACCGTGATGACAACGGGAGTAGCTGGCATCGGGAAAACAGTCTTAACACAGAAGTTCACTCTGGACTGGGCTGAAGGCAAAGCCAACCAGGACATCCAGTTCACATTCCCATTCACCTTCAGAGAGCTGAATGTGCTGAAAGAGAGAAAGTTCAGCTTGGTGGAACTTGTTGATCACTTCTTTAGTGAAACCAAAGAAGCAGGAATCTGCAGGTTTGAAGAGGTCCAAGTTGTCTTCATCTTTGACGGTCTGGATGAGTGTCGACTTCCTCTGAACTTCCTCAACAATGAGATCCTGACTGATGTTACAGAGTCCACCTCAGTGGGTGTGCTGCTTACAAACCTCATCAGGGGGAATCTGCTTCCCTTTGCTCGCCTCTGGATAACCACACGACCCGCAGCAGCCAATCAGATCCCTTCTGAGTATGTTGACATGGTGACAGAGATCAGAGGATTCAATGACCCACAGAAGGAGGAGTACTTCAGTAAGAGATACAGAGACAAGAAGCAGGCCAGCAAAATCATCTCCCACATCAAGACATCACGAAGCCTCCACATCATGTGCCACATCCCAGTCTTCTGCTGGATCACTGCTACAGTTCTGGAGAAGGTGTTGAAGACCAGAGAGGGACTACAGCTGCCCAAGACCCTGACTGAGATGTACATCCACTTCCTGGTGGTTCAGTCCAAACTGAACGTTAAATATCATGGGAAATCTGAGATAGATCAACACTGGAGTTCAGAGACCAGGAAGATGATCGAGTCTCTGGGAAAACTTGCTTTTGAGCAGCTGCAGAAAGGCAACCTGATCTTCTATGAATCAGACCTGACAGAGTGTGGCATCGATATCAGAGCAGCATCAGTGTACTCAGGAGTGTTCACACAGATCTTTAAAGAGGAGAGTGGACTGTACCAGGACAAGGTGTTCTGCTTCATCCATCTGAGTGTTCAGGAGTTCCTGGCTGCTCTTCATGTCCATCTGACCTTCACCAACTCTGGAGTCAACCTGCTGGCAGAAGAACAAACAACCTCCCGACTGTCTAAAGTCTCCAGAGTCAAACCTAAATTAAACCATCTCCATCAGAGTGCTGTGGACAAAGCTTTACAGAGTCCAAATGGACACCTGGACTT
Source organism: Percina caprodes (assembly GCA_013375575.1). NCBI lineage: Eukaryota > Metazoa > Chordata > Actinopteri > Perciformes > Percidae > Percina > Percina caprodes. The sequence goes on from JABXJD010000416.1 coordinate 390,877, forward strand.
GTTCCTCCGCTTCCTCCTGGGTCTGTCACTGCAGACCAATCAGACTCTCCTACGAGGTCTGATGACACAGCCAGAGAGTAACTCAAAGACCAAAAAGGAAACAGTTGAGTACATCAAGAAGAAGATCAGTGAGAATCTGTCTGCAGAGAGAAGCATCAATCTGTTCCACTGTCTGAATGAACTGAATGATAGTTCTCTAGTGGAGGAGATCCAACAGTCCCTGAGTTCAGGAAGTCTCTCCACAGATAAACTGTTTCCTGGTCAATGGTCAGCTCTGGTCTTCATCTTACTGTCATCAGAAGAAGATCTGGACGAGTTTGACCTGAAGAAATACTCTGCTTCAGAGGAGGCTCTTCTGAGGCTGCTGCCAGTGGTCAAAGCCTCCAACAAAGCTCTGTACGTGCACACACAACTATTCAGATTAAATGCAGTTTTTATTTAATTATATTTTGTTTTTGTTTGCTTGAAGCTGTGTTTTTATGCATTGCTGATGTATTTTCAGGCTGAGTGGGTGTAACCTGTCAGAGAGAAGCTGTGAAGCTCTGTCCTCAGTTCTCAGCTCCCAGTCCTCTAGTCTGAGAGAGCTGGACCTGAGTAACAACAATCTGCAGGATTCAGGAGTGGAGCTGGTGTCGACTGGACTGAAGAGTCCACACTGCAGACTGGAAACTCTCAGGTTGGTGTTCAGCTATTTGTAAATGATGAAATGAACCTCAACAGTGTTTCCCACATATTACAAAGCAATATGTGGCTCGTGGTGTCTGACCTTTGGGGCGGGGGTACTTATTTTCATAACAATTACGAATCAAAAAATGAGGAGGACAGGCTGTTGGATGCTGTCCTCCTCTCCTACTCTTTCTTCAATGCCAAACAAATCTATCTCTTTCTCTCCCTGACTCTGTCTTTCTCCTTGAGCAGCATTGGTTGAAGGCTGAAAATATTGTAAACAAATTAATAACATAACTAATTACACTAGTCGGACTGTTCAGCTCTGTTTCAGACTGGCTGGTCCTCATCCTCAACACGTGCCTTTTCAGTCACAGAAAATACTTTTCAATACTCATCTGGTTTAAAACAGCAAACATTCAGTGTAAGAGTACAAAAATGACATAACATTATCTATAATAAGTTCATTTGATTCACAGCTGCTACATAGTGTTTTGACCTCGACAACCCAACTGCATTTTACCGCAAACATGAGGCTAGTTAACTTTCTAAAGCCGGCGCAATTGCTTGTTTGATAAGAGTCGGATCGGGACTCCAACAATAACACACTGACAACATTGTATTCATATAATCTGAGCTCCGGCGGCAGCGTCTCTTCCCCCGGGCAGGAACACAGCTTTGCCTCAGTGCTGCACCGGTCCCCGCTGACCCACATGAGACCAGCCAAAGACAGAGTGGTGATAGGAAGGATCTTCCACGTAGTCCAGCATGACCTGTACGTTGATCTTGGCGGGAAGGACCACTGTGTTTGCCGGCAGGCCGAGAGAAGCTACAGTGGGGCTGTAGTATTAATTGTGTGGCTCACTGCCACAAAATAATCTATGTGGGAAACACTGCTCTACTTTGTTAATTGTTTTATATACAAATTATTGGATGGCCTTTCTATTGAATCCCTTTCAGACTGAGTGGCTGTAATCTGTCAGAGAGAAGCTGTGAAGCTCTGTCCTCAGTTCTCAGCTCCCAGTCCTCTAGTCTGAGAGAGCTGGACCTGAGTAACAATGACCTGCAGGATTCAGGAGTGGAGCTGATGTCTCCTGGACTGGAGAGTCCACACTGCAGACTGGAAACTCTCAGGTTGGTGTTCAGTTAGGACCTGAATAACAGTGAAATTTAATGCAACATTGCGTAACATTCTTATCTTTTTTCGATTTGTGTCCCTACAGTTTCACAGTAATTTACTTCTACACTGCTGTCAATTCAATTCAATTGTATTTATAGTATCAATTCATAACAAGAGTTATCTCGAGACACTTTACAGATTGAGTAGGTCTAGACCACACTCCATAATTTACAAGGACCCAACAGTTCTAGTAGTTTCCTCCAGAGCAAGCAACAGTGCGACAGTGGCGAGGAAAAACTTCCTTTTAGGCAGAAACCTTGGACAGACCCAGACCCAGACCCGGGCTCTTGGTAGGCGGTGTCTGTCGACCGGTTGGGGTTAGAATGAAGAGTGGCAATAACAGTCACAAAAAATAGTAGTTTGTAGTAGTTCATGGCGGCATTACAAGGCACAGCAGGGCATAAATATTGATACTTCTACATGTACATTTGTTATGATTACATTACTTGTAATCAAAATCTAGCGGGTCAACAACTCTGCCAACAGAGCTAATGACACAAGACATATCAAGCCAGCTTATATTACTTAATAGTCCCACAACAAGAAGGCCAGCTGGCTGTCCTGCCCTTTGTTATTTTGTGAAACTCTCTGCAACGACTAAAAGCCAGTCAGAGTTGTCCGGCCTCAGCTCGGCTGAGGAAGGCTCAGGTCGATGTGACGGTCCCCTTTGTGACAGTCTCACTACGTTGTGTATGTGGATCTGCATCTGCATATGGGGAAACCAGACCGAATCAGGATAGACATGTCCACATCACAGACAAAGACATAGAAGCCCACAGAAGTTATCTGGAGTTCTTCTCTTTATTAAACTGTGAACGTATAGTGGAAATTGTACATACATGTCTTACAATACCTTGACTCCTAACCCTAAAAACTCAGCTTCTAAGGCCTTTCTGCTGTATAAAAATATAGTATATGAAATAGTATTGTGTCGCAATGCAAAATAGGCTACATTTATCATTGTTGTTTACAGCTGGACTGTAAAGCCCCGCCCATTTCTAGCACTCAAAATAATTGTTAAGTATTGCTCCCGGGAGATGGACCAAGTCGTACCTGAATTGCCATGACCAACTGTGTGTGTGTGTGTGTGTGTGTGTGTGTGTGTGTGTGTGTGTGTGTGTGTGTGTGTGTAGTCTCTCAGGCTGTATGATCTCAGAGGAAGGCTGTACTTCTCTGGCCTCAGCTCTGAGCTCCAACCCCTCCCATCTGAGAGAGCTGGACCTGAGCTACAATCATCCAGGAGACTCAGGAGTGAAGCGGCTTTCTGCTTTACTGGAGGATCCAGACTGCAGACTGGACACTCTCAGGTATGGATGGACCAAGACTTCATTTTATTTATTTTTTGTCACTAACTGAGAAACTCTGGTTAATGTTCAATGGAGGATCTAAGTGAAGGTGTATTACAGGGGTTCTCAATCTTATAACATAAATACAAATATTTATTCAAAGTCAGAGGTCTGGAAAGTACGGTGGCCCTGAAGTGCAAACAGCAAATAGGAAAACACAACATCATTATATTATTATACTCATGTTTTCAAAATAGTTGCTTTTCTGTGTTTTTCACCTCTACTTCCTGTTAAAAGACAGACAGTTTGTCTGTCCAATCAGGAGGGTCTTCCTCTGCTAGATAGGCCCTACCTTTCAGGTAGAAGTTAATGCCGTTGTGTTTAATGAGTTGTTGAAGTGTTTTCCTATTTGCTGTTGTGATTTGCACTTCAGGGCCACCGTAGAGATTCAATAGGCAACAAAAACAGTTACATTTTACGAAGGTAAGTTACCGTTAAAATCAAATCAAACTCTTTTCTTTCTCTCACAGGAACACACCAATGCCTCAGACCATTTTAGCGGATCAAATTTAAAAAATGAATAATAATAATTGTGTGTACATCCACCTTGTGGCAGGTGCAGGACAAATGAAAAATACTGAAGTAAAAATCAGATTTAATCAACTTTAATCACCACTTTTATGCTACATACATTCCAGCTGAGTTCTCATTTTTCATAGTCAACTTTTGTAGAGATACAGGAAGCTGGAATTCAGTAACAATACCAAACGGGACCTTTTTGGGCAGTTTACTTTTCTTTGACTAAATAATTTAATTAAATTGGAAAGATAAACCTGGTGTCGTGGTGTCGCTTTGATCTGCACTCAAAAGTTCAAATTACTTCAACTTTACCTAGTTGCTGCTGACCTTTGGTAGGCACGACCAATGAAATAAGGGCATGTTACCTAGCAACAGGAAATAGCTTCCTTGCCCCCTTAATGACGTTTACCTGCATGGGCTTTGCTCTGCGTCCTACCTAGCGGTGCTCAAGAGAGCAAATTGCGTATCATGTGTAGGCGGCTTAAGTGTAACCTCACCGTGACAGCTTCAGCAGCATTGCCCTGACTTTGACTTGAACAAGCTGCAGAGTCCACGTAGTCTCACTCCGTCTCATTTCACAATATGATGGTTAAACCTTCAATTATCCACAGCCCTGGAGTATGAAGTGGATTGTGTCTTTGTGTCTTCCTGCAGGGTGGACCATGGTGGACCACAGAGACTGAGACCTGGTGTGAGGAAGTGTGAGTGTGTTTTAAGTTTGCTCTAAGAGAACTCAGCTGTGTGTTACACTAGTTTAACCCCTTCCTGGTGCTGGAAGTATAATATGAGATGAGGTTACTTATTATGGTGAATTGGCTAAATCTCCCTTTACCAGTGAATGTTGTTATTATAGGCATAGGTAACTATAAAGAAATAATCAACAACCAATAACGCGGAGCCTCCACTGTGGAACTACTTAACTCACTATGAGCTATATCGGTATTTCAAAAGGGAAAAACATGTAATGTCTGCAACACTGCTTTAAACTCCCATATTTAATGAAAGGTTTCCACCCTGCTGGGTTAGACCTGAAGAAGACCAGCAGAGTTTAAAGCTGAGTTTAAAGCCGAGTTTAAAGCTGAGTTTAAAGCAGATTTTGAAGCAGAGTTTAAAGCAGAGTTTAAAGAAGTGTTGCGGACATTACATTTTTTTTACTGACTGAAACGTTGAGCAACCCCACAGCCACAGTTCTGGTCCTCCAGTGAAGTCCTGGTCCTCCAGTGAAGTCCTGGTCCTCCAGCGAAGTCCTGGTCCTCCAGTGAAGTCCTGGTTCCTCCCGGTCCTCGGTGAAAGCTGCGGCTGGCGTTTCCAGCTGACTGTCCCTCACGGCGGCGCTAGCTTAAACAAGTCAACAGTTAACAGTTGTCACCTTCAAAGCTAGTGAACACACAAACACAGCTAACCTGCCTGAACTTACCTTAAAACTACAGGATAACTAGTTACCAAACTGAGAGCTGCACACGACTGTTAACTGCAACAATAATACTTTACAAAAGTTTAAAGTCCATTAGTCTCCAGACCTCAGTCAGCTGGACATTAAACTTAGTTTTTCTCTCCTCTGCTGACTGCATGTTTCTCCCTCCAACGTGCTCTACATGTCCTCTCTGACTTCCTCCTTTCTTTTCTACTCCCAAACAAAGCCATCTGATTGGCTAGGAGTGGAGCTATACAGAGAATAATTAAGATGGGACAGTTTTATTAGTGAGACTTTATTCAGTTGATGTTTCTAGATTTGGATCATCAGCTGTCCTCATCGGGTCAACACGAGGACAAGAAGCTGGACATTGTTGACATGTTGACTCTCATGTTCAGGAACTCTTCATGTTGGTAGAACTGGATTGTTAAACATCACTCACAGCTGGATATCACATCAACGTTTGAAGGGTTTTCTTTCAGTTATTGTCAGTAAAGTTGTTAATAAATGATCAGATGATAACCTGCAGCTGTATTGTGTCTTGTTCTCTCCATCAGATGTCTGTGAACTGGAACTGGACACAAACACAGTACACAGAAGACTCAAACTGTCTGACAACAACAGGAAGGTGACACATGTGGAGGAGGATCAGTCATATCCTGATCATCCAGACAGATTTGACTACTGGCCTCAGCTGCTGTGTAGAGATGGTCTGACTGGTCGCTGTTACTGGGAGGTCGAGAGGAGAGGAGTGGTTGATATATCAGTGAGTTACAGAGGAATCAGAAGGAAAGGAGGCGGTTTTGACTGTGGGCTTGGAAGGAATGATAATTCCTGGAGACTTTTATCCTCTGATGTAGATGGTTACTCTGTCTATCACGATTTGAGAGAAACAGTCCTCACTTCCTGCTCTGTCTCTAACAGAGTAGCAGTGTATGTGGACGTTCCTGCTGGCTCTCTGTCCTTCTACACAGTCTCCTCTGACTCACTGATCCACCTCCACACCTTCAACACCACATTCACTCAGCCTCTCTATCCTGGGTTCGGGGTCTGGCCTGATTGCTCAGTGTCTCTGTGTCCTCTGCAGGACTGAGGGTCTCTCCTGTGGACAGAAACACTGACTGAAGACCAGCTGCTGAAATCAAAGTTCAGTCTGTTCACCATCACACACACTCTGCACTGTGAAGCAGATCTGATCAGATCTGTCTCCTCGTGTTATTTTCCTCACAAAGTCATAATTAAAGTCAGAAAGTCAAAGTGATAACTACTGGGGGCAGTAGCTCAGTCCGTAGGGAGTTGGGTCGGCTGATTTATTCATCTGACTTGTAGAATAACGTCAATGATCGTCTTATTTTAAATGTCGGGGAATGTGGAACAACTTAATGCAAAATGAGTTCAATAAAACAAGAGATAGACCTTTAGTTAAAGAGTAAGATCCTTTTAGTTTAACATGAAACAGAAATCACCATCACCAAACCCACCAGACTCCATGTAAATAATCACTATTTTAGCGTGTATAGAGCAGCATATCTCCACCAGACTCCATGTAAATAATCACTACTTTTAGCGTGTATAGAGCAGCATATCTCCACCAGACTCCATGTAAATAATCACTACTTTTAGTGTGTATAGAGCAGCATATCTCCACCAGACTCCATGTTAATAATCACTACTTTTAGTGTGTATAGAGCAGCATATCTCTACCAGACTCCATGTTTTAATTACTTTTAGTGTCACTAAGACCAAGAGACTGGATCACATACTCTCAGTTCTTTTAAATCAATGCTGAAGACCTTTCTTTAAATGATGTTCATTTCTTTACTGTTTAATTTCTTATACTGCACTGTAACTTTTATTCTTGTGTTTTATCTGTTTTTATTTAACTGTTTTTGTGTAAAGCACCATAATGTTGAATTGTGTTTATTGTCTGTAAAGCGACCTTGAGTGTCAAGAAAGGCGCTGTTAAATATAATGTATTGTTATTATTATTTTATATATATATATATATATATATATATATATATTCACATGAGAACAGCTGATTGTATTCAGGGGAAGTTTGCGAGCTTTTGGCTAATTCTGTGATTTTTAACCCATGTATAATCATTAGTTTTATTAATTTGATCTGTCTTCTTCTTAAATAAACTGAACTGAGTTGAACTTTGACATTTAGTTTCTTCTTATTTTACAGATTTATTCTTTTTTATGACACTCTTATGACATCATACTTCAGTTTATCACAAACATTCAACATCAACACACATCTGGAGATACGTGGTTTTCATTGGACCAGAAGGGAAAAACCTGACCAGTAACTAGAAACTCCCCTTCAGAAAATGGCGTAGTGTTGTGGCGATGTTGTGCGTCCATGTTTGGTTAAAACCTCGGCGCTCTGTATCGACCTCTCTTTCCCATGAGCTGATGTTTTTGAGGGATAACAGCTGATTCCCGTCCATGTTAATGTCTCCCATTCAGTTCTCAGCTCGCCGCCACAGGGGTCAGACCGTTCTCTTAATACATCCATGGGTCCGACCGCTCCGTCACGTTACACTTCTACTTCTTTTTAACTGCGCCTTGCAACCAGAGAAGAAGAAGCTGCATACGTTGGCACAAAAAAGGAAGCCCAGGTCTGGTGTAGTGGTTATAGACGGTGTGATTTATTTATTTATTTTATTTTCTTCCTTTCAGTTTTCATTAGTAAACTTGTTTTTACTCAGTAACGATAGGATTTGTAATGTAGCAAAATACAATCCTTCACCTTAAAATCAAGTACATTTTAAAACTACTTGAAAAATACACAACAAAACTGCTCAATACAGTAACGTAAGTAATGTATTTCCTTATTTTCCACCTCTGCCAATACCTCACTGTCCAGTGTGTATTAAATGTACCAAACTGAGTGAACAATGTGAATTTCCCCTCACCGGATATACGTATAAAGGGATGTCTTTCTTCTACAACTGTGTTACTTCTTCACATTAATAGAATAATTCTACAACGTATGAATTTCTGGTGTCGATGTGCATTTGATCCGATGACGCCGGGACATCTTCATAACTTCAGAGTCAGAAAGACGTCAGAACCAGTCCAACCTGTTCCCAGAGCCAGTCCCCCATCAGATGATGGAGGTCTACTATCTGTCCACTAGATGGTGCTAACTGACCATCTAATGAGCTAAAGATCAGCAACTTGTACAGCAGCAGGTATCTCTCCAAGTGGCCTCCGGGTGACATATACATCGACGTATACGTTGTACATTTAGCTTTTAATACTTACTACCTCGATAGTTCCTCCACAACAGCCCCTGATACTCATGTGGCCCCTTGGGAAAATGAATTGCCCCCCCCCCTTTCTCTTAGGACAACGTATGTAGGAGACTGGCTAAATTAATTCACATACACATATGGCCTACTTAGCTGTGTAGAAGCTAGCTGCTAGTCTGGGCTGTGGACATTAGCTGTAGAAGCTAGCTGCTAGTCTGGGCTGTGGACTTTAGGTGTGTAGAAGCTAGCTGCTAGTCAGGGCTGTGGACATTAGCTGTAGAAGCTAGCTGCTAGTCTGGGCTGTGAACATTAGCTGTAGAAGCTAGCTGCTAGTCTGGGCTGTGGACATTAGCTGTGTAGAAGCTAGCTGCTAGTCAGGGCTGTGAACATTAGCTGTAGAAGCTAGCTGCTAGTCTGGGCTGTAGACATTAGCTGTAGAAGCTAGCTGCTAGTCTGGGCTGTGGACATTAGCTGTAGAAGCTAGCTGCTAGTCTGGGCTGTGGACATTAGCTGTAGAAGCTAGCTGCTAGTCTGGGCTGTGGACATTAGCTGTAGAAGCTAGCTGCTAGTCTGGGCTGTGGACATTAGCTGTAGAAGCTAGCTGCTAGTCTGGGCTGTGGACATTAGCTGTAGAAGCTAGCTGCTAGTCAGGGCTGTGAACATTAGCTGTAGAAGCTAGCTGCTAGTCTGGGCTGTGGACATTAGCTGTAGAAGCTAGCTGCTAGTCTGGGCTGTGGACATTAGCTGTAGAAGCTAGCTGCTAGTCTGGGCTGTGGACATTAGCTGTAGAAGCTAGCTGCTAGTCTGGGCTGTGGACATTAGCTGTAGAAGCTAGCTGCTAGTCTGGGCTGTGGACGTTAGCTGTAGAAGCTAGCTGCTAGTCTGGGCTGTGGACATTAGCTGTAGAAGCTAGCTGCTAGTCTGGGCTGTGGACATTAGCTGTAGAAGCTAGCTGCTAGTCTGGGCTGTGGACATTAGCTGTAGAAGCTAGCTGCTAGTCTGGGCTGTGGCCCTCAGAACTAACCATGTTTGGTACTTTCACTTTCAGACGCCTGTTTGAAGACGTTTTATGGGATGGTCTGAACTAAAATTGCACATTAAACCTTTCTAAGAGTCTTAAAGGTCACGTGTGACATCTGTTGTTAATGATAATAATGTATCAGCATTATTAAATGTGTATTCATTTGTATAGATTTTTCTTTAATTGAAAATAAAATAGTAAAGTAGTAAATTTATGACCCCTTGTCCTATATTCACTATATGGGAGAGACCCCCCCGTTTTACAGTTTTTTTAATGTATCTAATAATAATAATAATAATAATAATAAATTTTATTTATAATGCCCTTTACATTTCAAATGAAATCTCAAAGTGCTACAGTAGCAAGGAGTTAAAAACGTTCCCAGAACACAACAAAATCAACAAATAACAATAAAACACCCTAAAACTAAAACTATGACTATTAAAAGGCCTTTTTAAATAGGAATGTCTTTAGGTCCTTCTTAAAAATCTCCACAGTTTGTGGGGCCCTTAGGGTCTCTGGGACTGCAGTCCAGATCCGTGGCGCGACTGCCTGGTAGACCCTGTCTCCCATAGTCGAGAGTTCAGTCCTTGGTTGGTGCCGGCAGTAGGTAGAGATGGAGGAGCGGAGGTTTCGCGAGGTGGTGTGTGGGGGAGGAGTTCACTGAGGTAGGCAGTGAACTCTTAAGTAACTTTTACTTAAGGTACATATTAAATAAACTGCTTATTACTTGAGTAATTTTTCATATAGATATTTTTACTTGTATTTAAATAATATTTTATCAAAGTATTGGTACTTTTACTTGAGAACAATATTTTAGTAGTTTTTCTTTTGTGTCTTTTTTCCAGAAACGTAGTTTGTCGTTCTGCAGAACCTGAAGAACTCTTTAAGGTCGGGCTGTTAACAATAAGAGGAGTGAGTCCGAGTCTGATCTGGTGCTGAGCTGCAGGGCAGGTGGACCCTGAGGTCTTGCTGCCAGGGTTGGTCTCTGTCTTAAAGGGCTGAGGAGGAATACTACGTTTCTGTCAACCGTCTTCATGTGTTCAACTTACCTGCCTGTGATGAAGAGTGTTAATGTTCAACCTTCCTCTCACTAATTATAATGTTGCACTTTGGATCTCTGTGTGTGTGTGTGTGTGTGTGTGTGTGTGTAGGTGTGTGTGTGTATAGGTGTGTGTGTGTGTGTGTGTGTGTGTGTGTGTGTGTGTGTGTGTAGGTGTGTGTGTGTGTGTGTGTGTGTGTGTGTGTGTGTGTGTGTGTGTGTGTGTGTGTGTGTGTGTGTAGGTGTGTCCTGGAGCTGGTGATCAGGTGTCTTGATAAGGGACATTAAAGGTCAAAGTCTTTCTCTGGTACTGGACTCCGTCCTGTGTTGTGACCCAGATGTTTCCTCCAGGTTAAACTGTTGGTAAGTAAAACTTTTCAGCTGATTTCTGATCTGTTAGTTTCATCAAACTGGAAAATGGGTTGAAGAGTTAAGTTTGACAGAGTTAGGGTTAGGGGGGTTAGGGTTAGGGGAGTTAGGGTTAGGGGGGGTTAGGGTTAGGGGGGTTAGGGTTAGGGGGGTTAGGGTTAGGGGGGTTAGGGTTAGGGGGGTTAGGGTTAGGGGGTTAGAGTTAACCTTACAGTTAGCTGTTAGCCACCGTGTTTAGGATCACCAGCTTTCCAACAACAGGCGGTAACCATGGTAACAGTTATGGAGGTGATTCAGATGAAATATTTGAGAAATCAAATGCAGCTCTGCTGACAAAGTGAGACAGGACTGAAGGTGATCTGTTAGCGTGAGGACAGTTAATGACTCATTTAATATTACTGACACTCACTTATTATTCATATTAAAAACAACTCATGAAAGACTCTGAAGTCTCTGATGATTAATGTGTACTTCAGTAAAAGTACCAATACACGCTATCAAAGTACTGCGTTAGTATACGTTCTGCTGTGAAGATGTTAGCGGTCGGCTGAATGACCAACCTGCTGGTTATCGTCATGGTAACCAATGACTTCATCAGTCTGTTAAAAGCCAGATTCCTTCATCTAGTTCTGTGTTTCCTGTCATTTGAAGAAGAGAAGCAGGGCGCCCGGTTAGCTCGGTTGGTAGAGCGCGCCCCCATATATATTGAGATTTACTCCTTGACGCAGCCTTTGCTGCATGTCACCCCCTTCCCTTTCAAGCCTTCAGCTGGCAATAAGGAATCCTGATGCTGTAACACAACTTGTCCACTTATGATGAGCTCCTACTTATATAATGTTAACTTATTCATATATAAATATCATATACATTTATATATTTCAATAATTAACTTTCATCTAACATTTTCAGCTCATTATATATTATTATCCCTTGTTATTTTATAATATATGTGATTCTAGATGAATTTCTATTTATTGAATGTATTTTACAGTCTTAGTGCAGCCTTAGGCTGTCACACAGTGATCTTGTTGTGCTGAACGATGACAATAAAGTGTTTGAACTTTGAACTAAAATGCCCAAAAATAATCTTTAAAAAGAGAAATGAAGAAGAGCTGCCGATGGCCTTTCCAGAAGCTGTAACTATCACGGGAAAAATGTTCAGTAGAATCACAAAAGACTCAAAGAAGTTAACTGAAGGAGTTTTTAGAAGTTGAAGAGGTCCAAGGAGTTAAATCCTTATTTTATGAGATTACATAAAACTTTATTGATCCGCGGAGAACAAAGGTCGTCCATTGCTGTAGCACAAATACTTAAAAAGGAAGTAAAGAAATGCAGAAAAGAGTCCAAAATAACACATTACAAGAATATATTACCATCTACAATAATACACCAATAACTACACCTTATCATGTTAACATAATAATGTTAACTGACTTAGTTTGTATTCATATAGTTATATTATACAAAGATAATCTGGTTTATAATGTAATAAAACAGCACAACATGGTCGTATATGGCACATTGGAGTTTTATCCTTTTATAGGCCGACAGTAACAGAGGTGATGTCTCCCAGCAGGTGTGGACTCTGCTATGAGTCAGTGTGAGGACAGAGAGGAGGGAGCCCCTCCCTCTAAAACCACTCTGTGGGGGGACCATGACAGCCAGACCAAAGCTCAGAGGTGAGATGATGATGGACTCTTCTCCATGTTAGAGCTCAGCACTCACATCACTCCTCCATCAGGATTCACTCTCAATATCTAGTTAATAAGAACTTCTTACTGGAATACGCAACAAAGAGCCAACCACTGATTATCTACTGAGATGAGACGCCATCTTTCATCACATTACATTTTGGTGAATAGTAACTCATCCACGGTCTTTGTTTGTATCAGGATGCAGCAGCAGAAACCTGGACCTGGCCCCAGCTGTGTGTCCATGAAGAGTGACCGGTCTATGAAGCCTCCTTATAACTTTAAAGATGGACAAGCTGCTAATGGAAGGTAAGAATTTAAAAATTAACCTTTCAAGTCTCCAAATAAGACTTAAATTGTTATATCATTATGTTATAATAATAAAACAGGACAAGCTGATTAAAGTATCTGGTTAAACCTATTTGTCCCTTTGTTTGTATTAGTCTGCAGCAAAGACCTGAACCAGGACCTGGACCCAGCTGTGTGTCCATGAAGAGTGACTGGTCTATGGAGCCTCCTTATAACTTTAAAAATGGACGAGCTGTTGATGGAAGGTAAGTGAACTTTGTTATAGGTAGTAATTAATAGAATTATCAGCATATAGTAATGACTTTAGGACGTCATTGTTAAAATAGCAGAATACACACATCTTCCAGTTGATCTGCAGACACCTTAAGAGCTTGGCCATCAGGTCCAGGTTACCTGAGCACTGCAGGTTTCCTCTTGTAGTCTGTGATGGTTCTTAGTCCAGACCACATGTCCTGGTGTTGGAGCCCTGGTAGTTACAGTCCACATTATCCCCGTATTGTCTCTTTGCACTTAGTCTCGAATTGCCAGACCACAGCTCTGATAACGATACCAAATCCTAGTCCTGAACCACAACACACTCCTCAAGAGCCACAGTTGCCATTGTGTCATCATCAGGACTGTGTACAGATCATTAAATGTTCTTAAACTTGATGTTTTCTCTACAGAGTTCACCAGGAGAGCTCAGAGGGCCTTGGTGGTCAGTCTGACCTGCAGCAGCAAACAGACCTGGACTCCATATTTATGGTGTGTACATATTAAAAGAATAATTTCATTATTATCTACAGATTAAATGATGAACTACCATTCAGATCCCAATAGTCTCCATGCTGCTCTTTTCAAACCAGCAGGCCTTCAGACTGAGAGATGAATCACATGTTGAGTTCTTTAAACTAAATGTTGACTTTATCATTCTGGTCCAGCTGCTGGAGGAGAACATCATCACTTTTGTAAAGAACGAGCTGAAGAAGATTCTGAAGGTTCTGAGTCCAGATTACCCAGAATGCTTAGAGAGTCAGAGGGAGGATGAGGAGGTTTTGGAGGGTGAGGATGAACAGCAGAGGAGGAGGAGCAGAGAAGCATTTCTGAAGATCACACTGCACTTCCTGAGGAGAATGAAGCAGGAGGAGCTGGCTGACCGTCTGCAGAGCAGTAAGAGGATTTTAACACATTTAAAAATGGGACATTTACTGATGTCTGAAAAGATGCATTAAAATATATACTTATTATTGAATGTTGAAATATGTTCTTTGACTTATTGATTTTTCTTGTTGTGTGTTCATTCAGGAAGTTATTCTGGAGTTTGTCAGCTTAAACTCAAGACTAACCAGAAGATAAAGTTCCAGTGTGTGTTTGAGGGGATTGCTAAAGCAGGAAACCCAACTGTTCTGCATCAGATGTTCACAGAGATCTACATCATGGAGGGAGGGGCTGCAGGGGTCAATGAAGAACATGAGGTCAGACAGATTGAAACAGCATCCAGGAAACCAGACAGACCAGAAACCATAATCAGATGTGAAGACATCTTTAAAGCCCCACCTGGAAGAGATGAACCAATCAGAACCGTGATGACAAAGGGAGTGGCTGGCATCGGGAAAACAGTCTTAACACAGAAGTTCACTCTGGACTGGGCTGAAGGCAAAGCCAACCAGGACATCCAGTTCATATTCCCATTCACCTTCAGAGAGCTGAATGTGCTGAAAGAGAGAAAGTTCAGCTTGGTGGAACTTGTTGATCACTTCTTTAGTGAAAGCAAAGAAGCAGGAATCTGCAGGTTTGAAAAGGTCCAGGTTGTCTTCATCTTTGATGGTCTGGATGAGTGTCGACTTCCTCTGGACTTCATCAACACTGAGGTCCTGACTGATGTTACAGAGTCCACCTCAGTGGGTGTGCTGCTGACAAACCTCATCAGGGGGAATCTGCTTCCCTCTGCTCGCCTCTGGATAACCACACGACCTGCCGCAGCCAATCAGATCCCTGCTGAGTATGTTGACATGGTGACAGAGGTCAGAGGATTCACTGACCCACAGAAGGAGGATTATTTCAGTAAGAGATACAGAGACAAGAAGCAGGCCAGCAAAATCATCTCCCACATCAAGACATCACGAAGCCTCCACATCATGTGCCACATCCCAGTCTTCTGCTGGATCACTGCTACAGTTCTGGAGAAGGTGTTGAGACCAGAGGGGAGGACAGCTGCCCAAGACCCTGACTGAGATGTACATCCACTTCCTGGTGGTTCAGTCCAAACTGAACGTTAAATATCATGGGAAATCTGAGATAGATCAACACTGGAGTCCAGAGACCAGGAAGATGATCAAGTCTCTGGGAAAACTGGCTTTTAAGCAGCTCCAGAAAGGCAACCTGATCTTCTATGAATCAGACCTGACAGAGTGTGGCATCGATATCAGAGCAGCATCAGTGTACTCAGGAGTGTTCACACAGATCTTTAAAGAGGAGAGTGGACTGTACCAGGACAAGGTGTTCTGCTTCGTCCATCTGAGTGTTCAGGAGTTCCTGGCCGCTCTTCATGTCCATCTGACCTTCACCAACTCTGGAGTCAACCTGCTGGCAGAAGAACAAACAACCTCCTGGCTGCCTACACTCTTCAGAGTCAAACCTAAATTAAACCATCTCCATAAGAGTGCTGTGGACAAAGCTTTACAGAGTCCAAATGGACACCTGGATTTGTTCCTCCGCTTCCTCCTGGGTATTTCACTGGAGACCAATCAGGGACACCTACAAGGTCTGATGACCTATGCTGGAAGTAGCTCACAGACCAATCAGGAAACAGTTGAGTACATCAAGACAAAGATCAGTGAGAATCTGTCTGCAGAGAGAAGCATCAATCTGTTCCACTGTCTGAATGAACTGAATGATGGTTCTCTAGTGGAGGAGATCCAACAGTCCCTGAGATCAGGAAGTCTCTCCACAGATAAACTGTCTCCTGCTCAGTGGTCAGCTCTGGTCTTCATCTTACTGTCATCAAAAAAAGATCTGGACGTGTTTGACCTGAAGAAATACTCTGGTTCAGAGGAGGCTCTTCTGAGGCTGCTGCCAGTGGTCAAAGCCTCCAACAAAGCTCTGTACGTGCACACACAACTATTCAGATTGAATGCAGTTTTGCTTTAATTATAGTTTTTTTTTTTTTGCTTGAAGCTGTGTTCTTATATATTGCTGATTCCTTTTCAGGCTGAGTGGCTGTGCAATGTCAGAGAGAAGCTGTGAAGCTCTGTCCTCAGTTCTCAGCTCCCAGTCCTCTAGTCTGAGAGAGCTGGACCTAAGTAACAACAACCTGCAGGATTCAGGAGTGATGCAACTGTCCTCTGGACTGAAGAGTCCACACTGCAGACTGGAAACTCTCAGGTTGGTGTTCAGCTGTTTGTAAATGATGAAATTAACTTCAACAGTGTTTCCCACATATTACAAAGCAATATGTGGCTTGTGGTGTCTGACCTTTGGGGCGGGGGTACTTATTTTCATAACAATTACGTATCAAAAAATGAGGAGGACAGGCTGTTGGATGCTGTCCTCCTCCCCTACTCTTTCTTCAATGCCTAACAAATCAATCTCTTTCTCTCCCTGACCCTGTCTTTCTCCTTGAGCAGCATTGGTTGGAGGCTGAAAATATTGTAAACAAATTAATAACATAACTAATTACATTGGTCGGACTGTTCAGCTCTGTTTCAGACTGGCTGGTCCTCATCCTCAACACGTGCCTTTTCAGTCGCGGAAAATACTTTTCAATACTCATCTGGATTAAAGCAGCAAACTTTCAGTGTAAGAGTACAAAAATGACATAACATTATCTATAATAAGTTTATTTGATTCACAGCTGCTACATAGTCTTTTGACCTCAACAACTCAACTGCATTATACTGCAAACTTGCGACTATTTAACTTTCTAAAGCAGGCGCAATCGCTTGTTTGGTAAGAGTCGGATCAGGACTCCAACAATAACACACTGACAACATTGTATTCATATAATCTGAGCTCCGGCGGCAGCGTCTCTTCCCCCGGGCAGGAACACAGCTTCGCCTCAGTGCTGCGCCGGTCCCTGCTGATCCAGATGGGACCAGCCAAAGACAGTGTTGATAGGAAGGATCTTCCACGTAGTCCAGCAGGATATTTACGTTGATTTTGGCGGGATGTTCCACTGCATTTGCCAGCGGCCGACGGACGGAGAGAAGCTACAGCGGGGCTGTAGTATTAATTGTGTGGCTCAACGCCACAAAATAATCTGTGTTGGAAACACTGCTCTACGTTTTGAATTTCTTCATATATTAATTATTGGATGACCTTTCTATCAAATCTCTTTTAGGGTGAGTGGCTGTACATTGTCAGAGAGAATATGTGAAGCTCTGTCCTCAGTTCTCAGCTCCCAGTCCTCTAGTCTGAGAGAGCTGGACCTGAGTAACAGCATCCTGAAGGATTCAGGAGTGGAGCTGGTGTCTCCTGGATTGAAGAGTCCACACTGCAGACTGGAGACTCTCAGGTTTGTGTTCAGTTAAATAAAAAGCATCACCTTCTGAGCAGTTATTTTCTTCCTGTTAATTATTGGATTTACTTTTTATTGAATCCCTTTCAGGTTGAGTGGCTGTACATTGTCAGAGAGAAGCTGTGAAGCTCTGTCCTCAGTTCTCAGCTCCCAGTCCTCTAGTCTGAGAGAGCTAGACCTGAGTAACAACAACCTGCATGATTCAGGATTGGAGCTGGTGTCTCCTGGACTGAAGAGTCCACACTGCAGACTGGAAACTCTCAGGTTGGTGTTCAGTTAGTACCTGAGTAACTTTAAATTTAGAGCAACATTCCGTATCATTCATATTTTTTTTTTTTGTGCCCAGTGACAGTCTCACTACGTTGTGTATGTGGATCTGCATCTGCAAATGGGGAAACCAGACCTAATCAGGATAGGCATGTCCACATCACAGACAGAGACATAGAAGCCCACAGCAGTTATCTGGAGTTTTGCTCTTTATTAAACTGTGATCGTATAGTGGAAATTGTTATTTTTCACAAAAGTATGACAATAAATGTCTCACAATACCTTGTCTCTCTCACAGTAAGATGTACAATCAAATAACATAAAAACTCAACTTCTAAGGCTTTTCTGCTGTATAAAAATACAGTATATGAAATAGTATAGTGTCGCACTACAAAATAGGCTACATTTAGCATTCAGCTCTGAGCCTAAAATTAGTGATTCACTAATTGTGCTGGGTTTTTACAGGCAGCTTCAACAACAGCAGAACGGAGCGATCAATCAATTTATTTGTGCCTTAGAATGTAATGACTGCAAAACAATTACAAACATGGTTTATTTCTCTCTCTCTTTCTCTTTCTATCTTTCTCTCTTTTTAATGGATAAATGAAATTTTCAGGTGCTACACAACATTATTTCTTGTTGTATTAAAAAAAAAAAAAAAAAGCCCCGCCCATTTCTAGCACTCAAAATAATTGTTAAGTATTGCTTCCAGGATATGGCCCAAGTCGTACCTGAATTGTCATGACCAACTGTGTGTGTGTGTGTGTGTGTGTGTGTGTGTGTGTGTGTGTGTGTGTGTGTGTAGTCTCTCAGGCTGTATGATCTCAGAGGAAGGCTGTACTTCTCTGGCCTCAGCTCTGAGCTCCAACCCCTCCCATCTGAGAGTGCTGGACCTGAGCTACAATCATCCAGGAGACTCAGGAGTGAAGCGGCTTTCTGCTTTACTGGAGGATCCAGACTGCAGACTGGACACTCTCAGGTATGGACGGACCAAGACTTCATTTTATTTATTTTTTGTCACTAACTGAGAAACTCTGGTTAATTAGGTGATCTAGGTGAATGTGTATTGGCCCTGAAGTGCAAATCAGAACAGCAAATAGAAAAACACAACAGAAAATCAAAGAACACAACGTCATTACATTCATGTTTTCAGAATAGGTGTTAAAGTGTTTTCCTATTTTCTGTTGTGTTCAGTAGAGATTCAATTGGCGTTTGACAAGGCAAGGCAGCTTTATTTGTCTGACACATTTCAGCAATTCAAAGTGCTGTTAAACAGTTAAAAAATAAAAACAGATAAAGACAATAAAACACAAGAAATAAATCAAAATCAAATCAAACTCTTTTCTTTCTCTCACAGGAACACACCAGATTTAACCAATGCCTCAGACCATTTTAGCGTATCAAATTAAAAAAAGAATAATAATAATTGTGTGCACATCCACAGGCAGGTGCAGGACAAGTAAAAATCAGATTAAATCAATCAGATTTAATCAACTTTAATCAGTGGGGGCAATGGTGTCGCTTTAATCTGCACTCAAAGTTCAAATTACTTCAACTTTACCTAGTTGCCGCTGACCGTTGGTAGGCGCAACCAATGAGATAAGGGCATGTTGTTACCTAGCAACAGGAAATAACTTCCTTGCCACCTTTAATGATGTTTACCTGCGCTGTGCTTTGCTCTGCGTCCTACCTAGCGGTGCGCAGAGAGCAAATTGCGTATCATGCGGAGGCGACTTAAGGCTGAATCCCATTTCTCCATCTTACCCCTACCCCTTGGCCCTAGAAACCAAGGGGTAATGGCTAGGGGTGAAAACTTACCCCTATGAAATGGGACACCACTTGGTGACATCACCATACAGTATTGATCACAAACTTCCAAGATGGCGTCTCTGTTGATTGTGGGTTTTGACAACAGTGTCATATGCATTTATATATGTTTTAATTATGTTATGTTCACTTTGGTGGTGCAAAGGCAGATGTTATCTGCTCGTTTTCAGCCCCAAGGTGCACCAGCTGCTGGGTCCTCCTGGTCCCTGTCTGATACAGGACGGTATATATAGTATAAAGTGGACCAGCTGCTGGGTCCTCCTGGTCCCTGTCTGATACAGGACGGTATATATAGTATAAAGTGGATCAGCTGCTGGGTCCTCCTGGTCCCTGTCTGATACAGGACGGTATATATATAGTATAAAGTGGATCAGCTGCTGGGTCTTCCTGGTCCCTGTCTGATACAGGACGGTATATATAGTATAAAGTGGACCAGCTGCTGGGTCCTCCTGGTCCCTGTGTGATACAGGACGGTATATATAGTATAAAGTGGACCAGCTGCTGGGTCCTCCTGGTCCCTGTCTGATACAGGACGGTATATATAGTATAAAGTGGACCAGCTGCTGGGTCCTCCTGGTCCCTGTGTGATACAGGACGGTATATATAGTATAAAGTGGACCAGCTGCTGGGTCCTCCTGGTCCCTGTCTGATACAGGACGGTATATATAGTATAAAGTGGACCAGCTGCTGGGGCCTCCTGGTCCCTGTGTGATACAGGACGGTATACATAGTATAAAGTGGACCAGCTGCTGGGTCCTCCTGGTCCCTGTCTGATACAGGACGGTATATATAGTATAAAGTGGATCAGCTGCTGGGTCCTCCTGGTCCCTGTGTGATACAGGACGGTATACAGTATGTAAAGCACGTAGCGATGTATCACAGACCGTTAATATTAATATATACAGTCTATGTGATGTATACAGTCCATTCAAGGCAGAGAAATGCAGGACTGTTGTTCAAATTAGCGTTAGCGATAAGCATTAGCGATTAGCGTTAGCGCAAGCTAGCAATTTTTTTAAAAGTTTCAATTAAGAACGTTGTTGCAAGTACATATCAACAGGACTGCATAGACCACAAAACAAGACTGTCGTAACTTTTACATCAATTATTTAAGCCTGAAATACTTACATTTACATTTCTGTGTCTCTCTGGTCGACGCGGCAGCCATTGTTGCTCGTCTGTTTACAAGTCAGCTCGCGTCCTCACTTGGTTTTGAGGGGTATACAGCCCTCGGTCTTACCCCCACCCCTCGTTCACTAGGTCCCGCATGAAAGCGCAAAAACGAGGGGAAGGGGTAAGGGGTAGGGGTAAGATAGAGAAATGAGATCAGCTTAAGTGTAACCTCACCGTGACAGCTTCAGCAGCATTGCCCTGACTTTGACTTGAACAAGCTGCAGAGTCCACGTAGTCTCACTCCGTCTCATTTCACAATATGATGGTTAAACCTTCAATTATCCACAGCCCTGGAGTATGAAGTGGATTGTGTCTTTGTGTCTTCCTGCAGGGTGGACCATGGTGGACCACAGAGACTGAGACCTGGTCCGAGGAAGTGTGAGTGTGTTTTAAGTTTGCTCTAAGAGAACTCAGCTGTGTGTTACACTAGTTTAACCCCTTCCTGGTGCTGGAAGTATAATATGAGATGAGGTTACTTATTATGGTGAATTGGCTAAATCTCCCTTTACCAGTGAATGTTGTTATTATAGGCATAGGTAACTATAAAGAAATAATAACAACCAATAACGCGGAGCCTCCACTGTGGAACTACTTAACTCACTATGAGCTATATCGGTATTTCAAAAGGGAAAAACATGTAATGTCTGCAACACTGCTTTAAACTCCCATATTTAATGAAAGGTTTCCACCCTGCTGGGTTAGGCCTGAAGAAGACCAGCAGAGTTTAAAGCAGAGTTTAAAGCAGAGTTTAAAGCAGAGTTTAAAGCAGAGTTTAAAGCAGAGTTTAAAGCAGAGTTGTGGACATTACATTTTTTACTGACTGAAACGTCAAGCAACCCCACAGCCCTGGTCCTGGTCCTTTAGTGAAGTCCTGGTTAGCTGACTTGTATATAGGTGCCTATATGAATAAATCTCCAGATCATCAGTTGAACTACAGTTATTTTCTAAGGTTTTTGTACAAAGTAGTAACACATGAAATGGTTTCTTTTAAATTTCACTTTTCCCTTGTGATAAATATATATAATAATAATATCAGGTCCACAACTGGTTTCAAAAGGGTAAGGGATTATTATTATTATTATTATTATTATTATTATTATTATTAAAACAAATTAAAATAAAATACAGTCAACACATTTACCCCTTTTTTGTGGTCATCTCTGAATTCAACAAATTTGAAAAACATGTACAATACTTCCGTGTTTCTCTAACAAAATATGACCTTCTACATACCCATTGGGAAGTAAAACCATTTCACATTAATCTCCGTCAACACAATGAGCCTCATTTCACCCCATACACCTGTATCTTCCTAGCGATGACTCGGTTACTAACAGATCGTCGCACAGTCACTTGCCTACAAACCTCCCTACCCACCCCAGCGTAGCAGGCCTGCTTCGTTGCACGTGGATGTTGTCCCAGTAAAGACAATGTCTTCTTCACTCCGGTGAACAAACAAGAAACGAACGTCGACCGTATTCTGGTCGAACTCGGTGATGTGTCCGCTCCGTGAATCCTTCCACGTCGCTCTCGTCGAACTCCGTCAGGAAGCTGTCTGTTTGTCAGTGAGATTGTTTAGCCAGCAATCTCTCCCACCAGGATCAACTCAGCCAAGTCCTACACAGTTCTTTTTAGACAAACTTGCCGTCTATCTTGTACTTTTTCCGTTCTTCTCTAGTTCCCGGTCACGCATCATCTCTCTCTTCTCTTCTCTCGTCTCTCTCGCAGGCTCCTCTCTTTTTCCATTTTTTCCCGTAACCCAATTAGAATTAAACAAATATCTAACAACCAATTACAATCTTCTTACCTAGCTTATATCTAGGTAAATTACATTTCCACAAGTACTTTCTTAAACAACATTCCCTATAACAAAAGACATCAAACTTAAACATTATGTATAAGAAAATGAATACATGGATGTTATCTCTATCCACATAACCCTTACACCATGAATACAAGGATTTTAAGTGCATTACTGTAGAATGAACTAACAGTTTAACCTTTTAACTTTAATACCATATATTTGTAATTTATTAACTATTTATTGTCTCTATGAACTGAATATAGTTATGTATCAACTTAAATTATAGCCTAATTTCCAAAGGGCTACATATTAATGTAGTTAACTGTATAAAATACTTTATTTATATTATTTAACAGTATTTGTGGAGGTCCCTACACTTGATTTTTAGATTTTCTTGCCTTACGTACGAAGATATATTTTCTTCCTTTTTCTGGAAAGATGTTAGGATTTAATTAATTAATTTAAAATCCACAAACAGAACAAACTGAACACGTTGATCCAACAGAACTAATAAATACATAAATACATGAATCAACAGTCCAGCCAACAGAAAGCTAACTGTAATGGCGAATTGTCTTCCGAATGAACAAAACAAACTAAAAACTCAATGTTCAACAGCCACTAAGGCACCGAAGAATCTTACGCAGAGATAGAAACTTTGATTGTCCAGGCAGAGATGGCATTCTGTGAGGTTTATTAATCCATTTCCTCGGCATACAAACGTTTCACGAGAAGGATCATTGGCGTCTCTAGACTCTGTCTCTGTCTCTGTCTCCGTGTCTCTGTGTCTCTGTGACTCTGTGACTCTGTATCTGTCTCTGTGGTAAAAAACCATCAGCCCTCCCCCGGTGTCTACCTCCCACATACCTGTTCACCTCTATTTGTAGACTACACCTGGTGGCTAAGGCTTCCTGGTACCTTCAAAACAAAAGCACTAAAACTAACCAAAATAAAATACTAATGACAAACAAATTTATGTAGCTGTATAATTCAAGCAAAACTGAAATTAGACAAATCAAATAATTAACTATTATATATATAACAAAATAATGAATAGCTCCAACACTAACTTTGGTTCTTTATTTTTTATTCACACATAAGTTGTGTTCAAGTAACCTTCAGTTTTCTTCTCTGGATGTTTTTAATAAATAAGCGTTGAAAAACTCACAGTCCCTGAACACAACACGGCATAATTAATGTCCCAAAGATGTTTAAAGGTGAATAAAGTGAGTTGAGGTAGATTTATCTTCCAGTTCCTCCCTGATGGGAGACCTGGTATCAGATATACGACACAGACACAAACATACCATAAATCCTCATTTTTCATCCATAAACTGGTATTTCTATAAGTGAACATCAGCTAATAGCAGTTTTAGAAAGCAGATGGTTCAGAGCTGCTTTGTGCTGCAGTAGAAGAAGATGGGACAGTTTTATTAGTGAGACTTTATTCAGTTGATGTTTCTAGATTTGGATCATCAGCTGTCCTCATCGGGTCAACACGAGGACAAGAAGCTGGACATTGTTGACATGTTGACTCTCATGTTCAGGAACTCTTCATGTTGGTAGAACTGGATTGTTAAACATCTCTCACAGCTGGATATCAAATCAACGTTTGAAGGGTTTTCTTTCAGTTATTGTCAGTAAAGTTGTTAATAAATGATCAGATGATAACCTGCAGCTGTATTGTGTCTTGTTCTCTCCATCAGATGTCTGTGAACTGGAACTGGACACAAACACAGTACACAGAAGACTCAAACTGTCTGACAACAACAGGAAGGTGACACGTGTGGAGGAGGATCAGTCATATCCTGATCATCCAGACAGATTTGACCGCTGGCCTCAGCTGCTGTGTAGAGATGGTCTGACTGGTCGCTGTTACTGGGAGGTCGAGAGGAGAGGAGGGGTTTATATATCAGTGAGTTACAGAGGAATCAGAAGGAAAGGAGACAGTAGAGACTGTGTGTTTGGATATAATGATCATTCCTGGAGACTGATCTGCTCTGATGAAGATGGTTACTATGTCTGGCACAATGACAGAAGAACAGTCCTCACTTCCTGCTCTGTCTCTAACAGAGTAGCAGTGTATGTGGACGTTCCTGCTGGCTCTCTGTCCTTCTACACAGTCTCCTCTGACTCACTGATCCACCTCCACACCTTCAACACCACATTCACTCAGCCTCTCTATCCTGGGTTTGGGGTCTACTTTGGTTCCTCAGTGTCTCTGTGTCCTCTGCAGGACTGAGAGTCTCTCCTGTGGACAGAAACACTGACTGAAGACCAGCTGCTGAAATCAAAGTTCAGTGTGTTCACCATCACACACACTCTGCACTGTGAAGCAGATCTGAGACTCAAACACAAAAACATTCATCTGATTTCATCTCTGGTTATCAACATTTGAACTGTTTGACTAAAACACTTCATGATATGTCACATCTCAAAAATAATCAACTGTTATTGGTCACTATTATGTCCTTTATATTTTAAATCATATTGTAATATATTTAAAATGTGGAAAACAAATGTTTCTATAAACAATCATCATATAGTCTAATGTTTCTAAATGCTTTTAATAAAATCTCTACGTTTCATCATTTGTTCATTTGATCATATCATGATTTCATTCATCAGTTGTCTCTCTTTACTGAGATTGATACACCCCCCCCCCCATAATAAAACTATGTAACTCAGTGCAGACTACTCCAAATACCTATTATATTTCCTTTACATACATGGAGACATTTGCACCATAAATTAATGCAGAAAAGACACAAATTGTTGCAGAAAAATAAACCAGGATGCAGAAAATTGACATTGAGTCTGACAACATTATGGGATGGATCCCTACAGAGATAGACCTTTAGTTAAAGAGTAAGATCCTTTTAGTTTAACATGAAACAGCCCCAAAATCACCATCACCAAACCCACCAGACTCCATGTAAATAATCACTACTTTTAGCGTGTATAGAGCAGCATATCTCCACCAGACTCCATGTAAATAATCACTACTTTTAGTGTGTATAGAGCAGCATATCTCCACCAGACTCCATGTAAATAATCACTACTTTTAGTGTGTATAGAGCAGCATATCTCCACCAGACTCCATGTAAATAATCACTACTTTTAGTGTGTATAGAGCAGCATATCTCCACCAGACTCCATGTAAATAATCACTACTTTTAGCGTGTATAGAGCAGCATATCTCCACCAGACTCCATGTAAATAATCACTACTTTTAGCGTGTATAGAGCAGCATATCTCCACATTTATTTCAGCTTGAATGTGTGATACACCCTTAAGGGATAACATAATAACCAGCGTAGCGTTTAGTACGAATTTCATATTTTATTGGTAAGCAATATTAACGTCGCGGGGGAACAAAGAAAGCGGAACCAATGTGCGGGTATCGGTACACCACGGTGCCCAGGTGACGGACCCTTTCCTCCTCTTTAAGACGAGGATGGCGGTTTGTTTTCTCTCTCACTGATGCCGTAATTCTGCTTTCCAGGTCGGTCCTCGGTAAAAATGCCAAAAGCCGGTTTCCTTCTGCCGTGTGTCTGGTGGACTGAAGCTGTGCTGGGTTAGTTATGGAGGTTATGATGTGGAAAGGCGAGCTAAAGAGCCGCATTTGGAACCGCGGGAAACGGGTTTCGTAAACAATAGAGCTCGCGGCTAGCTAACAGGTGTGTATCGGGGTGGGACCATAGACAGGTAAAGGAACGGACCAACAGGTCCCGTTGTTTCCATGGAGACCAGTGGAGTCTATTAGAAGCTCTTTCCCGGTGATGCTGAGCGTTACTGCGCAGCCTCCAACTGAGCTTGATGACGTAGATGTGACGTAGCAACCTGTCTGAAAGCTGTAAGTCTTCTGGTAGCTGTGCAAGAGAAATCTCAATCATTCCCCATCAGCAGAGACGGAGAGGTAGGTATATGTTAGGAGATAACATAGGTACAGGCTAATTACTGCTAACTAACATGCTAGTTAACATTAACAGGGGTACAGGCTAATTACTGCTAAATAACATGCTAGTTAACATTAACATAGGTACAGGCTAATTACTGCTAACTAACATGCTAGTTAACATTAACATAGGTACAGGCTAATTACTGCTAACTAACATGCTAGTTAACATTAACATAGGTACAGGCTAATTACTGCTAACTAACATGCTAGTTAACATTAACATAGGTACAGGCTAATTACTGCTAACTAACATGCTAGTTAACATTAACATAGGTACAGGCTAATTACTGCTAACTAACATGCTAGTTAACATTAACATAGGTACAGGCTAATTACTGCTAACTAACATGCTAGTTAACATTAACATAGGCACAGGCTAATTACTGCTAACTAACATGCTAGTTAACATTAACATAGGCACAGGCTAATTCCTGCTAACTAACATGCTAGTTAACATTAACATAGGCACAGGCTAATTACTGCTAACTAACATGCTAGTTAACATTAACATAGGCACAGGCTAATTCCTGCTAACTAACATGCTAGTTAACATTAACATAGGCACAGGCTAATTACTGCTAACTAACATGCTAGTTAACATTAACATAGGCACAGGCTAATTACTGTTAACTAACATGCTAGTTAACATTAACATAGACACAGGCTAATTCCTGCTCACTAACATGCTAGTTAACATTAACATAGACACAGGCTAATTCCTGCTCACTAACATGCTAGTTAACATTAACATAGACACAGGCTAATTCCTGCTAACTAACATGCTAGTTAACATTAACATAGACACAGTCTAATTACTGCTAACTAACATGCTAGTTAACATTAACATAGGTACAGGCTAATTACTGCTAACTAACATGCTAGTTAACATTAACATAGGTACAGGCTAATTACTGCTAACTATCATGCTAGTTAACATTAACATAGACACAGGCTAATTACTGCTAACTAACATGCTAGTTAACATAGACACAGGCTAATTACCTCTAACATGCTAGTTAACATTAACATAGGTACAGGCTAATTACTGCTAACTAACATGCTAGTTAACATTAACATAGACACAGGCTAATTACTGCTAACTAACATGCTAGTTAACATTAACATAGACACAGGCTAATTACTGCTAACTAACATGCTAGTTAACATTAACATAGGTACAGGCTAATTACTGCTAACTAACATGCTAGTTAACATTAACATAGGCACAGGCTAATTACTGCTAACATGCTAGTTAACATTAACATAGGTACAGGCTAATTACTGCTAACTAACATGCTAGTTAACATTAACATAGGCACAGGCTAATTCCTGCTAACTAACATGCTAGTTAACATAGGGCTGTGTGTGTGGTTCTGGGTGCTGGTGCTTCCATTCCCTGGTAACGAGTTATTTTGTGGTTTTTAACGTATCCTGACAGGATTGTTAATGTTAAAATGTTGTTTAACTCTTAAAGGGGAGTTCCTCCTAAAAGTTCTCCAGAGTATTAGTAAAGGAATGTATTATAAGGTGAACTATGACCCCGAGGTGTATGATGGCTCATGTTTGACTCTGAAGTCGTTTGAATCTTTATTTCCAGCCAAAGAGGGTTTATGATTTCCATGATGACATTAGTATAATGGAGGAGTTGTGGAGGTAGAAAGAAGAGATATATATTATTATTGAAGCGGTGCAGTAAGGGTGATATTTATTATTTAAGGACGAGACTATTTCTGGGAATTTGAGTGAGGAAGATTTTGCCCGCTGAAAAATGGGGAGTAAAGAAAATGGTGTTCGGGTTGTTAAATTGAGCTGAAACATGTTTCCACGAGGGGAACGTTGTTGTTGACGACTGTTTTATGCTTTTGTGTTTGGGAGAATTTGTAATAAACAGACAGAGATTTGGAGACGAGGACGGCGGTTCGTTCTCTCACTCACTGACTCCGTGATTCTGCTTTCCAGGGTTTGGCCTATGAGAGTTAAGTAGTGAACCCCAATCAAGAAAAATCAGTTGTTACCACGGTTACTCGATTGGAAACCACGGGGCAGACGTCAAGATGGCGACCGGAGCAGGAAAGAAGGAGGAAGAGGAGGAGCCTGCAGCAGTGAAGGAGGAAGAGGAGGAGGAGCCTGCAGCAGTGAAGGAGGAAGAGGAGGAGGAGCATGCAGCAGTGAAGGAGGAAGAGGATGAGGAGCCTGCAGCAGTGAAGGAGGAAGAGGAGGAGGAGCATGCAGCATTGAAGGAGGAAGAGGAGGAGGAGCCTGCAGCAGTGAAGGAGGAAGAGGAGGAGGAGCATGCAGCATTGAAGGAGGAAGAGGAGGAGGAGGTGGTGCCTGTAGCAGTGAAGGAGGAGGAGGAGGAGCCTGCAGCAGTGAAGGAGGAAGAGGAGGAGTATTTGGTGGAGAAGGTTTTGGACCGCAGAGTGGTGAAGGGAAGAGTAGAGTTTCTGCTGAAATGGAAGGGGTTCTCAGAGTAAGTAGGAGTCTAGAATATTAATAATTGGTGATTTTGGTCCATACACACACACACACACACACACACACACACACACACACACACACACACACCTTCAACAGCATAATTTTCAGCATTCTCAAAGTTGAAGGTTTGGTATTTTGACTCTAAGGTGCAGACCCGCAAATAACCTTCCAACATGGCAACAGATAAAAGGAATAATCCAGATTAGCAGCTAGAGTGAGAATGGATTTCCTAAAAAACAAAGTGTGAGGAGATGTTCTTCTGTCTGCACTCACCTTTCCAGTGAGGAGAACACATGGGAGCCGCAAGACCACCTGGACCTGGACCTGATCACCGAGTACCTGCAGGAACACCAGGAGGAGGAGGAGGAGGAGGAGGAGGAGGAGGAGGAGGAGGAGGAGGAGGAGGAGGAGGAGGAGGAGGAGAGGAAGGTGTCAGGGAGGCCTCGGGAGACTCAGAGGAGCGAGGAGCAAGAGGAAGAAGGAGGAGGTGAGTGAAGGAAAGAGGTTCCTCCAGACTGAAGAGACCAGGAATCTAATCTCAATATTAATGAATCACACAGACGCTTTCACAGATGTCTTTTAGGGTTTTTATCTAAATGACTCTCGACATTGCGATATGCACATGCATATACATACATGTCTAGTAGTAGGGCTGCAATGGACCACCAGACTCACGGCTCGGGTTGGACCAGGTTTGAGTCAAAGATGGGATACATTTTTCGGACCAGCACTAAAACGTTGTCATGCCAACAGACTTTTTCCTTTATCGTTCCTTTCCCGTTTTCAGCCTTGTTGAAGTGATGTGTGGAGCCCAGAACGGAAGTTAAAACTATTCTGTAGCTCGCTGAACTGTCATGGTCTTACTGCCTCGTTATCTTCAATAAGGGTTCTGCTACCATGTGGAGAGAGAGAGAGAGAGAGAGAGAGAGAGAGAGAGAGAGAGAGAGAGAGAGAGCCCTTAACCCTCCGAGGCCATTTTTACAGTACATTGTCCGTCTGGATTTATTTTATAAAAAAAGCTTAACATAAAACATCAACCCTGGTGTCTACAGTCAAGATATGAACATCATTTTTTTCAGGACAAACTGGGTTATTAGAATATTTGGGCTGCAGTGATGTCACTTGCATGTTCAAAATGGTTGTAGGACCTTAAAGACAAATAAACAAAACGGAGCATGAATCTTCCAGATATGTATTGATATCACACACAGAGCAGTAAAACCTCTAAAACACTCCATACACTTCGGGTGACGTTGTCTTCCATATATGGGCATGCATCCCATATATGGAATCCATGACTTCCGTACACAAAGGGGAGACGACGCTAGCGGCATAAATGAGCGAAATCGCGATGAATTATGGACATAAAGTGGATAAATCTTGGATGTAACGGTATGGATTTAATGCTCAACGACCCTTAAAAATTAATTAAAAATTAAAGTTCCAGCCTCAATAGAAAATCACCTGTAGAGGCTAGAAGGACCCCAAAGGGACCTCCGTAACCGTTAACTAGTTAGCTAGAGACTTACCAATGGTTGCAGCTAAAAGCTGTTATGGTTATTACATTATTAAACTATGAATCAGAGGTGCTGTTTTTGCTTGTGGGCAACGTGGTATCACCAGCCTGTGGAGCTACGTGCTTAAACAGGACAGACACAATAGTTATGGTTGCCTTTTAAATAATCCTGCTGACATACCCCCCCCCCCGTTGGCTTCTGCACACATTACAATTTTAACAACAAGTCTTCAGTAGTACACCAATGCTTGAGAGGTTATTGGGCCGTCCAGTTTAACTCATCATACTATTGTGTTGATGGAGTTTATCGTCAAAACGTTGACGATGAAACGAACAGCTCCACCAAAACCGTCACCGCGGGAGACGGCTTTGAAAAGCAGATACCAAGTTCAAGCTAAGAAATTTACATTTTCTAACCTGGATCTGGTCTCATCGTTGAGCATCTGATTGGAAGACCTCAGGGCCTCGACAGGAGTGATGTGGAACAGCTCCGATAAATAAGAAGGCAACAATTTAAAATCTTGAGAAATACGCTTTTAATGGAGCGTGGCCAAAACAGGTGTGATGTGGTCCCGGGTTAAAAGTGGAGCTGCTGTGTTGTGGACTAACTAACCAACGGAGGGATGACTGATCTAATCAACACAGAGTTACAGTAGTCTAATCCAGACGTAAGAATGCATATATGACTCTTTCTGAGTGATTGCGCAACAGGTAAGGCTTGACCTCAGCCCAAAGTCTCAGCTGGAAGAAAGTGGTTTTAACAACAGAACTAATCTGTTTGTCAGATTTAAAAGCACTGTCAACACTCCCACCCAGATTCTTGGTAAAAGGACGAATATGGGAACCTAAAGAGCATCTACACAGGCACTAAAATGTTCAGCACAACCAAACACAACAATGTCAGTCTTATTGTCACTGAGACGGAGAAGATTCTGATCAACCATATGTTCAGATCCCTCAGGCAGTTCAGCAAAGGCTGAAGTGTGTCCTCATCACTGATTTTTACAGGCAAATAGACTTTTACATCGTCTGCAAAACAGGGTTTTAGAAGGTTGTTCACTAACTCTCTCTCTCTGTCTGTCTGTTGCTATAGAAACAGAGAAGAGGAGAGGGACCAAAATGTCACCACTGTCAACACTGTGACAAATCCTTCCCAACATCTGGAACTTTAAAGATTCATCAGAGAGTTCACACTGGAGAGAATCTACACAGCTGTGATCAATGTGGGGCAGCTTTCACACTGAAGAGTAACCTAATGAAACATCAGCGCAGACACACTGGAGAGAAGCCGTACAGCTGTGATCTATGTGGTAAAGGGTTTACTCATAGTTATGACTTTAAAAGACACCAGCTCGTTCACACCAGAGAGAAGCCGTACAGCTGTGAACACTGTGGGGAAACATTTTCTCAGATTGGTAGCCTTAAATCTCACCAGCGTGTTCACACTGGAGAGAAGCCGTACAGCTGTGATATACAGTTGTGGTCAAAAGTGTACATACACTTGTAGAAAATCACAATGTTATGGCTGTCTTGAGTCTTCAATAAGTTCTACAACTCTTATTTTTCTGTGATAGAGTGATTGGAACACATACATGTTTGTCACAAAAAACAGTCATAAAGTTTGGTTCTTTCATAAATTTATTATGGGTCTGCTGAAAATGTCACCAAATCTGCTGGGTCAAAAATATACATACAGCAACATTAGTATTTGGTTACATGTCCCTTGGCCATTTTCACGGCAACTAGGCGCTTTTGGTAGCCATCCACAAGGTCCTGGCAAGCTTCAGGTTGAATGTTTGACCACTCTTCTTGACAGAATTGGTGCAGTTCAGCTAAATTTGATGGTTTTCTTGCATGAACCTGTTTCTTTAGCACTGTCCACATGTTCTCAATGGGGTTTAAGTCAGGACTTTGGGAAGGCCATTCTAAAACCTTAATTCTAGCCTGGTTTAGCCATTCCTTTACCACTTTTGATGTGTGTTTTGGGTCATTGTCTTGTTGGAACACCCAACTGCGCCAAGACCCAACCTTCGGCTGATGGTTTTAAGTTTTCCTGCAGAATTTGGAGGTAATCCTCCTTCTTCATTATCCCATTTACTTTCTGCAAAGAACCAGTTCCACTGGCAGCAAAACATCCCCAGATATAATACTACCACCACCATGCTTGACAGTAGGCATGGTGTTCCTGGGATTAAAGGCCTCACCTTTTCTCCTCCAAACATATTGCTGGGTGCTGTGGCCAAACAGCTCAATTTTGTTTCGCCTGACCAGAGAACTTTCCTCCAGAAGGTTTTATCTTTGTCCATGTGATCAGCAGCAAACTTCAGCCGAGTCTTAAGGTGCCTTTTCTGGAGCAAGGGCTTTTCTTGCACGGCAGCCTCTCAGTCCATGGCGATGTAAAACACGCTTGACTGTGGAGACTGACACCTGTGTTCCATCAGCTTCCAAATCCTTGCAGACCTGCTTCTTGGTGATTCTTGGTTGACTCTTGACCATCCTGACCAATCTCCTCTCGGCAGCATGTGATAGCTTGCGTTTTCTTCCTGATCGTGGCAGTGACACAACTGTTCCATGCACTTTATACTTGCGTATAAGTGTCTGCACAGTTGCTCTTGGGACCTGTAGCTGCTTTGAAATGGCTCCAAGTGACTTCCCTGACTTGTTCAAGTCAATAATTCGCTTTTTCAGATCCACACTGAGTTCCTTTGACTTTCCCATTGTAGCTTTTGTAGCTGAGTCTAATCACTGGGTCAAATGAGCCCTATTTAAATGGGCTCATGAGAAGTCAACAGCTGTAGTCAATCAGAATCACTTAGAAGAAGTGAAGAGGCCATGACATGAAGCTAATTTGATTGACACAACTCGCTACATCACCAAAATTGACATATTTTGTTGCTGTATGTATATTTTTGACCCAGCAGATTTGGTGACATTTTCAGCAGACCCATAATAAATTTATGAAAGAACCAAACTTTATGACTGTTTTTTGTGACAAACATGTATGTGTTCCGATCACTCTATCACAGAAAAATAAGAGTTGTAGAACTTATTGAAGACTCAAGACAGCCATAACATTGTGATTTTCTACAAGTGTATGTACACTTTTGACCACAACTGTAGTATATCAACAAAATACTACAGGGCATTATAAAAAAGTATAGGCTAAAGTTTACATATACATTTTATATTGTTATCTTATATTTCTTATATATAGATTTTTTTTTTGTGTCGACACTGAAAAGGGATTGCTCCAATTTCATTGCACAGGTACTGTGTACTTGTGTATAATGACAATAAAGGCATTTTATTCTATTCTATTCATAAGGGTACTGTATGTTTCTAACTGTGATCTTTTTACTTCAGGATGACTGTGGAAATAGAAACGGCACCTTCTCTGTCAGAGCGGAGAGTGTCCCCTGCTGTGATGAGGCGCTTACCTGCTCTCGCTCTATCGTCCTCGACCTTAAGGTGGATGACTGTTTCTGGGATTCACATTTTTCTTCACTTATACCCTGAGCTATTGTCCACATGTTTAACATTGATCTTACTGTCATCATACTGTAATATCCAATCATCTATTCACTTATTTTCATCAAATTGCTTCACACACTTACATACTCAGATCATTCTGTTATCATTATAGAATAAATATATGCTGGATTTTATGACAGATCAGTAGAATCAATAAAGTCTGGTAACTTCTTCCTTAATAATTAAAAAAAAGATTTTGTCACAATGAGTTGTACCTGTGCTGTTCTAAAAGGACGAGGTCACCCTGACACTGAGTGACATGAAGGTGACCACACGCCATCATGAAGGCTGGACTCTGCAGGGCCATTCACTTTACTCCACACACACTGTAGGACTCTACATCATAATCTCAGTGCCAAGCAGAGGGATAACGCTCATCTGGGACAAACACACCCGGATCACCATAGAGCTGCATGAAAACTGGAGGGTAAGTGATTTTTAAAATGTAGTGGTTAATGTCTCACTTGTGATTACACACTTTGATCATCAGTATAAATTAATATTAAATTAAATCCACATTTTTATACAAGTGCTTAATGTCTTTTTGCTTGAAAATGTCCAACTTTGGCAGTATCAGAAAACATTATGTTTCAGCATTGACCACCGCTGATAGATCCATCCAGTCAGCACTTCCTTTTTTATTTGAAGTGTAATTTTGTAACTTTTTAACCATCTCTCCTGCAGAACAGAGTGTGTGGCCTTTGTGGGAATTTTGACTTCAACGAGATGAATGACGTACAGATAAGTGGCTCAGCAGGTATATAGGTCTTCTCTTTGTTTTATGCCGGACTTTTACTTTAGTCATGGTGGTCAAAATAACACGATAACTTATTGTTTTAGTGGTGTCCAGTCCCCTGGCATTTGGCAACAGCTGGAAAGCCGCCACACCCCTTGCTCTGATGTGACCACTGAGATATTTCCATGTGAACGCAACTCTTACTGCTTAGCCTGGGCCCAGCGGCGCTGTATGATCATTACAGGAGACACATTCAATGATTGCCACTTAAAGGTATGCATTTTACATATTTATCATTCTTCCAACACATACAGTAATACCCTTTATAGAGAGCCCTTAATGTCTATTTTGGGTATTTTACAATCCCAGGTGGAGCCAGATCCCTACTACCAAGCCTGTGTGCAGGAGTCCTGCTCCTGTGAGTTTGAAGGGAAATTTTTGGGCTTCTGCACAGCTGTGGCAGCCTATGCAGAGGCCTGCAGCAACCAGGATGTGTGTGTAAAATGGAGAACACCTGATTTGTGCCGTAAGTTAAGACCCCCCCCCAACTATTAAAGCCATATTTTTTCAGGAGGGAGGTAACAGTAATGTGACATTTAATAACAATTTTAAACTAAAATCCTTAAGAAGAACATAGATTAGATCAGAAGTAGTCACTTGAGTCTGAAAATTGTCACATCACAAGGCAAAATTCACTTTTTTAGAGGGCTATGCTAAGAATGGTAAAGATGCAACACCTCTCTGTTAAGTTGACTTTTCTGCTCAAGATTTCAATAACTTGACACATACAGTAAATTTCAGTCAGACAATTTGAAAGTAAATATCAAAATATCTTTTCACTAGTATTTCACATAATTTATATGCTTTTACATGATGTTTTATTAATATTAAAATATTTCTTGGTCATTATGCAGAGGACTGACACTGTGCAAGAAACAAAAATAAATCGATATAGCCAGCAATTCATATGATGAAAAGTCTGCCAGTTGTTATTGGATGTTTGTAAAACATAAACTATAACAATTTAACAAGTCAATTTCGCAATTTAAACCTTAGCGGTCTACTGTGACTTCTACAACGAGCAAGGTCAGTGTAGCTGGCACTATGAAGCTTGTGGTGAGATGCTAACCTGCGGCAAAGACAACAACATCAAACACAAGCTGGAAGGTAATCAGACTTTTCAGTTGTATTTAAATATAAGAACATATCTTAATTTTTAGTCATTTAAATTTAATAAAAATGAAAAGTGAAAATAATGTCCTAATGTAACTTAGTTTGGGTCTAATTCTGGCAGTATTGAACACAGATCTGGCATTTAAGTGAAATCCTGGGAAATCAATTGAGTGTTTTTTTTTCTAGTCAGTGTTTGCAGCCATAAAGAACACATTTTGTTTATTCTTGAAAAAGGTTGCTACCCCAGATGTTCAAGGGAAGTGCCATACTATGATGAAAATACTAGTGAATGCACTAAATTGAGCAACTGCACCTGTTATTTTAATGACACTGTCATTCAGCCTGGGGCAGCGGTGATGATACAGTCTATGAAGTGGTAAGTTAGGCCATTCATAATGTATATACAGTATGTCTAAAGATGTTTTTTTTCATTGTAACCAATATGAAAAAATATAATTTTAGAAAATTACTGGTACATTGACAACTGGATATTTCTGACTCTCTTATGTTATACTTGTTAGCCGCTGTGAAAATGGAACAATAAACTGTCGTAAGTATGAATTATTCCTCTACATTTACTATTGCATGTGTCTGTTGCCGGGCAAAATAAAAAATGGGTTTTGTGGCAATTAGGTTTTTAAATGTTTTAGATGACAGTATATTATGTATCTGCACAGAACCTGTTTTAAAAACACCTAACCTTAATTCCACCTTTACTCCAACAGCACCTCCACCCACCACTACACCTACCACCACTTCTACGTCTACCACTCCTACCACAACTGCTTCAACGACCATGTTTTCCACCACCTCTACAGCAATGACGGCCATTACCAATGTCTCAACTACTGCTGAAAAATGGCCAACTCGGCTTTCCACCTCCTCTGTACCAGCAGCATCAACTGCTTCAACGACCACTGAAACAACCATATTTTCCACCACCTCTACACCAACACCTACAGCTGAAACACGGTTAAGTACGACCCCCACCCTCTCTACACCAATGACGGCCATTACCAATGTCTCAACTTCTACTGAAAAATGGTCAACTGGGCTTTCCGCCTCTTCTGTGCCAGCAACTACAACTACTTCAACTACTGAAACAACCATGTTTTCTACCATCACTACACCAACAACTACAGCTGAAACTCGGTTGACAACGCCTCCGACCACATCTACACCAAAGACAATGATCACCAATGTCTCAACTTCTACTGAAAAATGGTCAACTGGGCTTTCCACCTCTTCTGTGCCAGCAACTACAACTGCTTCAACAACCACTGTAGCCCCAGTAACCCCTACAGAAGTGACAAACCCAACAGGAACCACCACTAGCTCGAGCACCACACCATCTACAACTAGAATGAGCACTACTACTTCAATGACAACTGCTGCCTCAACAGATTCACAGCCCACAGAGACAGTTATAACAACGGATACCAGCATATTTCAACCAACGTCAAAACAGCCAACAGCAACGACACTTCAATCAAAAACCACCTATGAAACCAATGCTACATCTACTGAAACCTCAGGTAAGACTGAAGTAACTAAAACACTGAACCCTCCCACAACCTTCCCAGAAACAACAAAGTTTCATTCAGTGACATCCACATATACCATGGGTCCACCAACAACACATATCACTGAGATGTCAACAATGGAAGAATTTACAAATGGGACTACTACCACTGAACGGACAACCTCTGAAGAAGCTAGCACGATGATGACACAGTATACATTGTACACTTCCACTCCACCAGTGTGTAAGTGTAAAGACCTGAAGAGGAGAGAAGAGTGGAATTGTGGTGAGACATGGACAGAGGACTGCTTTCATAAAAGCTGTACAGATGGGAAGATAGAGTTGACTTCGGTTGTGTGTCCAGAGTCTACAATTCCAAACTGCCCCAGAGACCAGGTCACAAGAGTCTCAGATGGATGCTGTGAAACATGGAAGTGTGACTGTAAGTGTATCCTTGTTGTCTCTGCCACTGCTCTTGTCGACCCTCATTTATCCCTTCTTTTTTATGTTTAATATTTGCCTCTACATAGCTACTGAATATCTGAGTGTTTATTGTGTGTGGTTAGGCAGGGTATTTTATTTTAGAGCTCAAAGTGTTGCAAGAGCCTCAAGTAATCTTGCTCCCAATTCCCTTAAACCAGTCCGCACTGACGTATCTCCTAACACCACCCTTTGTGGAGCTTTACTTGGGGACATTGGTGCTTTGAACTAAATGCTAACATCAGCCTGCTGATGCTAAGATGCTGACATAGACAACGTTAAGATGCTAATTTTTAGCAGGTAATGTTTACTATGGTCACCATCTTTGTTTAGAGTGTTAACTTTTGCCACTCAGCTGGGGCTGATGGAAATGTTTCGCAGTATTGGATAATGCTGTTTTGGACAAATGTAAAATTTGATCAGATGATGGTACTAGAGACAAAGTAAGGGATCACCAAAGTCATTACAATTAATGCTTTGGGAAACATGAATGTACAGTATATACTAAATTTAATGGCAATCCATTCAATAGTTATAAGATATTTTAGTCCTGACAAAAGTGGTGAATTTACCGACCAACAAAGGCCATCCCTAGAGCCATGCTGCTGACGTGGCTAATCCTTTTTTTTATTTTCTTTTTTATAAATAAATAGATTTCTTGTTTTCTGTCCATACCTACTAAAATCACCTCTTACCCTCCCTAGGTCGCTGTGAGCTCTATGGAGATCCCCACTACATCTCTTTCCAAGGTGTAACCTTTGATTTCCTGGACGATTGCACCTACATCCTGGTGGAGGAGCAGTCCCCACGTCATAATCTGACCATTGCTGTGGACAACTTCTACTGTGTGCAGGGTCTCCAAGGCTCCTGTGCTAAAGGCATCATCCTGAAATATCAGAACAACATAGCTGCACTCAGTATCCTTCCTGATATGTTTGAAGTGCAGGTAGGATACAATAAAACTGTATTTATTTATAGCATGTTATGCCACCTTGCCAAACAATATCTTATTTATATTATTTGGCTATAAAGTTACTGATAATCATTTTCTTTGATAAAGAATGTTTTTCAACTCTTTTCCACTATTTACGAATATTATATTCTATTGAAAGAATGAGCAAGTTGGTTTGCTATTGATCTAATCTGCCCTAGGCCACTCTGAACAACGTAACCATTGAGCCCCCATATGAGGAGCATGGGTTGAGGTTTGAGACCACAGGGTTCATAGTGTCAATCTCCATCCCAGAGGTCCGCTCTTATGTCTCCCTCAGTCCCTGGTATACCCTGGTGGTCAGTCTGGCTATGGAGCACTTCCTCAACAACACCCAAGGACAATGTGGTGGGTAATGGATTAAAAGGGATGGTGCATGTGTGTGGTGAAGGTCATATTGTATATCCATTTTAACAGTAGGTGTTTGTGTGTAGAGTGAATTTTCGGTTAATGCAAAAACATCACAGCTTATTGGAAATTTTGTTTTGTGTCTGTCATTTATTTCAACAGTAGTCAACATGCTGCTTATAGGGCTTATAGGCTAAAAAAAAGCCAAACACAAAGTATGTGTAGTTTAAAGCTGTGTCAAACATTTCCTGATCACTAGAGGGCAGAAAGAAACACTAATCCCAAAGAAACTTATCTGACCCAATTTGCTTTCTCACATTTTACCCCTACTTTTTTTTCACCAGCCACTTTCTGTTGTTTTTTAGATAGCATCAATGCTGCTTGTTTGAGGGTTGTTTGCTGGAATGTCTGCATACAGTTTATATGGTCGACATGTGGGCCAGAGAAACATAGCAATGTGCTAAATGTGGCTGAAAGCTGTATAGAGTGTTTATGGCAATTCAAATGTATAAGTCTATTATAGTCATCAGATTGCAGCTCTCCATCTTCTCTCCAGGTGTATGTGGTGGTGGATCATGTATCCGTAAAGGAGGGCAGATCGAGGATGATAGCTGCTGTGATAAGACAGCCTATGACTGGGTGTACGCTGACCCTCTGAAGCCAGCCTGTGCTTCTGCACCAAGGGACAGACCTTGTCATGGACCAACAATCATACCCACTCCAACCCCTGCCCTGCGAGCCCACTATGCGACCTGCTACACCACCCGTAAGCTACACACACCTCTTTAGGGAATTGGTGGGAGAATTGAGAATTAGTGTGTTTGCTCACACACTATATCATGAAAGAACAAATCTTCATCTTTCCTTAAGAGCTACTTCTGTGACTAATGCAGACACATAGTAGCAACCACCCAGAGTCACCCCAGCTTAACAACCTCCAAGCAACCACTTAGTAGTGACCTAGCAACCACCTAGTACCACCCTAGAAAACATTTGCTTTGTTTTGTTTCTTTTATTGTCAATGGTGTTAAACCTTGGCTGTCTGTCTTTCTGTGTATGTTTTGAGTTGTTGTATGTTGCATATTGGTACATTCTTTAACTACTAACTTGCAATCTATCCTATTCTGTTTCCTCAGAGTCTTTTCAAATTGCAGCCGGTATGTGAATCTGAACTCTAAAAAGAAGAACTGTGAGTTTGATTCATGCAGAAATGGTCCTTGCTCTTCACTAGAACAAGCTGCTGATGAATGCAAGAAGGCAGGTTTCTGTATTGACTGGAGAGAACTGACTGATGGAGGCTGTAGTACGTATCTTTTAATGTTTTTGCACACATTTGTGTTTTATGGACCTGTAACAATGTTTTGATTAAACATGTAAATGATAACATGCTCTTGTTCATGTTTCAGATGTGACATGTCCAAAAGGATTGGTTTACAGAGAATGTCATAACAAGCTGGATGACTTCTGCAATGGAGGGTTTGCAAAGTTTACTTATTCTAAATAACACCCTTACAGTTGTTTCGCACCTTATTAAATCCAAAATGTTCCCCTGTCAAGAGTTCCACCATTTCTATTTGTCTTCTGTTTTGGCTATGCAGGAGACAATATCCAGGAGCCTCCTCGAGAAAACGAGGCAGGCTGTTTTTGTCCCAGCGACCTCATCAGGGCAGGAAATCACTCTCACATCTGTGTGCCTCACTGTGCCTGTGAGTAACATGGCCTATAAGGCTGACACTCACACCTAGACATATGTTGTCATAACTAGTGTTAATGTAGAGTTTGTGGCTCTTCCATCAGATTGTAAAGGACCACTCGGTGAGCCCATGCTAGTGAGTATCTTTGTCTCATCAGCACGGAAATAGTAAAATCTCTGACTCTAGATTGGATTCTAGATTGAAAAAGTATTTCTATACTTGTCTTCCAGCCTGGTGAGGTATGGCAGTCTGGCTGTCATATGTGTACATGCAACAACCAGACTCGTACAGAGAAGTGTGTTCCAAAACTTCCTGAGCCAGCTCCCCTGTGTGGCCCCAATGCTGTACTGGTAAACACCTCTTGCTGTGGTGATGAGATTTGTGGTAAGCACTGGCACATCATAATACTTTACAATAATTTGTTTAATCTCAGAGACTTTCCTTTCCTTATGCGATTCCACCACCATTCATTTTTCAGTTGAGAAGACATGCAGTTATAATGGACAAACATACAAGGTATGTTGTGTCTAATCTTATGACAGTAAAGGCAGGTGTTTCTTCTCCCTTAGAGGGGAAAAACACATGTTTGGAATTGAATCATTGTACTGTTGTGTCTGGTCATAATATCTGTCATTGTGTGTGTAGGTTGGAGACAGATGGACGGATGCAGCCCATCCCTGTATGTCATATAATTGCAGCAAAGAGGGTATTCAGACTGGGACTAGAGTCTGTCCCACAGTAGAGTGTCAGGAGGTACTGCACACCCCCTGCTGTTGCTTAAAACTCATAAACGTAACCTCTTACAAGCCTTAACTTGGTGTGGGAAAACTCATTTTTGCTAGACATACATAATGAAATGTAAAAATGTAAGGGGCTAGTTAACCATGTGAAAAAAGATTTTTTTTAAACAAAAGCTGATACACTAGAACCAAGCCATAGTTAAATGTGTAAAGAATAACAAACGTTTAACATTGACCTGTTATGATCTATTCCCCAGGAGGACAGAATTTGGGATGATCAACACTGCTGCTTTACATGTAAGTCAGTCTTAACTTGATACGTAGGAAAACATCTTCACATTTTCCTAAGTGTTTTGCTCCCACATATCACATTGCCTCCCGTAATACTTTCCCCTGTCTTCAGGTAACCAGAGGTGTGCTCCGAAGGTGACCAGTATCATGGTTACCGTAGACAACTGTATCAGCGTCGTGCAGATACCTGTGTGTCAGGGCCAATGTGTGTCTAAGCCCAGGTAAGAAGTACACCTGTCACTTATGAATAGCAAGACTTATGGCACAGCCAATTAACACATGTTGAGGTTTTTAGTGGTCATGTTGAGGACCTACTGTGTCCCCCTTCAGTCCCATGTGGATTTTAGAGACTTCCCTGATTGTGAACCCTGGTTGAGGACACAATACCACATCTCTATTCCTGCCTCTGTCTGTCTCGCTTCCTCTCTCTCCTCCATCTTCCCTCTCTACTCCACCTGTGCCTTGGCTCAGCATTTCCTTAATTTTAACCACATATCTGGAACAACTTCTCAGAAAACAGCAGGTCCACCGCAACTCTCAGTTCTCTTAAATCAAGGCTGAAGACCTTTCTTTTTGATGTCGCCTTTCTTTAATTTCTTACACTGCACTGTCACTTTTATTCTCGTATTTTATCTGTTTTAAGTTTTTCTTTGTTTTGAATTGCTCTGTAATGTTTTGTGTAAAGCACTTTGCTGAAATGTGCTATATAAATAAAACTGCCTTGCCATGCCTTGTTGAAATTACAATAACACATCTTGTTGTGTGTCTCCCCCGCGCCTTGGCTCATTGCAACAGTGTCGTGTTACACGGTGAGCTGCAGGTGGAGCAGAAGTGCACATGCTGTCAGGAGTTGAGCTCAGAGAAGATACCAGTGACTCTGCAGTGCTTTGACCGCACGATCAAACACTACACCTACAAGCACATCACCAGCTGTGAGTGCCGAGCCTGCAGCACACTGAGCTGAAAAGTACTGACAGCTCAGACTGGAGGTATCCTTCAGACTTCCAAATCAAAATCTAATGTATTCAAATTTGATGGATTACTAATCAAAAATCCCTCCAACTGAACATATTTTCTTTTCTGTATTGAAAGCGATTACTGAATCTGTTTTCTATCAAATAAACCAAATATGCATATACGTATGGATCTTATTTCGGTGTAGTATTAAACCCAACTTGGATCTGCTTTAATAATAACATTTTGTAATGTATCCTTCCAAATCAAATGTATTCAATTTCAATGAAAAATCCATCAGTCCTCCATAGGGGTGGGGAAAAAAATTGATTCTTAGATGCATCGCGATTCTGTCTAGAAAAATGTGATGCTCAATTCTGATGTTAATTATGGATTATTAAAAAGATTGTGTGTGACAAATACTTTATATGTATATGTATATGTAATACTCATATGTATTTTTTTT
The DNA here is from genome assembly GCA_013375575.1 of Percina caprodes. Lineage (NCBI taxonomy): Eukaryota > Metazoa > Chordata > Actinopteri > Perciformes > Percidae > Percina > Percina caprodes. The sequence goes on from JABXJD010000416.1 coordinate 434,144, forward strand.
AATCAGGCATGGAAATGTACATTAAAAAAATTGTTGCATCGAGATGCATCAATAATCGGTTTAGAATCTAAACGAATCATAAGGTGCCCGGAGATTCCCACCCCTAGTCCTCCAACAGAAGCAATTACTGAATCTGTTTTCTATCCAATAACATCACCAAAGTTTGTAGCATGCATCTTCTTTCGGAGTAGTATTAAACCCAACTTGGACCTGGTTTTAACGTCTGTCCTGAGTGATCGAACCAATGCCCTGAGTGGACTGCTCAAATTGAGGGTAAAATTCTCAAAGAAAAATGTATGTTGCTTATGAGGTGGAACTTCTGGGCAAACCAGTTGACAGGTAATAGATAGTTGCAGTTTCCCTATGTTAGCCCATAACTTCAATGGTAGACCTAGCACGGCTAAATTGTGCTTTTCTTTATCAGGTCAATCATTAATTTCAATATATTTTTGAATTACAACCACAACACAGTTAACGGTCAACTGGTATACATCTTGACAATGTGCCATTACAGATAAAATATGTTTCAAATGAGAAGACACTCATCAGAATGAATTCAAACTTCTCTGATGCTGGGTAGATGCTAGATCACACCTGATACCTGTCATAGTACAGGCGTCAACACTTGGGCATCAACACTATTCAAAAGACGTTACTGCAGTGTCTCTGGCTCGCTTGGTTGCCAGTGTTGTTGATAATTGCTTCCAAATTCGGATGGCGCACTAATGGCGCTTTCTAGTACCAGCTCTATTCTACTCTGCTCGACTCGACTCGGCCGCGGTGCCCCATCCTCTATTTTCCATTGCAGATTTAGGACCGCCTCATGCCTGAGGCGAGTGTGGCTGGTCGTCATAGCGACGCCGCAGGAAACTGCCCTGACCTTTTGTTTCAAAAGAAGCTGGAGGCAGCAAAAAAAAAACACCGTTGGCTAAACTATTTAAAACACCCCAATCTGTCGCCAGCAATGATGAGGTGATTAGTGACGATTGTCTCTGACCGATCAGCAGTCTGCAGGTTTTCACATCACCTTTTGGTATTGCCTCAGCTCGCTTGGAATCTCGACTGAGGTGGTACGAAAAAGTCCCTGTTTCAGGGACTTTTTTTAGTAGTGGAAAACCAAAAGGCGAGTAGAGGCGGGTCGAGCAGGTACCATCTAATGGAAAAATGCCATAACAGTGACCATTACCACATGAATAGATGATAATGGCCTTCTGAACCTATTATTAGGTGTAGCAGGCCTCTGCTAACCCATATCTCTGAGGCTGGTAACGGCTATTCAATGGAGCGGAAAAAAAATGAAAAAAATAAACTATTATCAATCAAAGTAAGCAAAAAAAATATTTTTGTAGTTTGTACAGTTGAACTGTAAATTTGCTAAATTCTCCATGGCATTACTGCAATGAAAATATGAAAAAAAACAAAGTCCAAAATCCAAAAAGTCCAATAACCAAAAACAGGAACACAGAAGCTGCAGGGGAGATACAAACAAACAGACACGAAGACTGAAACACACTTACAGGAACAAACACAAAATGATCTGACAAAGGACAAAGGGTAACACACAGGGTAACACACAGGGTAACACACAGGGTAACAAGGTAACAGAGGCAAGTGATACAAGGGCTGGGAAACAGGTGAACAGCATCAGGTAATCACAGGGGCGGACCAAAAGACAGGAAGTAAAACCAAGACAAGGCTAGACAGAAAACCAGACTATCAAAATAAAACAGAAAACAGGGCAAAATACAAAACGAGACAGAACAGACTATAACAATGAGACGAGATAATACAAAACCAAAAAACAGAAGAAACTACAGGACAGAATACACAACAAAATACCAAAACCATAACAAAGCCATTGTTAAGGGCCATTATTGAACAGGAAGACTTTGATTAGGCCTCGGGAACACCCAGCCTTACAAAAGCTGAATTTCTCCAGGAGAGGAAAAGCATTTCAGTCTTTGAAAACAAAACTAACAGAGACAGCAGGCTGGTAAAATAAGCTTTGGACAGCTTCACGCTGCGGCTGTTTGTTGTGCATACAAAAGGATGGACATTAGGGAAGCTTATGATGTTCACAGAGGAGGATGTGTGAGTGTGCACAGACTGTGAATGTTAGTGTGTGTTGATTCTCTGGGTTGGCATTAGCCATCAGTCCATAGGGTATTTCTTGGGAACTGGAGGGTGTAAGGTTTACCGAGTTTCACCAAGTACGGTGGTGGACTGGAGGTGCTGTCCATGGGGCAGCCCCGAACTCTGACATCTCTCCGTTAGTGCATATCTAGGTCCTGAGCATGTGTGTGTATTTCGATCTGTGTGTGTTGTGTTTAACTGTAACAGCAGAGTGTAAAAATTGAATTGATAAAGTATGTTTTCTACTTCTTCTGAACATCCCGGTGCTGGTCAGACCAACAGCTTGCTGGGCATCACTTAACCGGAGCAGGGTTTCTGTGTAGGGGCGTGTCGGTGTGTGTGTGGGTGCTGGATGGGTTGGAGAGCTTTTTATTTACATGGTCAACAAGTTGACACGAGAAGCTGGGTTACTGATTAAAGATTGCTTCTTGTAAGACTTCAACCACAAAGTCCTGCCAGGTACTACTGCTACTTTACCACTGCAGCATCTCAGGTAAATACTTTTTCTGTTTTTATTCTTCTTACTCTACACTGATGGCTTTTTTAAGATGCACTGAGGAAATATTGTACTAGTTACCTGTGTAACTTACTGGTTAATTGTCTGTGTTGTGATCAGACAACAACAATGACCAACAATGTAGATTTGGTATCAAAGTTTAAATTCTAAGCTTCCTTCCTATAAAATCACACTGCTTTACACACTGACATTGTTAACCACTTACCATATTTAACACAAAATAGAAGAAATTGTTAAGGAGGAAAGTAGTTAATTTTGAAATTTTGTATATTTTAAAGAAGTCGATGTGATGACATCAGATGAAAGCTCATAATCTTGGTGTCTCTGCAGGTCCTCTGCGGTGTGATTTTCTAATTCCTTTCTCTTGAGCACACAGCAGCATCATGAGTGTTGAGTCTATAAAAACACATGTGGCTAGCTGCTCCATCTTCAAGGTCGGTAAAATGTTACCCTCACTTAATATTTAAAATTGTTAGGGAATATCACTCAATACTTCATGTACGGCTTTAATTAAATCCACCTTTGTGATCACAAATGGATATGTGAAGTTTTAAAACCTTATTGTAAAGATTTTCTTGACCAAGTTGTCTTGGTATTTCATTTATGTGTATTATTTGTGAAAGACAAAAAGTTTTTTTATGTTTTTGCTTGCTCATGGAATGCAAACAGATTAGTTTAAAAGTATAGCAGAGTGATATCTGATAGCTCTCTCCCCTTTCATGTCTTCAGCTGTCCTGTGAAATAGAGGCCTTAAAATGCCCAAACGATAAAAAAAATATTCACACACATGGGGGCTGAATTTAAAGTCACAGAAAGAAAATCACAAATGTGCATATGGATATTCCTATGAATACAATTAAACATGCTAACTTTAAAAAATGGGGCATTTTTAGGCATTTCTTTTCACAGGACAGACGAAGACATGAAAGGAGAGAGAGAGAGAAGGGGAATGACATGCAGCAAAGGGCCACAGGTCAGAGTTGAACCTTGGCCTGCTGCGTCGAGGAGTAAACCTCTATATACGTGTGACCGCTCTACCAACTGAGCTATCCTGGCCATAAATCAGCTCACTTTTAATGCACCATTTAATTTTTTCCTTGAGTCCGTTTTCCAGCACAGCCCCTACTCGGTGATTACAATCTCTCCAATTGATCACAAAGTGGCAAATCTGTGCTCCTTGACTTTTGCAACTCTTCTTCCGATGCATGTGGCGCAAAACCAATTCGTGCCTGTGCATTTGTGCTTTCGAGGTCTGAGCAAGTGAAGCAGGCAGAGCAGGGTTTTATCGCCAGATGACGGACTCTGTACGGCTCATTTAGTGTAGCACGGAAGCTTGGTGGAATAAGCAAGCTAGCGTTAGCTTACTAGTCAGCTAGCCTCTAAAGAAATGAATTAAAATCATTTCATATTGTATTCTACAAGTTGTCAGATGAAGTACACACATCATGTACAAGCTTTCGCATTTTGCACCATACAGTTGTGGTCAAAAGTGTACATACACTTGTAGAAAATCACAATGTTATGGCTGTCTTGAGTCTTCAATAAGTTCTACAACTCTTATTTTTCTGTGATAGAGTGATCGGAACACATACATGTTTGTCACAAAAAACAGTCATAAAGTTTGGTTCTTTCATAAATTTATTATGGGTCTGCTGAAAATGTCACCAAATCTGCTGGGTCAAAAATATACATACAGCAACAAAATATGTCAATTTTGGTGATGTAGCGAGTTGTGTCAATCAAATTAGCTTCATGTCATGGCCTCTTCACTTCTTCTAAGTGATTCTGATTGACTACAGCTGTTGACTTCTCATGAGCCCATTTAAATAGGGCTCATTTGACCCAGTGATTAGACTCAGCTACAAAAGCTACAATGGGAAAGTCAAAGGAACTCAGTGTGGATCTGAAAAAGCGAATTATTGACTTGAACAAGTCAGGGAAGTCACTTGGAGCCATTTCAAAGCAGCTACAGGTCCCAAGAGCAACTGTGCAGACACTTATACGCAAGTATAAAGTGCATGGAACAGTTGTGTCACTGCCACGATCAGGAAGAAAACGCAAGCTATCACATGCTGCCGAGAGGAGATTGGTCAGGATGGTCAAGAGTCAACCAAGAATCACCAAGAAGCAGGTCTGCAAGGATTTGGAAGCTGATGGAACACAGGTGTCAGTCTCCACAGTCAAGCGTGTTTTACATCGCCATGGACTGAGAGGCTGCCGTGCAAGAAAGAAGCCCTTGCTCCAGAAAAGGCACCTTAAGACTCGGCTGAAGTTTGCTGCTGATCACATGGACAAAGATAAAACCTTCTGGAGGAAAGTTCTCTGGTCAGACGAAACAAAAATTGAGCTGTTTGGCCACAGCACCCAGCAATATGTTTGGAGGAGAAAAGGTGAGGCCTTTAATCCCAGGAACACCATGCCTACTGTCAAGCATGGTGGTGGTAGTATTATGCTCTGGGGATGTTTTGCTGCCAGTGGAACTGGTTCTTTGCAGAAAGTAAATGGGATAATGAAGAAGGAGGATTACCTCCAAATTCTGCAGGAAAACTTAAAACCATCAGCCCGAAGGTTGGGTCTTGGGCGCAGTTGGGTGTTCCAACACGACAATGACCCAAAACACACATCAAAAGTGGTAAAGGAATGGCTAAACCAGGCTAGAATTAAGGTTTTAGAATGGCCTTCCCAAAGTCCTGACTTAAACCCCATTGAGAACATGTGGACAGTGCTAAAGAAACAGGTTCATGCAAGAAAACCATCAAATTTAGCTGAACTGCACCAATTCTGTCAAGAAGAGTCGTCAAACATTCGACCTGAAGCTTGCCAGGACCTTGTGGATGGCTACCAAAAGCGCCTAGTTGCCGTGAAAATGGCCAAGGGACATGTAACCAAATACTAATGTTGCTGTATGTATATTTTTGACCCAGCAGATTTGGTGACATTTTCAGCAGACCCATAATAAATTTATGAAAGAACCAAACTTTATGACTGTTTTTTGTGACAAACATGTATGTGTTCCGATCACTCTATCACAGAAAAATAAGAGTTGTAGAACTTATTGAAGACTCAAGACAGCCATAACATTGTGATTTTCTACAAGTGTATGTACACTTTTGACCACAACTGTATTTACCTTCATATAGGCTTGGGCAATGGCTTATATTTTCAAATCAGAAAATCGTGGTTACTCAAGATCACAGATGTGTGAGTTTGACAGGCTGGCTACATAAAACACGTAATTGGACATAATTATGCATATGTGGAGCAGGTTCCACTTTAGTCATTAAACCGCCTCCTGCTTGGCTGACGTGCAGCGGTAAGCTGATAGCATATTGCTCTGGTAGCTCAACGCAGTTGCTTTTGTCATATTCTTCATTACAGCGGCTAATTATCCGCTTTACATTTAACCTTCGCTAGCACTTACAGCTCTCTTTATCTTTCAGTGACTTTCTCGGTAATCCCCCAGTTGTTTATAAGCTTTTAACTCTGTTTGCTACTATAGTATATAAATGAAACGTAACCAGTTCTAATGTACTTTACTTTCAGGATGACATTCTTGGGGTTGATTACTGGACTCTACTGCCTTTCCAACATGCTCTGGGGAGGCGTCTACCGCACAGTTGTCAAGAGACAGAAGAAGTTAACATTGAGGAATCAGGCGAAAGAAAATGGACTAGAGGGTAACACAGTGGACAATGGACATGCCTGCATCAGCATTGGCAAAAACAAAGAAGATGCAGATAATGAGAGCACTATTTAAGGTGTTTGGGGAAGGCAACACCATTGTAATGCAGGTGAACAACGCAGATTCTCTGTTGCCGAAGTACTGTGCTGCATCCATAGTGGACCAAATGTGGTAATGGTACAGTGTCAGCACTCTATTGTCTTCGAGCAGTACACGTCTTTTATTTTTTACAAAGATATCATGCTGAAAATATCAACTGCTGTTTGTTTACTTTAAAGGTCAAAGCTTAGTTTTACTAGGAACACCAATCAAATGACATTCAATTATATGTAATCCACTTCTGCACAAAAACATAAACTTAGAGGTCATTTTTAGCTCTACTTTAAAACAATCAAGAAAAAAAAAGGGCGCTGTTCACAAATTCCAAAATGTTAGTGGAAGTGAGAAGACATTTGTAAAATATCTGGAAAACGTTTGGCTTTTGAGCTTGTGTCCACCATTTATACCTTAATAGCATTAGGTAAGGTAAAGATAGAATTGTGTCATCCTACAGCTTTAAAGTGATTTATGTGTGACAGTTTAGTATCAGGCTGCAATGTAATCCTATTGGACAGGGGGGGACCGTCAATGTATGTTCCCTAAAAGTGTTTGTTTTTGCCACTGAAATTGTTGTTATATGTGTCTGACTATATTATGGAAAGGAACTACAGAGAAACAAGACTTTTTATTTACCTTTTTCTTTACCTCTTTACCTTTATGTCTGTGTCTATGTTGGAAAAAGTCAAAAAGCCACCAGCTAAAAGACCCAGCTTTCTTTACTGGAGTTTGTGAAGACCACCAGTGCCAAATGGACAGTATTGGACTTACTTTAACTGGTTGCCAAAAACAAGACTCCAGGTAATGTTCTATTAAAGTCTGCTAAATGTAAGTGGGCAACTGCTTGCTTACCCATTAGCCATAGCCTTTTAAGGAAATAATGTTTTTTTTTAAATGTCAGGACTGTCTGTTTGTGTTAGTGCTCTTCTGTCTCCTAGTGGTCAAAATATATAAATGTAGCTTTAAGACACTAAAATATAATTGCAAAAAAATATATAAAAGGGAAATATAATTGCAAAAAAATATATAAAGGGTTTGTGCCCAAATGACACTCAATAAGACTTACCTTAAAATTAAAGCATATATATGTACATATGTATATATACATATGTCGATACATATGTCGATAGATATGTCTATACATATGTCTATATATATATATATATATATGTCTATATATATATATATATATATATATATATATATATGTGTGTGTGTGTGTATATATATATATGTGTGTGTGTGTATATATATATATATATATATATATATATATATACATGTGTGTGTGTGTATATATATATATATATATATAGTATATATATATATACACACACACATATATATATATATATATATATATATATATATATATATATATATATATATATATATGTGTGTGTGTGTGTGTGTGTGTGTGTGTGTGTGTGTGTGTGTGTGTGTATAGGCCTTTTGAACATATGCTTGTGATTCGAAAGGCAGGCATGATAATGTTGCTCCTTGTCTGCTGGATGTGTAAATTGCTAACACATTAGCCAATAGCCTTTTTTAGGCTATAGCGATTTAACCATGCCATTCTCCCAGATACACAAGTTGACTCTGAGGATGTAAGTAGAATACTCCCCCTCTGGCCACCTGGCAATAAACATGTTAGTGGAAACTAAAAATACAAGTAGGAACCTGAAAATGTGTATAATATGGAACCTTTAACTGTCAATGCAATATGATAAGCTGGAAATGCTTTAAAACAAGATGCATTTTTTTTTTATCTCTGTTTAGTTACCAATAATTACCAATTCATGTTTAATCTGAAAATGTAGTTTGTGTGGCTGCTACTGCACCACTTGATCAATAAGAGAGATAAGCTACTACAAATCAATTTTATTTAGAAAACAAAGACACTATTGAGAAGTAATGTTAGTTAAAAGAATAAATAGAACAACATACATTTAACATTTAGCTTTTGTGATTTATTCACCAGGACACAATTTTGGGAAGATCCACGTTGGTCCTTTACATGTAAGTCATGTCAAAATCTAAAATATTGAAGGCATTTACAATATCAGTTTGTATAAGTTTGACGTATCAGTTCCAACAAAAATGTATTAATATTTTCTTTGCTGTTTTGCTCCCACCCATCACATTGCCTCCCGTAATACTTTCCCCTGTCTTCAGGTAACCAGAGGTGTGCTCCGAAGGTGACCAGTATCATGGTTACCGTAGACAACTGTACCAGCGTCATGCAGATACCTGTGTGTCAGGGCCAATGTGTGTCTCGGCCCAGGTAAGAAGTACACCTGTCACTTATGAATAGCAAGACTTATGGCACAGCCAATTAACACATGTTGAGGTTTTTAGTGGCCATGCTTGTTTTCTTCAGTCCTGTATGAATTTGAGAGACTTTTCTTTATTTTAACTTCTATGTAAATTCTAATAACACATCTCGTCTCTCTCTGTCGTGTTACACGGTGAGCTGCAGGTGGAGCAGAAGTGCACATGCTGTCAGGAGTTGAGCTCAGAGAAGATACCAGTGACTCTGCAGTGCTTTGACCGCACGATCAAACACTACACCTACAAGCACATCACCAGCTGTGAGTGCCGAGCCTGCAGCACACTGAGCTGAAAAGTACTGACAGCTCAGACTGGAGGTATCCTTCAGACTTCCAAATCAAAATCTAATGTATTCAAATTTGATGGATTACTAATCAAAAATCCCTCCAACTGAACATATTTTCTTTTCTGTATTGAAAGCAATTACTGAATCTGTTTTCTATCAAATAAACCAAATATGCATATACGTATGGATCTTCTTTCGATGTAGCATTAAACCCAACTTTGATCTGGTTTAAACATCCATCCTGAGTCATACGATCACAGGTGGGGAACTCAAATTAAGGGTCAATTTCACATTAAGAAAAAAGTATTTTACTCATGATGAGTTGGAACTTCGGGGTAACCTAGTTGAAAGGTAACATGGTTGACAATCTCCCAATTTTAGCCCATAACTTTAATGGTAGACCTAGCATGGCTTACTTTTCTTGTAAGGCAAACCATAGCAATGTACCCAACATAGTTAACAATTAATATACACCTTGATAATTGAAAATGTTATTTTTAAATTGAGAGGACATTCATTAGAATGTCTTCAAAATGGCCACCATTGAAAGAAATGAAGCTCAAGTCAAATGTTTTCAGGTAGACTTCTAGTAACTTTAATCACCTCTCTCTTCTCTAATTGATCAGCTGGGTGGAGGCGGTCACTCTTTAGTTAAACCAATAAGAATAAGCCAGGAACTTCACGAGCCAATCACAGCATTACATCTCTGCTGTAAATCTGTTTCTCTCTCTGCTGCGGTCAGTTGGGGAGGGGGGGGGGGGGGATATGTTTTGTTTCTCTACCCATTTAAAACATTTTATAACGATGGAGTCTAATCTCCAAAGACTGTACTTTTCATACTATGCATATGTACAATAAATCTGTGCATATCTGCAACAAAGTCTTTCCTGATTGAAATGACGTCCTCTAATGCTGGGTAGATGATAGGCCGCAATCAGTACACGTGTCAACACTTGGGCTTCAACCCCATTTAACCGACTTTACTGCAGTGTTTATAGTTTACATACTCTCTTGGTTGCTGATGTGAAGAATTTCTCCACAATTGTGGATCCCATTTCTGCTGGAACGTGTTTGACTGTGTAGTTTTTGGTTTAAAAGCCGTGTTGGGGATTTTACTGCTATACTCTGTAACAGTCATGACACTGCATGTAGCTTCATGCTAATGTTGTTAATTTCCCAATTTTAGTCACTTTATCTTGATATGCTTTCACTTGAAAACTGTTAACACCTCTCAGTATGCACATTACTACATACCTTTTCACAGTCAAGTCAAGTCAAGTAGAACTGTATATGTCCCTAAAGGGGTAATTGGCTTTGCAGCAGTGACACATTCCCTCTTACATTCAGTTTTAATCATTTTCAATACTGTCTACACAAATTATATCACTTGATTTAAATTGTATTTGTTTGTATTGTATTTTAGCCCAATACCTTAACTTGCATGTTTTGTTCAGATTCAGATTTTGCTTTTAATTTTATAATTATTATCATTTTTTAGGGAAGAGTCTGGTGGGGAGTTGATGATTACCAGTGTGTTTGTGAATACTATACTAATAATAAGTCTGTTATTGATGTGCACATGATCAATAAAGAACCTTGAACCTTAAAAGGTTGTGGTGGTAGATGGGTCAAACAAACGCAGGACACTTGGGAGACCAGTTTTTGTGTGTCGCGTGAAACCAAATCTCAATGTTGACGTTCTTTTGTAACATTCCTAACTAACTCCACAAACATTCGTAAACCTAATCAAGTAATTTTGTTGCCTAAATCTAACCAATTAATGTTTTATTGGAATTCAGAACTGGTCTCTCTGAGCATAAGAAAGTGATGCAAAGGGCTTGACCATGCTAACAAATGACAAGTGTTACCACATGAACACATAATAACGGCCTTCTGAACCTACTAGGAGGTGTAGCAGTCCCCTTTTAACCCATAGCTATGCGGCTGATAACCACTGCCCATTTAATGGAGAGTTAACATTCAGAATTGGTGTCTGTGGATTATCTACTGGAACAGAAACACTGTTCTCTTGTTACCTTGCACAGCAGCTGGATTTGTGATATCATGACATCACACGACAATGGCGAATCCCGAAAATCCATCTTGTCAGGCTCCAACCTTATTCTTTAGGTGTGTGAGTGGCGCGACAGTTTGTTCAAAACGACAATGGCAGACATGATAGACAGATGGTTCCTCCGATCACCTGCCAGCTATTTTTTTTAAATGCTTGCCCTTTCCAATGAAGGCTTCCCAGATGGTTCATTTGGCACATGAGGTTAGTTCCGTTGTAGGATGATTTAACCTCTTCACCAGCCACTGTCCCGTCAGCGGGACCGTTTTCTCCATTATTAGGAGAAAACGTTTTCTTAACTCAAATTGCAAGCTTATCTCTTCATGAACACGGTCATGCAGCGCATCATTAGAAAGCTTAAAGTCTCATGATTCCATTGAGCCCACACACATAAGCATAAGGTGACTTACAGCGGTTATAATCATGTTTAAAGTAAAGAAACACAGACGGATTCTGTGCAGATAGTGTCTAAATTCAGACATGAGTCCTTACCTTTCTCCTCGTGTCTCTCTTCACAGCGGTGAAAGATCTCCATAAACTTTTTTTTCCTGCTTTGCCAACAGTTCAAAGAATAAGTACATCCAATCCTTTTAATCCAAAACGAGCTGGTCCCCTCACAATCTTGTAGATTCTGGCCGTGTTTCCTCGCAAACAAAGCTGAAAAGTCCATCATTTATGGACTTTAATCGCTCCTACTGCCGGCTCTGCTAATGGTACAGTGTATCCTTCTATTCAGCAAGTTAGGTTGAATCAACAGCTTTTGATTGACAGGTTGTTTCAGCCAATCCGTCTACTCTAACCTGAGTTATCCCTTATGGAAGCCAATCAAGTCACACGATTTACAGAGGGCAAAGTGGGAAAGATTGACAGCACTTCCAACCATTTAGAATCAAAAGCTATGAAACCAGCCTCCCTGTGTAGCCAATAAGAAGACGAGTTGATTGATACCAAACATGACCAGAAAACTTTAACCTTGTGATGGCTCCAGCTGTGTCAAAGCAAAAATAAGGCCTTAGTTATTGCATTTCACCATTTCATCAAATTATAATGACTTATTTCTATAAATTTATGCATGTAGTTATTTTAGATATGTGTATGAGTGATGTGGATGTGTTTTTTAATTTGAGAAGTTTTTAATTTTGCACTTTTTGGGCTTTTTTTCTGAGAGGAAATAAGAAAAACGCACAGACATATCTGTAGAAATAACTTCATAAAATAGCCATTTTCTGAGTCATTTTCTTCTGGATTTTTTCTGTATTAAGTTCAGACATGTGGCTGGGGTACTATGTTTGTATGTAGATCATGTAATATGCTTACAGTAGTGTTTTTAATGATTTTACATATGATTTACTTGGACGGAAATAGAAATTCTCTATTCTAACCTCTTTAGCTCTGTGTCAGTAAGACCTAGTGTCACACTGACACAAGAAACAAAAAATTTAGAGTGTTAGCTTCCCAAAGACCTCGGGACCATCCCAGAGGGCCAAAGGATGGGGAAACTGTAGCAGTTTTTTTTGGAGAAAAATTTAGGCGAGAAAAACATATATTTTGAAGTGATTTGTGAAGAGGTTAAAAATAATTCAAGTTTATATTTATTACCTATTGAAGTAAGCAAGAATTTTATGAACTTGCCCTTTAACTGTAAATCTGCTAAACTCTACGGTGTAATGAAATATGAAATACACCACAAATGTAAAATACAGCTGGCGACGAATTCCATGTTTTTTTTTCTGATGTAGGCCAACTCTTAACAAAGGTAATCAGGCCATGTGATGTATGATACTCAGCCATTAAGACAGCCAGAGGGGAAGCCATTGTTAGGGGCCATCAATAGGACAGGAAGACTTTGATTAGGCCTCGGGAACACCCAGCCTAACAAAAGCTGAATTTCTCCAGGAGAGGAAAAGCATTTCAGTCTTTGAAAACAAAACTAACAGAGACAGCAGGCTGGTAAAATAAGCTTTGGACAGCTTCACGCTGCGGCTGTTTGTTGTAGCAAAGAATGGACATTTTGGAAGCTTATGTTGTTTACAGAGGAGGATGTGCGAGTGTGTACAGACAGTTTGTGTGTGTGTGTGTGTGTGTGTTTGCCTTCGGTGAACCTCTGAACCTTCCGGTGCTGGTCAGACGTACATGCTACTGGACATTACCCAACCTGAGCAGTCACATTTGGGTTTGTTTGTGGGGGCGTGTGTGTGAGTCCTGGAGGGGTTGGAGGGCTTTTTATTGACATGATCAAGAAGTTCACATGGTGGCTGGGTTACTGATTACAGATAATTGCCTATGATAAGACTTGAAGCACAAAGTCCTGCCAGGTATAACAAGCCTTCAGCTACTTTACCACATCCTTCCCATCCTTCATAGGACCACTGCTGCCTCTAAGGTAAATATATTTTCTGGTTTTTCCCTTCTTATAATTCTGCACTAAGGTCTTTGTGATGCACTGAGGAAATATTGTACTATTTACTTGTGTTTCAGTGAAAATTACTGTTATATTTACTGTTAAAACCTTTTGTATCAAATCTTAAATTCTAAGCTTCTTCAAAATGCAGATACCAGTATACACGACAGGTTATAGATTCTATCACACTGCACACTGACAATGAACTTGTTATCATTAACCAGCGGCTTTACTAAGTTTTTAAAACATCAACATTAATGGGAAGAATCCATTTTTGGAATTTTTGGACCCAATGCATGTACTTACGCACTGATTGTTTCTGTGCCGGTCTTTGTTTGGTTTTTGTATGCATACTACTGGACATTTTGGGGTTTCTTTGGCTTGGGGTTAAGATCAATTGGGCACGCATGTACCTCTCACTCACTTGTGTGCTGGTGTGTGTGTATGCTTGTTTGTTTCATTTGTACTTTGGGTGTTGATTTTTTCTATATTTTTTTTACATTTTGTACTGTGTTGATTTTATATATATTTTTCATATGTTGTTAAAAAAACATCAACAGTTACTTTATTTAAAACAAAATTAAAGTTGCAAGAAGTTCATTTTTTTATTTGGGATATTTTAAGGAAAAGTAATTTGATAAAGATCTGATGAAATGAACATAATTAGCCCCAAACGCTGATGTGCTCTTAATCTTTCTGCAGGTCCCCTTGGCATCAGCATCATGAGTGTAGAGTCCAAAAAACCACGTGCAGGTTGCTGCTCCAACTTCAAGGTTGGTGAAATGTTTCCATTTTCCAGATTTATACAATTGTCAGGAAATTTGTGTCGGGCCTTTATCATTTAAATCCATGGTTGTGAACAGAAATAGACCTGTGATAGTGCCATGTTCTACAATCTCATTTTAAAACTGCTTTTCTTTACCCTAACTTTTCTTGGTATTTTATTTCTGTGTCAGTATTATTTTTGAAAGACAAATGCCAGATTTGACAAGGGAGTAAAAGGCAAAGCATTAACCCTCTGAGGTCTAAGCCATTTTTTTTTTGCCAATATTTGGTCATCTGGTTCGCTTGTGTAATAATGCTTGTATAACATCAACCCTGCACATTATGCAACGTGATTCAAATTATAGACATTATGTTTTTCAGGACAACCTGGGATATGTATGCTGCAGTAAAGTTGCATGCATGTGTAAATTGTAAAATGATTATAAAGACAAAAGAATAAAAGAAAAGCTGTTCTTCCTTGTCTTTGCAAGTCTTGGCAATCGGGGGAAACAAAAATAACTCTGCAACCAACATAAACAAATAACAAAGATAACAAATAATAAAGAAAAGGCCATACGTTTATTATTAAAAAACTAAGTTGTGCCATCTCTAATGCATATCTTGTCTGCTATGAGACATCAGTAGGCCGAATCCCTCATCCAGGGCTGCCTGGATGACCTGCAGCTCTGTGACCACACACACACACACATACACACACACACATACACACACACACACACACACACACACACACACACACACACACACACACACACACACACACAGTACATACAAGGCCCTCCTGTTTGTATCACGTTAGGGTTATATATTGGCTGAGTGAGCAGCCTTTCTTTCACTTTCTGTCCATTTCACTGTCAATGAGTCACATAAAATACGCGCCCTGGGAGCACGCCTTACAATACTATCTAAATGCACTAAGAAGAATCTGTGCATTATTTATTACATTTACATTGTTATATCATTCATTTTTGGCTCGGTTTTGGCTACAATGTGTGCTACTTCATTATGCAAAGTCTCTGAAAAGACACTGCAGCTCCAGGCTGGATTACAGAGTTTTTGGAAGCCCTCTTTGGAAAGCACCAGGTGTGAAATTTAAGAATAAGCAAACTGACCAACGCTAGCTTGAAGTGATGTGGATATATCGAAGATTACATAACGTGATTTATGGATTCATAATTATGGATTTATTGTGCAAAGACACTGTTTCCTGGCTGGATTAAAAAGCTTCTGGAAGCCCTACAATCGTATGGAAGACCTCGTTGAAACTGCGCATTTCTCTGCTACTAAACAAAAATTGTATTGATCTGGAGATATTGAAAATGACATGAAAGGTATATTTTCATGTCCCATGGGGTTGAGAAACAAAACCCTAATTTTTCTCTTGACCAGATTAAATAAGAGACTTTGACACTAAATGAATGTTACCCTTTCCCAGTATTAAAAATAATCAAGGAATATCACTCACTGCTTGATGTAGGGCCTTGATTAAATCCACGGTTGTAAACACAAATAGACCCGAGATAGAGCCAAGTTATAAAATCTCATTGTAAAGCTTTTTTTTACTCTTAGTAGTCTTGGTCTTTCATTTTTGTGTCAGTATTATCTGTGAAAGGCAAATGCCGTATTTGATGAGACAGTAAAGGGCAATGCATTTACCAAAAAAGCCTAATTTCTCTCTCAAACCAGATAAAATGTGATACTTTGACACCAAATGAGACTTTGAGTCCATTAAAAGGGTTTTACTTGCTCATGGAATGGGAACAGAGCGGTTTATGAGTGTAAAGGAGTGTTGAAATGAAAATTGCATACAGATAAGGTCAATACTTGGTAAAGAGCTTTTAAGGAAGAAAAACATGTTTGCTGTGACCAGGATCAGTCAGTTGTTTCTTTATTATCATGGTTTATTACATGTGTTCTGATAATGTTATCAGACCAATAGCAATTAATTTTGGTTGATAACATTGTTTTGTTGCGTGTTGAACTCTGGCGGAAATTAAATTTTTTCTACCCGTGGAGCTTTATCTGTTCTTGAAACATGTTCACAGAACAGTCTATGAACTATAGCCCAGTGTGAATCCCTTTTAATCTTTATCTGTGTGGCAAGGATATGGCTGCACACATTGTTTACTTTACTAGTAAAGCTAACACACTCTAAAAAGGACTCCAATAAGTTCGCAAAGTTTAAGATTTTAGTGAATGTTTCATTTCCAGAACTCAGACTTCAGATTTATTTCATTAGACAAAATATGGTGTGACAACTTGTATACTGGGATTCCAATGTCGTCTTTCTTTGTGTTGACATGATGTTGAATCGATGATATGATTAAAACCAGTTGTACATTAGATTGCATTAGATTTCTTCCACAAAGTATTACATCTAATTGAATGAAAAATAAATCCAATCAATGTGGCAGGTGTGAAGTACTGTAGGTCTTTAAATGTGTGTGATCCTAACCCATCATGAGAGGAGGACTCTATGTGTTAATACAGTCATTCACCGTGTCACTTAACGTCCTTTTTATCACATGCTTTTATCCTTTGTTTTGGAATAAACCTTTCATAGCATTACTGGAACTTAACAAAAATACATTAATCCTCTCACTCGGGTGTCTTTGTAAATGTAATTATTCAAAATCAAACTACAACAATCATGTTGCATGTAAAGATGTTCTGAGAATCAGTCTGAGCGATAACTATGGGAGCATTAGTGTAGCAAAACTACTTGCAAATGTGCATATGTGGAGGGTTGTACAACTGTATCTCAATCCATGTGTGCTTATTGAGATTTGGTAAAAGAATTTATAAATGCATACTGAGATTTGTGAATGTGTACAGAAATCTGCAAATGTGTATTTAGAATCCATGTGTGTGTAATCAGGTTTTTAAATGTGTATAAAAAAATCTCCAAATATGTATTCAGATTTACAAATGTACTGAGATTTGTAAATGTGTAGACAGATCTTCAAATGTAGACAAAGCTGTGTAATGTGTAGATCTCTGCCACGGCAGCAGTCACGTGTAAAAAGACTTTGAAATTGAGAGGCCTGCTGAGTTGCAACCAATAACTTGTCGGTATTTCCAGCTCTTGGAGAAAAATACTTTTCAGCCAAGAATATCTATGTATGCATTTACAATTATGTCTTCCACACATGGATTCTGAATACACATTTGCAGATTCCTGTGCACATAAAAAAAACATTATATGCCTTTAGAGATTATTTTACATTTTCATTACATTCATAAATCTGAATTTGCACACATGGATTGAGATCCAGTTGCTCAACTCTCCACACATTTGCAGATAGTTTTGCTACAATAATGGCCCCATAGGTAACCCTTTTAACTAACCCTAATAAGAGAAAAATCAAACCAACATGCTTAATGTGTGTTATTTTGTGTGTTTCCAGCTCTTCTTGTTCTCTATGGCATTTGTATTCTTTTCCAAAGCCTTTGGTGGAGCCTATATGAAGAGCTCCATCACCCAGATTGAGAGGCGCTTTGATATCCCCAGCTCCCTCATAGGGGTTATAGATGGCAGCTTCGAAATGGGTATGTGCAGCTTTAACATTTTGGATTGTTTTTTGTATAAAACCCAAATGTAAAATGTTAATTACTGAGCTTTATAGGTGCTGGTTAGTGGATTTTGTGTCTGTTAGTCAGAGCTAAGCTATCTTTTTCCAGCCTTTATGCTAAGCTATGCTTAGCTTTGCCTTCTGACCTCTAGCTTCACATTAAGAGTACAAAAATGAGAGAGGTATATAAGTCTAATCATCTAACTCTATACAAGAAACAGGATATGTGTATTTTCACATATGTCAAACTATGTCTTTAGGAAATTATTCATTCTTTCATTTGTTGAGTTATATTGTATTTTTTTTTACCTTTACAGGTAACCTGTTGGTAGTAGCCTTTGTGAGCTACTTTGGTGCTAAGCTCCATCGTCCCAGGCTGATTGGAATTGGCTGTGTGATCATGGCTGCTGGATCTTTCCTCATAGCACTGCCTCACTTCTTCCAGGGACTGTTAGTAACCTGTTTCCTTTATCTTTTAACATTCAAATGTTTTATATGTAATATACAGCAACATTTGTAGCACTGCAGCAATGACACACATTATTATTAGAATCAAAATGTATGGTTTCTTGGAGGCAGAGCTGCTGTGGATGCCGAGAAAAGAGTCAACGAGCTACTAGTATTCTGGGTACAATATGCAAGAAATATATAACATCATAAAACAAACAGCTAATTTTAGTTTTTTTACCTAATGCGAACATGGTGGGATTAGCCTGTTGGGGTCTCAGCTCAAAAATGAGCTGTTGAGGGCCCTACCCAACCAGTGTATCTACCCTGGCCCCTCCAAGTTCAGTGCACACAGCAGACTATCCAGTGCTATGTGGAAATAGGACTACCAGGACAATTTCTTTAATTGGTTTATTAGTTTACTTTAGTAACTAGTGTTAGTTTTAAAACTTTATTCTGACACAAAAATACAAGACCCAGCTTGGACAGCTATGTATTATTTATTTTTTATTTTTTCCAGGTATAAATATGAGACCAGTGTGTCTCACAGTACAGACATCAACAGCACTGCGAGCATCCTGCCCTGTATGTCAAACCACAGCCTTGCTGTTGCAGATGAGGCGCCTGATTTAGAGGCCAGAACAGGTATATAGCAAATAGATATGACAATTTCTTCACAGAAGCAGAAGCTATGCTATATAAAGAATTTTCAACATCATATATGGTTTCATTTCACATTCTGAGCCCAGTTTTCCTCTTTCAGCTTGTGAAAAGGCAGCTGGCTCGTCCCTGTGGATCTATGTATTCCTGGGAAACATGCTGCGTGGAATTGGAGAGACTCCCATCATGCCTCTGGGTGTGTCCTACCTGGATGACTTTGCCAAGGAAGAGAACACTCCTTTCTATTTGGGTTAGTTACTTTTAACCTCCCACTATCTGAAATAATTATTTTATGACATTTTGCCAGACTTAGTTTAAGTTTAGACCAGAGGGTTGGGTGGGGGTGGGGGGGGGGGTATGCAACCTTATCGTAAAGAGGGCATTTTTTAAAAGTTCTTGTGCCATATAATTACTACTTACCTGCCATCATCTAGAAAGCCTGCTCAGGCAGTGTTCTTTTTTTCCCACGTGTGCCACATTCTGTAAAGAAGTCAGCGAGTACCAGCCAATCAGAGGAAGAGAAATGGGAAATGGGAAATGGGAAAAACTCAGTCAAACTACTGTAAATAACAGTCTGCGCACCTGCCAATGGCTGTGAAAGAGGTCATTTGGTATGTGGATAGGAAGGCACTACACTATTCCCAAATTGTTACACATATTGGTTAAGCTACCAAAAGATGCCAAAGGTTTCTGACCCCTGGTTTACTCTCTTTCCTGTTTGGGTTGGGTACTTTACGCTGCTTAAGGGCTTAGGTACATTATCATTTTATCTGCTCGCTTACAAAATGTCCCTCTATTTGTGTTTTGTTGCTTTTCTGTTTGCCTAACCTGTATTATTTCAGCAATTCTTGATTGAATATGTGTGATGACAGTATTAGAGAACATAACCTTTCTCTCTCTGTTTCTCCATTCCCCAGCCTGCATCCATACAGTGGGAATCCTAGGACCTATGTTTGGGTTCATGCTCGGGTCCCTCCTTGCCAAGATCTACGTGGACATTGGATTTGTAGATTTAGGTATGGGACTTCTCAATATCAGGGGAAAAAACAAGATGTCTTCATGTGGCAGAACATGCACACTTTATTTTTGCTAGTTCTCATCTAGATTGATTAAACTAATTTTGAGTAATTGGCTGAGTTGGAGACCTTTAACACATATCGTCTGTCAAAGTCTGGAATTAAATTGCCCTTTAGCAAAACAGTACCTCCTTTTGAACCTACAGAGCCAGGTTGTATTTAAAGATTAAACAGTTTGTCATTGAGTGATTATTAATCTTTCAACAATAATTGGTTCTATCCTGGTGTCATGGCAGGACTATTTCTACAGCATGGATTAAAGCTGTCAGCTCCTACAAATGTCTAAAATGTTAAGACAAAAAAGTCCTTCAAACACTTTATAATAACCTGCCACCTTTGCTCGTCTTCCTTTCCCAGACAGTGTCACCATTAACCATAAGGACTCCCGCTGGGTGGGGGCCTGGTGGCTAGGCTTCATCGTGACTGGCACCATCATCCTACTGTCCAGTATCCCATTCTGGTTCCTGCCCAAGTCTTTGCCCAAAGAGGGCCAAGAGCAGAGCAAGAGTAAAAGCACAGAGCTTACGGCAGTGGCAGAGCAGGAGAATTTCCTGCCAGATGAAAACCAAGATCATGAGGAGAAGAAGGCAGTTACATTCCAGGAGCTGGCTAAAGGTACTTTTCAAGATTTTCCCATCAGTACACATGAATCAATGTGTAATGTGCAAACCATTTTTAGGGTTGACATGTGTTTAATCATTAACAAGGTATAGTCCAGACAAACCAGCGCCCCAGATCAGTAACCCTGAATACTGGGCTTGCAGTAACCAACAACCGTGCAATCTGGGAAAGAGTTACATCACACTTGATGAAAGAGCGAAAGCAGTTAGCTAACCTAATTATTATTTGGAAGTAATATTACTTCCAAAAAACAATAAAAAAAGAAATAAAAAAAGAGTTTTAAATTATAGAGCGCAGACCTTGACCAAGGCATGTCCAATCTCACAGTGTAAATTTACCCAGACTTGAAGTTATTTTGTGATTATTCCAACACCACATGAACGCCCTATCTCGTAATGTTAACAATAGTGAAAAATAATCTGTGTATGCGCCCCGTCATTTGGATCCACTCCAAAATTTAATTGGTTCTTCCTTGGCCCGTGTCACTAATCTGGCTATCACCAGACCAAACCAAGCTCAATAGATTTGAGATTGAGGAGTCTTCTCTGTATTTTCTCAATTGTACAGTCCATCCACCAATCAGACCAACGTAGGGTGACGTAGAAGCGACAGCGGCATCAATGGGTTGCTACGCTTCGGTGGCGTTTGGTGGCCGCCCCTATGTTGAATGTAAACAAGAATTTGCTTGGTTGCTTCTCCATCGACATTGTGTTAAACACGCCAATAGCTAGGTAGATAAGACAGTTTGTGATTGGTTCAGGCTAAATTGTGAACTGAAGCAGGAGAATTAAACGTGCAGGTTTCCAGACAGAGCTGCAGGGCAAAATCAAATTGCCGGCAGAGTGGGCGGGGCTTACCCAGTCTACCATGTCACACCAAGTTTCATGAAAATCCATAATTTTGTTGACAGACAAAGAAACCAGCAAACAAACAAATGGACGAATCGAACAGAAAACAGAACCTCCTTAAAGGAAGTTATTTTGAGGACGCTCAATTATTCTGACTCTAACAACAATAAGGAAGCCATCTATAAAACTCTCAATAAAACTACTTTATCTTAATGCTGTAGTTTCTCTTTACGCTTTGTTCATCACCAGATTTCATTCCATCTCTGAAAAGACTCTTCAAGAACAACGTCTTCACGCTGATGGTCCTTACACACCTGGTGACTGTCAACGGCTTTATTGGCATGATCACTTTCAAGCCTAAATTCATGGAGCAAATCTACGGCCAGTCAGCCTCCAAAGCCATTTTCATCATAGGTACAACGACTTACACCCATTCACTCTACCTTTACTGATCTTTGCAACTGAAACAATGATGTTATTGAAGGGAAGTGTGATTGGGAGAGATACAGTTGACTTAAAATGTAAGCACTCAGAAGCCCACTGTGGCCTTCTCTTTGTGTGTGTGTAAAGTAGCACCCTGAGCTATGATTATCTATAAATGACTGTTTACCAGCACGGCTGGCTGACGGTTTTATTATTGGAATATTAATATTTTAAAGAGATTGTTTTACAATCACCTACTGTACTGTTATGAAACCTAAAAACAGAACAACAATTGGCTGCTGAACCAAACCACTTTAATGCAAATGCGTACAATGTGGTGTACATGAAAAGACTGAAAAAAGGAATTAGCTTAAAGAAAAGAAATCCATATATAGAGCCAGTTATGCCAGTGAGAGTGCATAAGTTAGCAAATGAATGGATGGAAAGTATGGAAAAAGTTTCCTATAGGTAATGAAAAACTGTTAAAATAATTGTCTAAAAGTCAAAAAGTTGAAATAGTTAGCAAAGTAAATATGATAAAACTGCAAATAAATGCTGAGTCCCAATTAAATGCTGATTCTTTTACTTTTACTTTATAAAATTAGATGTTGGGTCTTAGTTGCAATGATGAACATGACAGGTGGTGCTGATGAAGCGGTACTCAAGTTCTTCTGACAGGGGCAGGGCATTTAGAAAGGGATATTAACTAATATAACTGTCTAATATTGAAAGACATCCTTGACATGATCTCATAATTCCTAATTACCGTTGTACTCTTCAACGTTACCCAATGTTCATGAAATATAACTAGTAGGAAGTTTTCATGTTATTGTGTTTCCAGTGTATTAATGATCCATCCATTCATCCATGCATGTATTCATCCATCCAGGTATAATGAACCTGCCAGCAGTAGCTTTGGGCATCATCACCGGAGGTTTTGTACTAAAGCGTTTCAAGCTGGGTGTCATCGGAGCAGCCAGGGTGTCAATTGCTGCCTCCGTCGGGGCCTTGTGTCTGCTTTTCGTTCAGATCTTCCTCCACTGTGACACGTCAGAGGTGGCAGGTCTGACCGTCTCATATCAGGGGTAAGTGGCATGCTATACAATATACTATTGTTTTAAGTTATACAAGTTAGTGGAGTTAGTGAAGGGGTGGTTCCATTGCAAAGTTTCCTATCACTCAGTCTTTTGATTTTAGTTTTTGTTGTTTAAATTACATATTTCCCCCAAAATGTTGGGTTCACAACTTACATAACACGAGAAACACAGAAATGCTAAATAGACCTATAGTATAGGTCAATGTTTGCAACTAAAAGGTGTTTGTCTCTGTTATGAGTTAAGCATGATCTCCATGGACATGGATTCAAGCTTTAATGGAACAATATACCCTTACAGCAGGTCTGTTCATGTCTGTGTGCACCAGGGTTCCTCAAGTGTCCTACAACCAGCAGACCTTGCTGTCACAGTGCAACATGGGCTGCTCCTGCTCAATGAAGCATTGGGACCCAGTATGCGCCCACAACGGAGTAACGTATGCCTCACCCTGCCTGGCTGGCTGCCAGACATCCACTGGCACTGGCAGGGGAATGGTAAGACAGTCACTTTTATTTCCCCAGCA
The DNA here is from genome assembly GCA_013375575.1 of Percina caprodes. NCBI lineage: Eukaryota > Metazoa > Chordata > Actinopteri > Perciformes > Percidae > Percina > Percina caprodes. The sequence goes on from JABXJD010000416.1 coordinate 457,711, forward strand.
GCGTTGTTGTTCTCTTTTAAATCTTGTTTCAAAGTCATTTAATGTTTAGCAGCAAACCAGCTACCGTCCACAGCCAAAGGTTGTTATTCACACCTGTCTTCCGGTTCTTTAGACATTTCATAACTGCACCTGTGCTGGGGAGCTGATGACTCCAGGCATGAACATGTCTGCAGTGCTGGGCCAGTGCCCGAGGAGGAGTGACTGCGATTACATGTTCAAAATCTACATGACTTTTCTGTTTTGGGATCCTTCATTTCTGCCTGTGGGGGCACGCCGGGATACATTGTACTGCTCAGGTCAGACACACTAAAGCTAAAACAGGCTCAGCTCACATCTTTTATGCCTGAGTATAATTATACCTTGCCGTGTCTTGTTGATTTTTGACATATGTAATCACTTTGTGTAAACTGTCTTTGTAACACTATTGTGGATAACATTGCATCCTCTGTATTATTTAAGATAAAATGCTGATACCATGGTCTGATATGAAAATGTTTGGGCTTATCTTCCAGGTCCATACAGCCAGACCTGAAGTCATTGGCTTTGGGTATGCAGACACTGATAGTAAGAACCTTGGGTGAGTATTAAAATGTAGGTTTTGTAAAATCATCATGTTAAAGGTTTAGCTTTTTAGTTTTAGTTTTCACTCACAGGACCATTATACTGAAAGCAATAATTAGTTAAATTGTGTCTTTTTATGTGAATGACCATGTGACTTTCTGTGTTTTCAGGTGGAATACCTCCTCCTATATATTTTGGAGCACTGATTGACCAAACCTGTTTAAAGTGGGGTACCAAGCATTGTGGAGGACGTGGAGCATGTAGACTCTATGATGCTAATAAATTTAGGTACAGTGAAACCAGACTTATTTGTTTGCTAGTATATCCTACTTGTAATAATCCTAAAAAAAGATGACTGAAAAAAGACTGAAACACACTAGTTGAAAAACTAGTCCATGCATTTGTTACTTCCAGGCTGGACTGCTGTAATTCCTTACTATCAGGATGCTCAAATAAGTCCCTTAAGCCTCTCCAGCGGATCCAGAATGCTGCAGCGCGTGTACTGACAAGAACTAAGAAAAGAGATCATATTTCTTCTGTATTAGCTTCTCTTGATTGAATTTAAAATCCTTCCCCTGACCTACAAAGCTCTAAATAGTCAAGCACCATCTTATCTTGAAGAGCTCTTAGTGCCTTATTGTCCCACTAGAGCACTGCACTCCCAGAATTCAGAGTTACTTGTGGCTCCTAGAGTCTCTACAAGTAGAATGGGAGCCAGAGCCTTCAGCTATCCGGTCTGGGTTCGTGAGGCCGACGCCGTTACCACATTTAAGAGTAAACTTAAAACGCTCCTCTTTGATAAGCTTATAGTTAGGGAGCAATGAGTCGCAGTGTTCTGCCTAGACCGGTGGGAGGAGGGTGTATAGCCGCAGACACGTCACCCCTTCTCTGCTTCTCTTCATAGTCGTTAAATGGATTTCTAAAAGTTGAATTGTTTTTATTTAACAAAGGGGACATTGTTGTGTAAAGTTAGCATTAATCTTATATTAACTAGCACAATATTTCAATATTTTGATACATTCTTAATATGAAGCCATGGCCAGCACCCGATTATCTTAGCTTGGCATAAAGACTAGTAGACCAGTAGGAAACAGCTAGCCTGGCTCTGTCGGCACGTCTAAAGCTCATGAATTAGCATGTTATGTTCTTTTTGCTTGATCTATACAAAATTTAAAGAGTAAAAACTATAAGTCGTGGTAATTACAGAGGGTTATGTGTAGGACTATTTCCAAGAAGTCACTACTCCCGTAACAGATTTCTACACTTTTTACACAAAACAAAAGTTTCACTCATAAGTAATATTTTTTTGTTCTGAACTCAGACAAAAGGTCTCAATGAAAGCATTTCAATGACGTAAAAAAATGAAACGTAACCAGTTCTAATGTACTTTACTTTCAGGATGACATTCTTGGGGTTGATTACTGGACTCTACTGCCTTTCCAACATGCTCTGGGGAGGCGTCTACCGCACAGTTGTCAAGAGACAGAAGAAGTTAACATTGAGGAATCAGGTGAAAGAAAATGGACTAGAGGGTAACACAGTGGACAATGGACACGCCAGCATCAGCATTGGCAAAAACAAAGAAGACGCAGACAATGAGAGCACTATTTAAGGTGTTTGGGGAAGGCAACACCATTGTAATGCAGGTGAACAACGCAGATTCTCTGTTGCCGAAGTACTGTGCTGCATCCATAGTGGACCAAATGTGGTAATGGTACAGTGTCAGCACTCTATTGTCTTCGAGCAGTACACCTCTTTTATTTTTTACAAAGATATCATGCTGAAAATATCAACTGCTGTTTGTTTACTTTAAAGGTCAAAGCTTAGTTTTACTAGGAACACCAATCAAATGACATTCAATTATATGTAATCCACTTCTGCACAAAAACATAAACTTAGAGGTCATTTTTAGCTCTACTTCAGTCAAGAAAACATAATGGGCGCCGTTCATTCATGATGATATTCACTCATGAAACGTTTCAGTATGTTGTCAAAGGAAGTAAGAAAAATAAAGTGTCAAATATTTGGAGGACAACCTTACCTTTTTTGGCAGTTTGCTGCTCCAAACAAACCTGCCTGGACTGAGGCCAAATATGAGTAAATTAAAAAGGTGTGTGCAAATGCGCTTATTTGCCTTCTTGTCCAAAGTTAGATGAATAGACCAATACCACTCTCATGTCTGTTAGGTAAACATATGAAGGTAGCATCAGCAGTGTGTTAGCTGGGTCCAAAGGTAACAGATTCAGCCTACTAACACACCCTGTTCCCATTCAACAGCAGGCATGAGAGTGATCAATCATTTCATCTAACTATACATTTCTTGAGAAACTAAAGAAGGGTCAGTCAGGCTTTTAGAAAAAAATGGTTCTTAGTACCAAAGGTAAACACACACACACACGCACACACACACACACACACTCACGCATGCACTCACAGGCACACGCAGCCACGCACACACACACACACACACACACACACACACACGACACCTCACGTACACACACGCGGACACACACTCACAGACGTACACACTCACGCACGCACGCACGCACTCTCACTCACTCACAGACACACACACACACACACACACACACACACACACACACAGACGCACGCACTCAAGCACGCACACACGCACTCACAGACACACACACACACACATACACACACACACACACACAGACGCACGCACTCAAGCACGCACACACACACACACTCACACACGCACATACGCACACACTCACGCACGCACGCACGCACACACACACACACACACACACACACACACACACACACACACTGTTTTTTATTAACAGGTGCCTGTTTATTCTGACTGTTGCCCCATAACCATTTGACATGTTCTGGATATCTTACCGGTCTGACATTTATACACACTTCTTGTTACATTTCATTATGATAAACAAGCCCTAAAGGTCATGAACACTCGGATAATCCTCTGACTCGCTAGTGTTTAGTGTCTGAAAAAGTTTTCTATAGTTTGGACAGTGGACCAAGAGTGAGTGAAGTGTAACTTAAACTTGATTGTACTTTGTTTACTCTGTTATACATTGTAGTTGTCAATGAAAATATATAATCAGGTAATAAATATAATTTCTGTTAATTATGAGAATTTAAATATTGAGTTTGATATGTTATTATTGTGCCAATATATTAGGTTTCAGCATTTCTGCCTTTTAATTTTTTGTTGATTGTCCTTGAACTGTATTTGTTATTATTAAAGACAAATTCCAACAATATGTGATCACAACATATGCCGTTATTAATTTTTTTATTTTTTATTTTACTTATTATTTGGCCCTCAATCTACACATGACAAGTTATAAGTTTTCCATACGCTCACTGTTATGACTCTCCTAAAGCAGCTATAATAAGACAACACATGATCATGAGCCGGGTCAATGGCAGCACAGGGGTTATTAATCTTAATAATGGCAGTCCTATATACACCTGTAGACCTGCTGACCCAACAGACTGGGTGAGTTAATGTACAATCCCTCTTCTAAAAATAAATGAATAAGTAAACAATGACACATTGAGAGTGTCTAAAGTGTTTGGCTTTAATAGCATTTTTTTTTTAAATTCACAATACTAGCTTGCAGCCTCTAAATAACTCATAATAATTGAATAATAATTCAATCGATATTTTGTGCAATGGTGTTATTCACCTTTCATGGATCATGGTAGGATAATTCATAAAAAATACATGTTCAGACTCTTTTTTTTAATGTACATTGGAAAAAACCTAGATACAAAGTACATTTTATTTTTGTTTTTTAAACTTTTTTTCATGGGTTGATGTTCATAAACAGAGATGACACCTTGTTTATTCAGGCTTGTATTGAATGTGAACTTTATTTATACAATGTTTGGCAGCAAAAAAACAAAATACTTTTTACTTTTCTAGATTTTTAAACTTTAAAATCATCAATTTCACCGCAACATAACAAGAGTGTTAAAGTTGAAGGTTGTTATTCCATAACCAGGTCCATCAAACTTTAACTCCTCTTTGTTTACTTTGTGCCTCACCACAAATGCTCTTTCTTTAATGGACTACATTTTTATTTTTGTTTATGTTCCCTGTATTGTATGATTGCTAAAAGTGGTGTAGTCGACATGATACGTATGTATATACAGTATACCAAATAAGAAAGCTTGAGAATTTCCATATACCCACCTAAAAATGCCCAACGACGTAACAACATACTTTCCATTATAATTTTAATATATTTTGAAATGTCATCTGTGTTTTCAATGTAATATGTGTGTTTTTTGTGGAAATGAAGTTGCTGATGCTTAAAAGTTCCCTGGGGAAGGACACCCAAACCCCCCTCTACTAATTATACTATATATAGCACTACAGGCCAAAGGTTTGAGCACACCTTCTCATTCAATGCATTTCCTTTATTTTCATGACTATTTACATTGAAGATTATCACTGAAGGCATCAAAACTATGAATGAACACATGTGGAATTATGTACTTAACACAAAAGTGTGAAATAACTGAAAACATGTCTTATATTCTAGTTTCTTCAAAGTAGCCACCCTTTGCTTTTTTGATAGCGCTGCAAACCCTTGGTGTTCTCTCAATGAGCTTCAAGAAGTAGTCACCTGAAATGGTTTTCACTTCACAGGTGGGCTTGTCAGGGTTAATTAGTGGAATTTCTTGCCTTATTAATGGATTTGGGACCATTAGTTGTGTTGTGCAGAAGTCAGGTTGATACACAGCCGACAGCCTATTGGACAACTGTTAGAATTCATATTATGGCAAAAACAATCCGCTAAGTAAAGAGAAATGAGTGGCCCTCATTACTTTAAGGAATGAAGGTCACTCGGTCTGAAAATTGCGAAACTTTGAATGTGTCCCCAAGTGCAGTCGCAAAACCATTAAGCGCTACAACAAAACTGGCTCACATGAGGACCTCCCAGGAAAGGAAGACCAAGAATCACCTCGCTGCTGAGGATAAGTTCATCCGAGTCACCAGCCTCAGAAATCGCAAGTTACCAGCAGCTCAGATTAAAGAACAGATGAATACCACACAGAGTTCTAGCAGCAGACACATCTCTAGAACAACTGTTAAGAGGAGACTGCGTGAATCAGGCCTTCATGG